>OY744607.1:2729794-2907294 GCA_963556255.1 Allolobophora icterica | reverse complement strand
ACAATTTTGCTCTATTATAATTATTTCAATGCTGATAACAGTAGGCTAAATCAGCTCATTACTCAAGAAGGACCTGGATGCTAACAAGGAAACAATAGCAGAAAGATTTTACAAATGGTACACGCGGGTTGTACGGTTGGTCGACCGTCGATGATCGATCTCTTTGACAATTTACATTTGCCACTTTTCTAGCTAACTGGATGCATTTTAACAAACATAATATTCTACACGTTACCAGCGGCGCTTTCACTCGCCGGAGGGATTGTGGGAATTGCAAACGTAAACTTGGCTCTGGGTTTGGGTAGTAAAAAATTTATATTTAAGCCTATGTAAGTCAGACTAGTTCCAATTATGTGTTTTTGAATTTCTTTAAACAAAATACAAATATCAACGAAACAATACGCCAATTCCCACTTAATATTGTAACTCTAGGAGTACGCAACACAGGAGCTAGAATCGCTATAGTTAATAGTTCACCGGTTAGCAGTGATAAAAGGCATTCATACATATGCAGTACCGGTACGCAAGTTCCCAGCATACCATCACTCACCAGGGCATACTAACAATAAGACACAGAAACGTAAACCGCTGTTCTGTCAATGTGAAAGGTCTGTGGTATGGGGTTGCTATGGAACCAGAAAGAATGCAATAGAAAACATACATAGAAATCATGGGTAGGTAATGGCCTAAATCTCAATAGGAGACCGAGTAAGTGGAGATGAAATGTATGTATTTCTAAAGCAGGTGAATAAACTACTCAAGAGTTATAGGAGAGCACTGAAATAATTTGCAAACTAAGTCACACAAATGGCAATCATAGTGCCACCACCCAATAAATATTCCACAGTTTTTATCAAGTACTGAAATCAATTCCTTTGAAGAAGTCACGTGATTGTGCAGTCAGTGAATCACTACTCACTTCCCAAACATGGACGCACGTGTCTCATTCCTCGAAAACAAATTCCTCTATCAACGCGTCTACATGAACCAAATCGAGGGCAAAATCGAGGACTTGCTGGTGAACATGGCAGACTGCCACAGAATTTAGACGGACTTGGGTCATCGTGGTGCGCAGCCAGGTTTTCAACCTCCGAAGGGTGCTGAAGCTTCGCTCAGCTTCTGCGGACGAGGCAGGCGAGACGAGAAGCAAACGGACTAGCATTACAAACTGTTCGTTTAGGTTTTCTAGCCTCTGTGTATTTCTGGCGTTCGCTTCGCCCTCTGGCGACCACGCGCCCTGTTGCAAGGCATCGGCTGACAGGACAAAACGTGAAGGATTTGAACCCGGATCAGTGAGGGGCCTAACTCTTGCCTCTACACCATCTGTGTCAAGCGCTTTATATCTAATCGGTACCAAGGATGGGTCTCTACATACATCAGCTTGTATGATTTGTCCATTTGCCGCTGCAACAGTATTTTCGGCGGGAAAGTTCCCGCGGAAATGGCCAACTTAGCGCGCTAACTGTGCCACACTGTATTCTAATTTCTTCTGGCGCCAGATAAATCCTTTCGTTACATCACAAAGTTCAGACAGCTTATCTGCGACAGAATTATCAGCCATAATTCCCCTTTATTTCAAATGTTCTTTATTAATATGACAAAAATTATATAATTATCAATTTTTACTTCTGCTACTCACTGGTGGCAGTTTAATTAGCCTACAGATTTTTATCATTTCCAATTGTCTATGTAGGCCAAATGTAAAATTAAACATTAAAAGAAGCTAGCTGAAGATATTCGGTTTCAGCTCCGCTAAAGAATCTCTCAAAAATAATGATTATCACAAGCGATCAAGTTATCGGAAAGTTCCAATCACATTAAAACTATGCAGTTGACATTCATCACCACGGCAAGAGTGAAATTAAACCAATCAGTTGTTAAAAGAATTGGAAACGATACTCAACCTTTACCGTTTCAAATGTCAAACTCTTAAAATCCGCAAAGTCCGTTGATCGATTCACTTTAATCGAACAGAAATAGACCACAACTTTGAACTTACAATAGCGACACTAAGTTTCCAAGACACGGTCTAAAACAACCTGACACGCAAGCTTACACTAGCTCAAACGACACTGGCCAACACGACACTGGCGCGCATTCAGCGAGGCCTCCCTTAATATAGCAATCCTTATTCGCGCCCAAACTTCCCTCCAATATCCAGCCAATCAGTAGCCTCCGCATTTACCGCTTCGTCTTTCATTGGCGTGCTATTAATAGATTTAATGATATGCGGCGCCATGCAAATGTCAGTACAATTAAAACTGACCCGTTCGTCACATATTTTCATATCCTAGTCTCCTCGGGGGGTGGGGGGGGGGCAGTGTGCGTCTCCAAAAGCCTTTTCTGTCCAATTGCCTATCACGCCATCTTCACGTGGTCTCCCTGTCGGGAACAAAGTCCTGTTTCTAGAGGCCAGATCAAGAGAGGAGGAAGAGCAGCTGGGAAGGCGGGTGTCGTTTAGGGCGAGAATAATTGAAAGGCGGATGATCAGATGAGTCAGGATAGGAGTACTTGAAAAGTACGTTAAGTTTTAATAATTGAAAGGCGGATGATCAGATGAGTCAGGATAGGAGTACTTGAAAAGTACGTTAAGTTTTGCTGCGCCGCGAACGCTAAACAAAGGGTAAACAGTAGAAAACACTGCAGAAATTTATAATGATATTTATTAAATATTTATGACATATTCGTATATTGGAGGGGGGATATAAGCAACTCCGTCCCTCCACCTCGAATTTGAGGAGGACCGTCTCCTCCCCCCCCCCAAGTCTCCGAGTGCAACAGAATGCGTGTTGAACTTGCGGAAGCTGAATGTGTGAAAACAAATTATAGACTGACATATGTGGAGTTTTACCACTTTGTTTTGGACAGAAACCGTTGTTGAAAGCTGTGAAGAGTAATTTAAAATGCAGCTTTACATCGCATAACTAACATTAAAACACCGCCACTGCACGTCCGTGCATTAGTGCCAGGGTCAGTCTCGAGCCTGGATGAAGGAGGAGGGCTACGCTAATGACGATTGTTATCAGTGTGTCGTTAAATTGAAAATACTACTACTAGTAGTACATTTTTGGGGAGGAGGAGGGATAGAGTAATTGTAACACTTATGGCCAGGAGAGCATTAGAACGCGGTTCGATACCCGAGGTAGGGCCTACTGTCTAGGGCGGCGCCTTGCATGGCTGCCAAAGCGCGTGTTTAATTAAGGTCTTGATTGTATAACCGTCATGTTTCAATGTAGTCTTACTTGTCTGTCAGTTTGAAGTAATAAAGAATATATATTATTATATTATGCCTATTATTATTAAACTGCTTTAAAACTTGATCTGATCGACAGAATCTGCATGTGTTCTTAAGTTAAACTATTTAGAAAAATTTGGGTAAGAAAATTGCAGAAATCAATGATGGAAATGAACCATACAATTAAAGCCTAATGTAATAAAAATTATAAAAAATATATTTGTATGTAAGTAACGCAAAATCTTTAATAACGACATTTTAGACACACCCTGACATCATTACAGTGTTCAAAATCGTAAATCTTAATCGTCTTGTTAAAAAATTGTGACTTCTAAAATTTTTTACTCTTACGACTTGCGCATGCGTGTACACAGGGGCGTAACTCTGGTCTAAAAAAGTGGGGTTACCAATTTCTTACATATACACGAAGAAAGGCGGAGACTGCGATCTCTGGGAAGGCACAATAAGAAAATATTGATTGGCATTGTTAAAAAAGTGGGGGGTACGGTGCCCCAGTCCAAAAAGTGGGGGGTACGGGTACCCCTCGTACCCCCACAAATTACGCCTATGCGTGTACGAACAGTTCGTTGATTGGACGAAGACAAAGTTCGGGGACTAGGCCTTCTCCGTCGCTGGACCGCGTTGCTAGAACGGCCTTCCACCCGAGGTCCGTTCCTCGCCCTCAATTGAGGCATTCAGATCCCAGCTCAAGCGTAATCTCTTCACCAAGGTTTAGGGCCTAACCTTCTGCTGAATAGGACCGGATGTTATGTTAGGGTGTAAGACTGTAAGTGGTGTCTGTACAGCGCCCTTGTAGCGGCATGGTCGCGTTACAGCGCTCTAGAAATTGTCCGTGTTATTATTATTATTATTATTATTATTATTATTATTATTATTATTATTATTATTATTATTATTATTATTATTATTTTTTTTTTTGTTGTTGTTGTTGCCCCGAGGTATACAGGATCCCTCAGGGACTTCAACATTATTTACAGAGTAGATTTGTCCGAAATGGGCCCTATTCGTCCAGGTTTAAGTTGTTGAAGGTACCCATAAAAGCATTATTATTATTATTATTATTATTATTATTATTATTATTATTATTATTATTATTATTATTATTATTATTATTATTATTATTATTATTATTATTATTATTATTATTATTATTATTATTATTATTATGATTATCGTAAACTAGTCGGTCGTAAACGGCAAGCAGGCTGTCACTAGAAGCCAGCGGCAGGCGGTGTACTGTGCAAAATGAGCTTATTTTAAGTGTGATAAACACCAGTGGTTATGAGCAGGGGCGTAACTTTGGTCTAAAAAGTGGGGGGTACCAATTTCTTACATACACGAAGAAAGGCGGAGACTGCGATCTCTGGGAAGGCACAATAATAAAATAGGGCCTACTGATTGGCATTGTTCAAAAAGTGGGGGGTACGGTACCCCCAGTCCAAAAAGTGGGGGGTACGGGTACCCCTCGTACCCCCACAAATTACGCCTATGGCTATGAGTGATCGCGCATGCATAAATATATTTATAGGCGTTCGTAAATTTTGTGTAAGAGAGCAGGCGGATCGCTGTTTGCTTACTAAGGCTCAGACATTTACGACGCTCATTCGCTATAGTCGGGCTTACCGCCAAAACTAGTCTGGACAGGCGTTTACGACTTTACGACCGGTTAATACATACGGCCTGTCACGAAATAGAGTATCCCCCATACATGCGTATCCCCCTTAGCGAAATGGAGTACTCGGTTTAGTTTGAATTTTTGGCGGTTTGTAAGTGTATTCAGTCGTAATGTTTGGATTTATTGCACACATAAAATTTTTGAATTGCGTATCCTTAGTTTGTACGTCGACTTGAAATCAATTTACTTTGTTTTTGGTGATTTTGACTGGAATTTCGTCGAGGCTATCGTGATGCGTATGACGAGGGGGGATAGAATGGTTCATCCAACCGGATACTCTAAACCGGTTTATTCCATCCGGGGGGATACGCTTTAGGGGGGATAGAATATCTCGCGACACCGGCAGGTCCCACATCTTGAAGTGTTTTACTAGGCTACTTGGGTCCTCCAAAATTGCGTCCCGACTTGCTAGTTTATAAAGTAAAAACATTTTCGTTAATTGCAACATTTTCACGAACTAATAAATAATGGACGGAGGTTTATCACTGATTGTTTTTGTTCTGGTTGTTTCAATGAGAGGTTCGTGCTAAGAAACTATGATAATGACTTACATTTAAGAGAAAACTGCTATGTTTGGTTTATCAAATAACGCGTATTGCGCGGATATCCCCTCTAAAAGTGAAACCAATAATTAACTAATCAAGTGTTATTGCAGGCCTAATTATTAATTATCACATAAATTGGTTTGCTGAGTTTCATTAATGCTGTGGTCGATTTTTGGTAAGTTCTAAACGAGTAATTATCGAAATTTTGACTTTTTTAACCGGACGGATCTGAGTGATTAATAGCAAAGATGGCGGAATATTTTTCAGAATATTTTGCGTTATCTGTATTTTTGGAGGAACCCATCTGCCAAGCAAAGTAATTAATGATACTTATATTAAAAAGACGTGCCTTAGAAACTTTGGTAATCGTACTCGTAATCGTAATCTCCAAACTTCTAAAGCGCCACTCGAAGGCCGAGCGCAGGGCACCAGCCTATCCATAAGTGCTATGTCAAATCAGAGGAGGTTCCAGAGAGTAGCCCAAAAAAGGTCAGAGTCCAGTTTCCAGAAGGCCAAATCAAATCAGAGAGATTTTTCAGGGAGTAGTCCAAAAGAGGTCCGAGTCCGGTTTAAAGAAGGCTAAATCAAATCAGAGGGGGTTTCCTAGAGAGTAGTCCAAAAGTGACCCCCAATCCGGTTTCCAGTGGGTCAGATCAAAAGAGAAGGCAGAGCAGCAGTTGACGACAGTTGTCGTTTATGGCGAGAATAATTTGAAGGAGGAGGATCAGATGAGTGAGGGTAGGAGTACTTGAAAATATGAGACCAGATTAGAGTGGAAACCCGGAAGGTGAGGGGTGATAGATAGAGGAACATGACGAGGAGGATGAAGAATGGGTTGCAGTGATGATGGAGAAACTAAGAAACTGCGGTATTCAGGGAGGAGATCATTCCAGAGGCGTGTTGCTGTGTTGGATATAGCTTGGTTGAAGAACTTGAGATGAGTAGTGACTGGGGATCGAGAAAGACTGAGATAGGGGGATGATCGGGTGGAGCGGGTTGCCTGGATGGTGAAGAGATCACGCAGGTACTTCGGCTGCGAATATTAGAGGAGTTGTAGGTTAGTGATAGGACTTTGAAGTGAATTCGTTCTGTGATTTTTAACCAATGTATTGACTTGATGATATGAGTGATATGATGATGTTTGGGCGTTTTAGTGACAGCTCTGGCTAATGAGTTTTGAATAAGTTGCAGACGCTTGATTTGGGTGGATTCAAGGTAGGGTGACCACATTTCTTTTCTGCCATTCCGGGACACCATAGATATATAACTGAACAATTATGGTAGGGCTAAATTGAGGGCGAAGCCTGAGGAAAAAACGGGATTGGGGTGTGGGGAGGGGTCTCGGTGAGACCATCCCCAATAAATATTTTTGATCACATTAAATTAAGATAAGTAAATTATTCGTTTCTTATAATAACTAAATTCTTTTAACAGCTGAAGTTTGAAAAGGTGCCGGAACACCGTTCCTGAGGGTTCTGGCAGAAAAAAGTACTGCATATTTATATATGTATTATGTAGGCCTATATATATGTATAGTCCATATATATATAAGTAAAATTCAGTTAGGAGCTGGGCTCATTGGAAGAGCACTATACATATGTAATGCCTCAACTGAAATATATTTGTAAGATTTTAGACCAAAATGAAGCATTTTATTTCTAATTGATTTAATTCGAAAGAAAACGAGCCAAAAATACACAAACTGGTCAATTTATTGCTCAAACTCAAAATAAAAATTGCTTAAAATGAATAAAGATTGAAGCCTAGATAGTAAAAACTTGACAAATTGACTGGTGTTGGTCTCAATCGTGTAATTGTAATTGTAATTGTAATTGTAACCGAAAACTTATATAGCGCCACTCAAATCAGCGGCGCTTTCAACCCGCATCAATGCCGGCACCGGCAAAAAGGAAAGTTTTCAGGCGTCTACGAAACTGGAGAGGGGAGAGGGCAAGAAGCTCTTGGCGGAGAAACAAGGGGAGACAGTTCCAAGCAGAGGGGCCAACATAGGCGAAACTTCTGGATTGTGCCGTGGAAGATCGCATGCGAGGGACAACCATAAGGCCGCGAGCCGAAGATCGCAAGGAAGCCCTCGCAGGCAAGGAAGAAACTGGGATGCAAAAATTCATTAGGTAAGACGGAGCAGAGGCAGTAAGGCAGTTGCGCATGAGAGTGAGGGTTTTAAACTGAATTCGCTGTTGAGCAGGGAGCCAGTGGAGGGAATCACGGATAAAGGCAGAAATGTGGGCAAACTTAGGAATGTCACCTATAAGCCGAGCAGCAGCATTAAGGATAGTCTGGAGTTTTTGAATATTGGAGGAGGAAAGGCCAATGTACACAGCATTGCCAAAGTCTACCCTAGTGCAGATCAGAGCATGGACCAGTGTAGTAACAGCATGAAATGAAAGAGACTTGCGGATGGAACGGAGCTGGCGTAAATGATAAAAGCAAGATCTGGATACAAGGTTAACTTGATCAGTAAAGGAGAGGGTAGGGTCAAGGACAATCCCCAAGTCACGAACAGAGCAGGAGAATTGAATGAGGGGAAACCTAAGATGTAGAGATTCAAAATCAATCTTGCTGAGTTGGAGGCGACCACCGAGCCAGATAAACTGAGTCTTGTCGGGGTTCAGCCGCAAGCGATTAGAGGAAAGCCAAGAATCCAGAGCAGAGGCTGCTGCTAAGATGCGTTCGACCATTTGGACAGCAGAAGAGGCTGGACCATGAATTAGAGACTGGGTGTCATCAGCATACTGATGAGACGAAACCCCATACTGCTGGAAAATCCCCCCAAGGTCCGAAGTGTATAGGATGAAGAGCAGAGGAGCAAGAACAGAGCCTTGGGGGAGACCATAGGAGGTAGTGACCCAAGGAGTACGTTGTGATCCAAAGACCACAGATATGGACCTGTCAGAGAGGAAAGAGCGGAACCATAAAAGGGCACTATCAGAGATACCGAAGGATATAGATAGCCGATTTAAGAGAATAGAGTGGTCTACCGTGTCAAAGGCTGCGCTGATATCATAGAGAGCTAACAGGGTGACATGACCACGGTCAAGAGCTTGGAAGACATCGGCTAGGAGCCGGACTAGTAGGGTTTCAGTTGAGTAGGATTTCCTAAACCCAGATTGAAATGGAGGCATGAGGGAATTAGATTCGAGGTAGTGGACCAATTGAAAAGCAACACACCGTTCCAGGAGCTTAGAAAGGAAGGAAAGGTTGGAGATGGGCCTAAAATTAGCTGGAGAATTAGGATCCAGACCTTGACGCTTAATGGAGGGAAAGACGACAGCCCGCTTGTGGGAGACAGGAACAGAACCCTGGGTCAGAGAGGAATTACAAAGTAATTGCAAAAACGGACCAAAGTCATCAATGAAATCCTTAAGTAAAAACGGAGGCAACAGGTCCAATTCACAAGACTTAGAGGGGGAGTCTAAAACTAGTTGACGGATGGTAGTTAACTGAAGAGGGTCCCAGGCTGATAGCGAAGAAGTCGTAGGTAGAAACGATGGAGGTGGAGCATTAGCTGTTGCTTGGCGTGTTGAGTCAATCTTAGTCTGAAGGAATTTCAGGAAATCGGTAGCCGTAAACGATGACTGAGTCGGAAGACGAGGAGTAGATGAACGACCAAGGACGTCAGAGAGCGCGGCCCAGAGACGGCGCGAATTCCCCTTCTCACGCTCGATCAGAGACTCCCAGTAAGCAGTCTCTCTGTCGCGAAACTCCTGCTGCATGTTCCGTAGGTGGTCAATCCAGATTAGACGGTCAGACGGATTGTGCGTGTGTCGAAATTTGCGCTCCAGACGTCTAACGTTCCGACGCAACGCGCGGCATTGGTGGTCGAGCCATGGTTGCAATGGCCTGGAGCGAACACGGTGATGACGAAGCGGCAGAAGGGAGTCAACGAGAGGGAGCAACGTGGCGTCGTAGAGAGCGAAGAGATCCTCGGTCGAGTAGTCAGATAATGACGAGAGGTCCCCGCATAGAGGACTGCTGAGGAGGCCCTGGCGAAAGGCCTGTCGATCGAGGTTCCTCCAGCCACGGGAGAGGCGCAGAGCGTAGGTAGGCGGAGAGCAGAGGAACGGCACAGTGAAGAGAAGAAGTCCATGATCGGAAATAGAGGGCGGTTCCACGCGAAGGTTAGTAATCCCACAGTCATCGCGTGTGATAACGACGTCGAGCCAGCCGCCAAGAATATGAGTCGGCTCAGCGACATGTTGCGATAAGCCAAACTGCGAGAGAATGTCTAAAAACCGAGCGGTTGCTGGTAAGGATGGAGTCTCGAGATGAATGTTCAGGTCGCCTGATATGATGAGTTGTGAGTTGAATGTAGCGAAAACTTCAAGTAGTGCAGTTAATTCTGAGAAGAACTCTGATGTCGGTGGCAAGGATCCCGGTCGGTAGAGGGTTAGGACGGTGAGAGGACCTCTGGCCGTGGCACAGGAGAAGGCTAGGGCCTCAAAGGTGGAGAAGACACAAGATGCAGGAATAACTTTGATTTTGAAATGCGTATACATTACTGCTATATTGATATAGTTACGATTTACAAATGAAATGTTCAGTAGACTTGAAAGAGACTATTGACATAGATCTCTGATGAGTGATAAGCAGATCGAAAGATAAAGTACTTTCGTAATCTAAGCAAAATAGATAATTAAGTGTCGAAACGTATATTTTTGGTAATTTCCTACACAACGCAACAACTGCTTATTGCCTTTGACAAACTTATGAAATGTTTGACCATCCATATAATATCGAAGTTCATCTTCACCTGAAGTTCTGCTTTAATAACCTCAGTTAAGCACCTGTTTCTTGTATTGGACCAGAATGATTCCATCAAACTGAACACTCGTTCAACCAGGGTGGGAATTGTCGCGGGGTTTTTGTTTGTTCAACCCCCTAGTATTTCTTAGGACCCCCACAGCTAAGTGTTCATGCACACCCGGGGGGTCGTTTCCAAACCCCCAGGTGTGCTAGTGTGATTTTGCATTTTTTCACTCTGAGTCTCTGACAAAGAGAAGAAATATTCATAGTATCATATGATTGCATTTTTGAATTTTCTCAACAAAGGAATTGATTTTGATTCGAATCTGTCTTGCAAAACTGCTAGCGTTGAAATCAGCTGCTTTCAAATTTTGTTGACATCAGTTTGCAAAATACGGATAAAATGTTCAACCCCCAGTCTTTGTTCTACAATTCCCACACTGCGTTCAACTGTAGCATTTAAAGCAGGTATACATGCTCATGATGAATGCGACTATCTTTATAATTTAAAAAATTTGATATACTATACTGTGCTACAGGATAAATGTCATGTGATCATTATTACGCATGTACAGCGCCGGACTGCAGTTTGAATATTACTTCTACACGCCCTTGCTTTAATCATGCTCTAAACTTGATAAGTAATTTTAATTTTATTCCTTTGACATTGGACGTCCATGAAATCGCCCCCCGTAAAGTAAGTCTAGATCCGCCCCTGATTGTGCCGAGGATTTGTAAATTGTGTGCGGCGCTGCGTATTTTTTTTGTTATTTCTTTTCTTTTTTTTATTAATTATTGGAAAATTAAAAGAGCAAATTCTACGCACATGATAATAGAAAAATTCATTCCGGGACGTTTCATTGTCCCGGAAAGAACGTGTCCGGGACGCGGGACATTTGTTCAAATTCCGGGACTGTCCCGGACAATCCGGGACGTGTGGTCACCCTAATTCAAGGTTGAGGAAGAGGGAATTGCAATAATCAAGTTTTGAATGAACATTGGATGTACATGTAGCAATGGTGGAGGAAGTTTTAAGATCAAATATAGGTCGGATGCGTAGGAGGTCACGAATGTGCATGAAGCAGGAGCGCGAGAAGTTGGAGATGTGGTTAGAGAAGGAGAGATGTGGATCAAAAATAATACCATGATTGCGGACGGGGAGTCAGAGGTGAAGGTAAGAGAAGACGAGTCAGTAGATAGGTGTATGGAAGGGTCAGAAATTTTCTTGATTTGATCAGGAAGGCCTAGGATGATGAAATCAGTTTTGGAAGGGTTGAGGCAGAGGGGATTGGATGACATCCACTGTGAGATTAGGTTTACGACGTTGAATAATTGTAGAATTTAGGTGGAGAAAGAGCTTGGGGAGAAGGATATGTAGAGTTGGGTGTCGTCTGCGCAGAGATGGTGGTCAACAGAGGAGGATTTTACGAGATGGCTTAAAGGTGTGGTATACAGGATGAAAAGGAGTGGACCCAAGACGGATCTTTGAGGGACACCACAGGGTCATCTTCCAAGCCAACGGTTCCCAAACTTTTCGGGGTCGCGACCCACTTGTGAATATCTTGGCAGTCTCGATACCCACTGTGTAAAATTAAGCATTGTGTACTAAAATTTGCTTCCTAAATTGGTATCGAAAAATGCGGATTTACGTACAGCGCTTAGAAATTTAAAGCGTTAAAAAGATAGGCTATTTAGGTAAAAACAGTTTACAATTTATTGCAATCCAGCTATGTAGTTATAGCTAACTCATAGCCAAATGTTGGTGCTGCAAAAATAAATGTTTCTCGAAAATTTTTCGACCCACTTGCCAGAGATTCGCGACCCACTTTTGGGTCGCGACCCACAGTTAGGGAAACCCTGTTCCAAGCGACCGAGATCAGCTGCTTTCTGGATAGACGAAAGAAGGTAGGCTAATCCATTTTGCGCAAACGCGTTAAGAGCCTATCGACTGTTCTTTAAACCTTGACTCGGTTACCCCATCATAAGGGGAGCCATACATAATATAGAGGATAATGTGGTTAACCTTGCTATATCATGCAGTATTGGCGGTGGAAAGCCATGTGTTTGAAGGATTCTCAGAGCATAGAGGGATGAAGTTGAGGCCGTTAGGACTGCATCTAGATGTGACATCATCTTTTAATCGGAACGTATAGTTATTCATAAGATTTTAAATCGAGGAAACTCGTTCCGCCCCTGGTATAATTTGAGAGATAAGAGGCTCTGCACGCCTTAGTTTTGTTATAATCATCTCGTTAGTTTTCAAGGGGTTTAGGCGAAGTCTTAGTCTTTTAATGGTAATAAAAATTATATTCATTTATTAAATTTGACTGAGCAGTACACAGTAAGATTACATGGTATGGGCCATCCACATATTACGTACGCACTGAGGGGAGAGGGGGTCGGATTTTGGCGATTTTGCGTACGGGTGCGAACGGTGGGGGAAGGGGGGACAAAATGTGTACGTACGCAAAATAAATTTCTAATTACGACGTCCACATGAGCCTATTTATAACTCTGTATTGTCCTATAGTCGTCCGATGGCATTTTATTACATTATCTAAAAGCCATGTGCAGTTATTCTGTGCTGTGAACGAGACACCTATAATTTGTCTATATTGGCCCTCGCTCATCCTTCAATCTGGCCTAAAGTTCAGACAGTCTGGAGCTGTCGAGACACTTTCTACACCTGGTCTTCCGGAGGGGGGGGGGGTGCGTCAAGCGTACGTACGCAGGGGGGGTGTGGAAGAAAGTACGCTTGCGAACAGGGGGAGGAGGGGGTCCAATTTTCCGGGATTTTTGCGTACGTAATATATGGATGGCCCCTATAGTAATAAGAGATGATAACAAGTTTAACAGAAGTCGAATTTAATGTTTCGAGGGCATTTCTGGTTTAGCAGCTTTTGCTCGAGTTTCTGACTTTAGATTTTGCAGTTGTATATTTGGATAGTTGCGTAGTGTCTTTTGAAAACCTCTCTAAGTTGTTCCGCCATGGCTATGCAGTGGATCTAGAGGTATAATTTTGCAATGTATGCTACAATAGCTTTCTGATATCGAATAATTGTTTTGGCATTAGTTTTCATAGTATCTCATGTGTATTCGTCATTTGATGTCTTAAGCACACATTTATAGGCATTGTCTGCCTCCGTTTTGTTTCTCTTGAAGTGGCAATGTAAATTTACAATTACAATAATTTATGTTCAGAGTTTTCTTGAAGTGGTGCAAATTACCTATATGTATCTCGTTGCATTATTTTCATGAAATATCTATTGCATTGACTTGACGATTTGATGTTTGGATAGTTTGTATGGATAAGTTATGCCTGAGTTTTTTTTATAATTCATTCATTCATTCAAAGATTTATATAGCGCCTCTTCAAGGGAACTACTCAGAGGCGCTCCCGACACCAGCACGTTCATATAAGACAGTTTTAAGTTTTGCAAGAAATATGCCAGGGGTGACCCCAGGGCACATGCGGAGCTCTAAGGGAAGTCTATTCCAGACTACCGGGCCCACCACTGAAAAAGCTCAACTTTGCATAGTCGTGGAACGAGCAAATGGAACTAAAAGTACCCCTTTTCCAGCTGAGCGGAGGGAACGTCGGCCTTGGACACCTGAAACTGTGCAGCATAGCTCTCGAAGGTAAGCAGGGGCAGGGCCCTGACAACATCGCCATACTAAGGCAGCGATCCTATATTCTATGCGTAAGCGCATAGGAAGCCAGTGAAGGACCTCCAGCATATGTCTAGAGACTTGGCCATGTTTAGGAATATGCCCAATGAGACGGGCTGCAGAGCGCAGAACTCGCTGTAAACACACTATGCGACTAGATGGAAGACCAAAATAAAGCGATGAGCAGTAATCAAGGCGCGCTATGACGGAGTGAACCAGTGTAGCAGTTGCACTGGGCGTTAGAGAACGAGTAACAGTGCGAAGCTGGCGCAGCTGTTAGTAGCAGTCCCTAGTAAGACGGTGTATTTGTGGAGCAAAAGTAAGCTCCTGGTCGAGCCAAACACCAAGATCACGGACAAGAGTTGAGAAGGTATAGTTGGGGAATTCAATTGCAAGAGCAGTGAGGTCAAGTTTAGCGAGTTGCTGTCGCGTGCCTAGCCAAATAAATTTGCTTTTGGACGGGTTCAAGCGTAGTCGATTTGACGACATCCACGCTTCCATGGCATCTAAAGTCCCACTCATAACCCGGACTGTTGGAATGGCATTGGTAGAGAGGCAATGCATGTATGCTTGGACATCATCAGCATATTGCTGACTCAGAACTGCATGTGCAGCCAGAAGCGTCGAAAGACCAGAGGTGTAGATGATGTATAAAATAGGTCCTAGGACGGAGCCTTGGGGCAACCCGTACCGTGCAGGGACCCACGAAGACCTAGTGGTGCCATGGATCACACAGAGGGAACGTTCATAAAGAAATGAGTTTATCCATTCATAAAAGTCTCCAGAAAGGCCAAACGAAACACGCAACCGTTCTAGCAAGATCTCATGGTCTACAGTGTCAAATGCAGCACTGACGTCAAAGAGTGCTAGTAGTGTGAGTTGGGCCCTGTCAATCGCTCCGTAGATGTCTGAGCGAAGCCGAAGCAGGAGTGTCTCAGTTGAATGGAATCTCCTGAAACCCGATTGACTTGACGGCAGAAGATTATTCTTCTCTAAGTAAGCGACGAGCTGCATAGCGACGACTTTTTCGATGATTTTAGAGAGAAAGGTGACATTTGCTATCGGTCTGTAATTCGTAGGGACATCCGGATCCAGACTATCACTCTTTAAGGCAGGAATCAGGATTGATCTCTTCTGCGTCGGTGGTAAGTCGCATTCCTGAAGAGAGCGATTACAGAGTGTTGTGAGAAGGGGCAGCAGGATATCGATGAATTCCTGGAGTAAGAAGGTGGGAATAGGATCCAGTTCGCAAGACTTGGGTGGCGATGAAAGGATAATGCGGCGTAATTCATCACTAGTAACCGCATTCAGGACGGATAGATGACAGTCAGTAGGGGGGTGATAGGGTGGCGGCGAACTAGCTGTTGATTGGCGGATGTCGCAGATCTTGGTGTCGAACGAGGTCAAGAAGTCGCTCGCTGTAAAGGTTGAAGTGGTCAAAGGACGATTGGGCTGGCGGCGGCCAAGGAGCGCATTGAAAGCAGCCCACATTCGCTTCGGCTCCCCAACATGAGAAGCAATCTTCGCTTCCCAATACGTCCTTTCCTTTTCATTACATATTTGCATTTGGTACTTGTAGCCCTGAAGTAATTTGTTGCTACAACTAGTGTTAAGAACATTCTTGCAGCCAGTTTCATCATTTGGCAATAAGTTGGGCATATCAACAGTTGCTAGTCGTTAAGCTTTCGCTCAACCTTTTGTGTTCTGTGTTGAGAGATAAGATTAAATGTTTGGAATAATTTTGTTTTTCAAGGATGTCTGTGTTCGACTCGTTTTGTTAATAGGCAGTGGGATCTGCTGTGAATTTGTGAAATGTATGATGTGCAAAGCAAATTCACCAGAATAAACGCATTTGGTTATAGTTATTCAATTAAAAATAAGGATAGGCTTTTTGGCCACCAAACTGTGCAAATTTCCTGAATGAGAATCAAAATGAAACATGGTCACTTTTTTAAAATACAGTATCAAAAAACTAAAAATTATCTTAAGCTCAAATGAAAAGAATTTCGCAGTTAGCAAGAATGAACAAAAGTTAGGCAGAAAATGTACCAGTAAAGGCATCTCTCCCTAAAAGAGACCGTACAGTCTTCAGCTGTTAACTAATTTGGTCTTGCCATCAAAGAAATTGACGGCCAGCAGCACAAGAAAAATCTGAAACAGAGCAAGTGTTAGAAATATGCAAATGGCTAGAAAACCAGAAATATGAGGAAACAAGGAGACCGGGTGGGAGATGGTTGAAAGGAAAGACGCTGACACTGAGATGTGAAGGACGCAGGTTCGATGCCCGTTAGCCCCATAAGGTTAACTCAGCCTTCCACTCCGAGGGGGACTGGAAAACGAGCAGTAGGACAGATGAGCACCTTGCAGGCTGCCATACAGTTAAGTTCGACTTCTGTTAAACTTGTTATCATCTGTTACTACTAGGCCTATATCATGTAATCTTACTGTGCACTTGTCAGTTTGAATTAATAAACGATTATTATTATTATTATTATTATTATTATTATTATTATTATTATTATTATTATTATTATTATTATTATTATTATTATTATTATTATTATTATTATTATTATTATTATTATTATTATTATTATTATTATTATTATTATTATTATTATTATTATTATTATTATTATTATTATTTTGCCCTGAGGTACTTCATTCCCCCAAGGTCTTAGAAATTAAAAGTGTTATGTTTCTGGAACGGCTACACCTCATCTGTGTCGGTTATTATTATTATTATTATTATTATTATTATTATTTTTTTTACCCGAGGTGTATAGGATCCCTCAGGTGTCAGATACTAATTAAATATGTTGACTTTGGAGTGGCCGTCCTGGTCAAGATCTGGAACAACGAAAGTGCTGTGGAAGGCAACAATTATTATTATTATTATTATTATTATTATTATTATTATTATTATTATTATTATTATTATTATTATTATTATTATTATTATTATTATTATTATAATAATAATAATAATAATAATAATAATAATTATTATTATTATTATTATTATTATTATTATTATTATTATTATTATTATTATTATTATTATTATTATTATTATTATTATTATTATTATTATTATTATTATTATTATTATTATTATTACGTAAGTATATTCCTTATTAAACCAGCTGACAAACAGCACTCTGGTGAACAACGTCTGTCAAATAGATCTTCTAAAGTTAATAAACATACATCTGTACATATATATATATACATAGCATTAGCAATAATATGTATACATATATGTATATTACTATGTAGCTTAGGTCCAGTTGGTTAGTAAGTATACAGCATTCTGACAATAAAGGTTTTCTCATGCTGTTGTCCGCTTGCAGTAAAGCCCTGTCATGGGATCTAGGCCTTAAACCATAAACCCTCGGCTTTACAGGTGGAAGCAGCTCGTGCAAGACATGACCTGGATTGCAAAGGACTGCCGAAAACAGGGCACAATCAGCATGGCGGCAAAGTTGTTCATTTGTTGGATTATTACATGGAGGTCTCGCTGGCGGGTAGGTCTATCCATAACGGACTGAAGCCTTCTCCTTTCTTGCTGACCAGCGTATTCCCACCACGCCGGTGCAGCGTATAACATTGTGGCCACCGTGGTTGCGCGCACCACGTCGTGGAGTCTGGGACCAGATAAACCATGAGCAGTTAGAATGCGCAGGGCATAGAAAGATTGCCTTGCCCGAGAGCATATTTGGTCAATGTGCTGACCGAATCTAAGGTGTCCGAGAGCGTAACTCCCAAAACCTTCATGCTGCTTACTTATCACGCCAGGAACAACAGGTGGATCAATCACACGCCCCGCCCGGCCCCCAGTCCCCCTGACAATCATCTCCTGTGTCTTTGATTTATTAAGTTTAAGGTTGCATGAAGCAGCCCAATTTGTTACATGGTCCAATTCAGCTGTTACGGTGTCACTATTTGAGGCGGGAATCATTAAGTAGCTGTCATCTGCATATTTTGGGATCCTGTTTCCAGGGTGGATCGTCCTGAGTTTATCGATAGAAATGATAAAGTGAATTGGGCCAGTGTCAAAACCCTGAACAATGCTTGAATTTATCTTAACAGTTTGTGAAATTTCTCGGTTGAATTTGGTTGTATGACTCCGGTCTTCTAAAAAGGCAATAATCCAGTTGTAGATGCAGTCTGGTATGGGCATCTCCGCTATTTGTTCCATCAGGTACGAATGCCGAACCGTGTCGAAAGCTTTAGTGAAGTCCAAAGCAATGAGGTGAACATACTGATTAGTTTCCAATTGTTCCGTGAGACTGGAGGTCAGTGCGACCAGAGCGGCCGTAGTGGAACCGGTCGGTCGAAAAGCAAACTATTATTATTATTATTATTATTATTATTATTATTATTATTATTATTATTATTATTATTATTATTATTATTATTATTATTATTATTATTATTATTATATTATTATTATTATTATTATTATTATTATTATTATTATTATATTATTATTATTATTATTATTATTATTATTATTATTATTATTATTATTATTATTATTATTATTATTATTATTATTATTATTATTATTATTATTATTAACGTCTACGTGCATATGGTCGCACCAAATGCGAAGGCCTTTCTGAGCATTTGGTTTGCATTTTATTGTAGCTGTGCAATCGAAAATAACAAAAGGACCGGCGAATGCTCTGAAAAAAACCGGTTACAGTGTTACGTTGGAGTGTGTCATGAGCAATAACAACTGTGAACAGGTCGACTGGTCGAAGGTGCAAGGCCCGGAGTCACCCAAACTGGTCTTCCGGAACAGCGAAGGAATGCTTAACACTGACTCCTTTTCCACCGATCGATACA
Organism: Allolobophora icterica; assembly: GCA_963556255.1. Taxonomy (NCBI): domain Eukaryota; kingdom Metazoa; phylum Annelida; class Clitellata; order Crassiclitellata; family Lumbricidae; genus Allolobophora; species Allolobophora icterica. Next base: position 2,888,531 of record OY744607.1, on the reverse strand, counting down.
GCGTCAGCAGGAGTGGTGGTTGTAGCCTGACTATTACGCAGCTGGAAATCAGCGACTCTGGAAGATTCATTTGTATGCAAGGAGTGGATGATAAGGAATATACAAGAAGCTCTATTCTGGTTGTCGTTAGTAAGTCGTCTAATCTGATCTAATGACTTCTATAGCGCCATTGCAATAATGTCAAAGACATCAGTCGGTGGTCGCATGAAGTGAAATCGCAGTAATCACCCATAATCCGTTGGAGAAGAATCCAGATCGAAGTCCAGAAGATGAGAGAAACCAGAGACTAGGTTTCGGTAGGAAATGGAAGTTGGAGATGAGTCTGAAGTTTAGATCCGAAGGACATGAAAGAATTAACAGAATGGACTGAACTGGTCACCGAATTCCATAGTTTTGGACTAGACACCAAGAAAGGCGGAGAGCCTAACAGTGTTCGGATGCATGGCACAGCAAGAGACTTTCAGTGTCTATTGATCGAGTGTGGTATCTATTTGCTTGGGAATGAGCACGAAAGGGACATAGGTCGACTGGTTACTTAGCGAGTTAAGTATTTCTTGAGAATATGAGTTAATCAGATATCAATTGCCACTGTGCTTAACTGATTTCCAATGCAATCGTAATCATAAACTCCAAATTTCTAAAGCGCCACTCTGAAGCTAAGCACAGAGCACCAGCTTATTCACGAGCACTGCAAACGTAGTCTAGCTCACTGATTAGTTTTACCGTAGCCAGAGGCGGATCCAGAAGGTTTATCAGGGGGGGGGGGGCAAAAATAATACATACCTACCAGTGTTTAATCTAGTCCCCCTCTCTCGGGGGGGGGGGACGAGGTTTTTGGGGGGACCAACGAGCGTCCGCAAGATGGTCGCCGAAAAATTTCAGAATGGTAATTTCATCCATCTTTTGGGGAATTCCATCTTTAAAGAAATTTATGACCTTTTTTTAAGTCGTTGATCTATTTGACCACTTCTCAGAACAATGTGCTGAGCTGACCTTTATTTTCATCATGAAAGATCGCGTAGGTGGTCATCGTCTACTTCGTGATGGGGGGGGGCACATCCTGTGTAAATATTAAATGGGGGGATGGCCGGATTTGCCCCCCCCCCCCGGATCCGCCCTGACTGTAGCTTCACTCGCAACGGTTGTGTCTGCGGCCACTAGACACTACAGATATGATAGTACGCGTGAACTACTCACAGAGTGAAATTTTACTAACTTATGTTTGGTTTATTACAGCTTGTGTTTGTTATTTATGATGGTTGATCATCTACCGGAGACTTGTTACATGTTCCAATCAAACAGGAATTCTTATATGAATCAGTCAGGACATGTAGCCACAGAAAATAGGGCCTCTATATAGCATGTTCTCGTCTTGTTTTAAGGTGGTTCATGTTTTGATTCCAAAAGACAGCATTATAACGAGTTTCTGGTGTATTTAATAAGGATTATTGTTGATTGGATGAATTATGATATCTATCTTTAATTATTTTTATATTCTTTTGACATTTTGTAAATTTTGATGAATCATTTCTGCCTCAATTTAATAACAAAAGTGGTAATATTGTAAATGGTAATATTGAATAAAATCGCTAAGCTGGATGGAGTTGCTCAATTTTTGCTTTATAATTCAGGTGTGGCAGAAACATGTCAGTCGGATTTGGTGAATGACGAATTGGCTAAAGGCGATAACTATAATGTTTGGTGTGCCATCAACGTACCACGTAAAACCTTGGAGCCATCGAATGTGGCTCTATTTTTTCCAAATAAGGCTGTTGATGAAACAGAAACAACAAAGGAGACGACACCATTAACTATTACGACAACCCTCACTGCAATTGTGACAGAAAGCACTACCAGAAAGCATGTGTGTAGTGCATCTTTTGACCCCAGTACGCAGCGCGGCTTTGACAATACCTCTCCTTACCTGGAAGTTTGCAACATCACACAGGAAATAACTGTAAAATGTGAGTTCGTTGCCTTACTGTTAATTTATTTCACAATCATGATTGTATTCTCAAGATTTCCAAAATACCCAAAGAAAGCGGCCAGTATGTTATGGAAACCAGCTGCGTCACAGACTCGATTCAGTGTGGAAACTGCTGCATACATTCCTTGCAATTGTATGGGCCATGTGCTGTGAACTGGAATTGGCTGTGTATAAATTTCTCATTGCAATCACAATGGTTGGATCCCGTTTATTTAATTTGTCTTGTAGGTGCAATTAGTAACTTCTATTGCGCACAAGGTCACGTTCAGAAATGCGAGTCGGAGCTGCTGGGCTGGACTGGGAACGCCTCTGAGTGGATGTATAGAATGTGGGGTGCTATATAAATGCCTTGGATGAGTAAATGAACATTTGCCGACAAGCAGCCAAATGATATCCGGCTGGTTGAGTCCAGTATCCGTTGTGTAGTTGGCCACACTTATAATTTAGTGCAGCAGACACACCAGTGTGGGCGCACTTTGAAAGTATTGTTTGACAAGACCATACATTTGTGTGACTAACACTCTCAGCGATAAACTGTCTGGTGTCAAGTGCAGCATGCAAAGCACATGGTCATATAATTCCATGCTACCAGACAATTTTGTCTAATTACATCAAGAGGCCTCAACAATGTCAGGTTGCAGGTCACACACAGACAAGATGTGTGTTAGAGTTATTCGGTCGCCAGGTGAAGAACCATTAGATTTCCAAATGCTTGAAAGTCAATGAGAAATGGTGAGTGAGAGTTAAAGCCAACTGAACACACTTTGTGTAATGACCATCAGCAACTTGCGTACGAAATTGTATAGCGTTAAGGCCAGATTGCTGCTGGTTTTCTGTACGGATGCATGTTTGCGTTTATCTTTGTATCTAAGCATGTGTGTGTATGTATGTTTAATGTACAATGTGCATCTCTCTGCCTTTCCTTTGGTCTGCTTTGTTGGGTCTCCCACGTCAGTATGGCTGGAAGCAGACATTTTTCGCTGCACTGACGGGCGACAGTGCCATCCAGCATCTGATTCGCCAGCTGTTGAACCCTCTATAGCGAACCTAATGTGATGACGTTATCATAATGCTCAATACATTAGTTGGTGGTTGCTGTATTTAGGTTCTGTTCTTAATGTGCGACCGTATGGCCTCGATCCTGCTCACTTTTCAATGAATTGATCGGGTGAGATCCTTCACCACCGCTAGTTGTGTGTGTATCTATGTATGTATGTATGTGTGTGTCTATGTATGGCACTTGATTCATTGTCTGAGTTTTGTTCATGGGCGGCGATCTAGGGGGGGGGTCGAGGGAGACATGTCCCCCTCGACCCCCTCCCTAGATCTGGGGCCCCCACCCACCTTTAAGGGTGGGGGGACACGCCATACATTTGTCCCCCCAAATTTTAAAGAAACACGAGAAAAGGCTGAAAAATGTAACTGCGCGTGAGGGTTTTCACAGCTTTTTTGACCAGATGAGGCAAAACTACATTTTTGAGGAGAAGTGTCCCCCGAAAATTCAAAGAAAGCAAGAAGAAATTTTGAAAAAAGCCACGAAATTTTCTGAAGGATGAATGTGTAAAAAAGGTGATAGATTATGTAGAGGTAATAATTTTATGACATTATGGTTGGGAGACCGGAAAAAGGATGTAAAAAAAGGTCATCAACTTTTTTGGGAGATGAATTCGTAGAAAAGTCATGAAGTTTTTGTGGAGAAACGAAAACAATTTTTGGGGGGACATGAATTCCTAAAAAAGGTCATCGACCAGACCATGAGCAACTTTGCCCCCCCACCTCTCAGACAAGATCACCGCCACTGGTTTTGTTTATTCTTTGTTGGAGCAGATTATCCTGTGGAAACCATCACTGTTTGGCCGCCGCCTCCTTATCATATAGGGACCACGATCAATTGCACTGCCAATGGATATCCGATTCCAACATTCGAATGGAAAGACATGAGTGGACATGTTGTACAAACCAGCAGTACTCTGGTGATTGAGGGCAACGATGGAGACAAGTACACTTGCACAGCAACGAACACGGTTAAAGGAAAACAGACGTCTATGGATTATGTGATTACTGTAGAACCAGAACCAGAATCAGGTATGTGGATCTCCTTGATTTTATAATCAGGTTAAGTTTGAGATGAGTGTGGAAAACGTAGTGGGCAAATGGGACATACATCCTCCTTCAAGAATCAACCGTATACCTTGGCTCCTTTATAATGAGCTGCCAATGTCTGGACGTTGTTTTCTAACCTATTGTTTAATCTAATCTAATCTGGGAACTTCTTTTGTGCCATTATCGCCAGTCTTGTTGTCAAGACCTTAAACCTCAAGACCAAGACCAAGACCTTGAACCTCAAGACCAAGACCAAGACTTTGAACCTCAAGACCAAGACCAAGACCTTGAACCTCAAGACCAAGACCAAGACTTTGAACCTCAAGACCAAGACCAAGACCTTGAACCTCAAGACCAAGATCAAGACCTTGAACCTCAAGACCAAGACCAAGACTTTGAAACTCCAAAACCGAGAAAATACCCAAAAAATCACAACCATATCCAGACTTCTATTCCTTCCTAAAAAATTGTCAAGTCGGACTACTCGCCATTTTAATTAAAACATGAATCTTTTATTTTATTCAAACAAAACAACCCCAAATGCAGACTGCAGAGAATTTAGAATTCGTATTTACAAAAGTCCTTCATGCGAAATGTTATTCCAAATGCTTGTTGCATTTTGTAAAAACCAATTCGCTCAGAATTTTCTGACCAAGACGTGACCTGTGGTGCCTTATAAAAATTCTGCCATGTGAAAAATACGTTCTACAGTGCTGAATTCACTGGCACACAGAGCAGTTTTTCAAGTACCGGATGTAAATGTACAAATTGTGAGTCTGTTTTCAAATCATTCCATGGTAAATAACCGGAAGTCAAAATAAATGTCCAAAACAACAGTAAAGCCTCACTCACTCCGTGTAAATACTAAAGCAATTGTATTAGTAATTATTGGATAAATTTTTTAAATCCTTGCCTTTTGTTAAATGAATGTTCATATTGTCAAAAGTCTTGGTCTTGGTCTTGCAAAACCAAGACTAAGACTTTGAGCCTCAAGACCAAGACCTAGACCAAGACCTTGAACCTCAAGACCAAGACCAAGACCAAGAATTTTGGTCTCAAGACCAAGACCAAGACCAAGACTTTTAAAAACGAACTCGAGTGCACTCGAGACCAAGACCTTGGTCTCGAGGACAACAAGACTGATTATCGCTATGCACGAGGTTTCAATCGATAGTCGGTTCTATAAGCTAAATCGGATTCTAAAATCACAATCCACTGGACAGAACCATGCAGATAGGAACCAACTACATAGGAACCATGCAGATAGGAACCATCTACATAGGGACCATGTAGATAGGAACCATATGCATAGGAATCATGCAGATAGGATGTGTGAGACTTCTTATACCGGAAGACAAGCTGCAGGGATATGCAGGAGAGGGGTAGCAGTTTGTTTTGAAATTCTTTATTTCCACTTGCTGTTTTAAAGTACAGGTATATGTGTATGTGTGCATTTAGGTTCTTTATTTAGCACCTTCTGAGTACCTCTTGCAAGCAGTGCCAGTGCTAACGCTAAAATTCATTACGAACTAAAAGTTAATCTGTAAGCAAATAACTTGAGAAGTCACCGCTGGTTGGCTCTCGCGCACACGTAGAGCCCAACCAACAGAGTCTGTATGTGATCGTTCATACAACATCATTTACATACCTCTTGAAAGCTGATCGTATTACATGTGTTAGGGGTATGCAAGCGTCTCAGATAGCCTCTGCTGCCCAAATGTCCACCCACGCCGCCTTCACGAGGCCCCTCCTGTTTCAACAGAGTGCGTGGTGGGCGACCGAGTCCTCGCCGGTATAAGTGAGTGCCCATGGGCGAAGAAACCGAAGGACGGACGATGGATGTCATCGACGCTGAGAGATGGTGTCTCCTTAAAAACACCGGGAGGAAGGCAACGGGAAACCACCTCCCTATCTATCCCGAGTTAAATGTAAAATGACGCCAGAAAAGAAGACCAAGAACGATGTTCCTAGACTGGACAATGAAGAGGGACGGCTACAGACAGATGAAAGCGGAAGCTCAACATCGAGAGGAATGGCGCCGTTGGACATACGAACCTGCCTAAGGGCAGAGAACCAAAGAAGAAGCGTTTACGACAGACAATTAAAGGCACTACAGTAAGTATCTAAATACACATACAGATGCCAAAGGTACAATTCAGAGCGAGCCACCTGTGCGTCTAACGGAGCCTTGTTGTTTCTAGCTACTAATCTCTCTGGTGACAGCTTTATAGCACACTAAGAAAAAATGTCCCGTAGTAACAGTTGCAACATTACAGACTATAAAACAATAGTCGTTTTAGGAAGTTCAGAGGGCATTGCGGTTTTAAACTGAAGCAAACTGGTTTATTATTGTTATTATTATTATTATTATTATTATTATTATTATTATTATTATTATTATTATTATTATTATTATTATTATTATTATTATTATTATTATTATTATTATTATTATTATTATTATTATTATTACTACTATTATTATTATTATTATTATTATTATTATTATTATTATTATTATTATTATTATTATTATTATTATTATTACGCATTTATTAAGCGTCACTGTATAATGACCAAGCATAAATCAATGGCACTGAGCAATTGTGGGTGAAGAACTTGCCCAAGGTTCCTACACAGTAACCATCTTAGGAGAGGAGGATCGAGCCTGTACTCTGCGATACCAGGCGAGCACTGTAACAAATTTGCTGCTGTGCCCCACAGTTCAGTGCGTGGTGTTGGCAGGTGGGGAAAGTATATCTCTGTGATTGTATGATAGTTATAAGAGAAATGTGTTGATGTTGTTGTTTTAGGAGGTTTGTCATCAGGTCGCATCGCTGGCATCGCAAGTCCTTTCCTTTTATTAGCAGGAGGAGGTGCAGGGGCTTTTTTTGTCTGGAGGAGGAAGAGAGAGAGGTACAACAGACTGAATATTGGTTGTGTATTGTTTTCTTCTAAGCAGGAACTGTCTAGCTAGACTGGGCCACTTTCTGATCCGCTGAGCACAGGACTGACCTGGCTGAAGAACATACAACAGACAAGTTCTTTGGGTCGGACCTCAGACCCAACAGTATGATATGAGACCAGCTTGAGCTGAGAATTAACCCCTTTGCCTCAGAGACAAGCATGTAATCTGTGTACGAGCACTGTACACTAAGTGTACAGCTCTTGTTTAGATCAGTTAGATAGTATAGCTCCTTTGTGAGGTACTTGAAACGTGCTATGTTAGGTGGCTTGATACATGGAGCTGTTCAGAGTCAGCGTGCTCTCTCGTGCATTGGAATATCCTTTTGGACGGGGACAGCTGAGCACGGTCCCTCTTGAAGTATGCGGAGTGAAGTTGCCACCCTCCGACGTCGTCCGTGATCTGGGCGTTCTGCTTGAGGCCGACCTGACAATGACGCGCCATGTTAAACATATGGTTAGCAGAATAGAATGATGCTTTCGACAGTTGAGGCTTATCAAGACCTGTATTCGATCGCTTCCTTTCGAAGCAGCAAAAACCGCTGTTTTCTGCTTTGTTGTAACCCAGGTTGACAGGTGCAATAGCCTATTGGCAAGTGCACCTAAGCACCTGCTGGCTAGTCTGCAATCAGTTCTGAACGCGGCGGCGAGGTTGGTGTGCAACCGCAGAAAGTTTGACCATGTAACACCATTGCTTCGTGACGTGCTGCATTGGCTACCGGTGGAGTACCGTATCAAGCATAAGCTGGCTATGCTTGTGTATAGGTCTTTGCATGGTGCGGCCCCTGAATACCTCAGTGCATACTGTGTTGGTGTGTCGTCATCTCGAAAAGGCCCTTCCTTGAGGTCGGAGGAAAAAGGTGATCTGTACGTGCGAAAGTCAAAAACTTGCTTCGGGGACCGTGCCTTCTCAGTCGCCGGACTTAGGTGCTGGAATGGCATTCCAGCTTCGATTGGCTCATCGACTACGGCGGACACCTTCAAGTTGAGACTCAAAACCCATTTCTACAAAATCGCTTATCCTGACTTGTCGTTAGATTGTTAAGCGCCCTTGTAACGGCATGTGCTGTGTTACGGCGCTGTAGAAATTGTCGTGTTCATCATCATCATTTGGAACAGTATTTCACTCAAAATTAGTTCTTTAGTGGGAGAAATGGCTCAAGAAACATTCTCAGCTTAATCTGAAACATACCTTTTCAATCTGTTAGGTCTGTTTCAGCACCTGTGCGAGGTTCTTTACAGGTGGTAGGCTATAATATGAATGTGCAGGACATGCATCTTTGATTTTGTATGTGTAAGTAATTATTGAAATTTCTAGATTTTAGGGCAGTTATCTTGCATCTACTGCGCTATGATTGAAATTTAAAGTTTTATGGCTGTTAAAGTTGTAATGTAATATTTTCTTTAAATCTTCCTTGAATTCTGCTTCTGTACAATCTTTCTTTTTCTTTTCTTGCCATGGGATCGGAAATTTCAGTTCTGCCACAGCTTAAGGGCTGTCAAGCGAGAGGTCATGGGTTCAAATCTCCGCCAGGTAAACGGGTGATTTAGGGTATCTGTTTTCCAGTGTCATCCTGTATGAGAGAACTGGGATGTAAACTTGACTGTACAATGTCAATGAGATGATCATTTGGTGAAACTAAGAGCGTGAAGTCACTGATTACTTGGTATGCTGACAGCTGCCTCGTGGCATTGACACGAGGATTCCTGGATTGGTCTGCCTCGTTGCAGCCCCTGCTAATAACTGTTTTAATTGTTCACGATAAACAAGTGTGAACTATGAAGTTAATCTTTTCCTGTTTTTCTTTCATTTTCAGACAAGGATTGGTGAGTAACCGGGTCATCTTTTACTCGTACTGAAGTCAGGTGGGAGTTGGAGTGACTTTTTTGTGTGTTCAAAAAGAGGGAAAGCGGTGTGTAGATGGGTACTCTCATTGAACATGAGTTGTGACTGCTCCAGGTATCTGTGTTAAACGTTGGCATGAATATCACAGCATTGAAACAGCTGGATTTATTATTATTACACGTTACACGTTTATTAAGCGCCACTAACTAATGACCAAGCATCAATTGACGGCGCTGAGCAAGTATGCGTGAAGGACTTGCCCAAGGTCCCTACACCGTGACTGTCTCAGTGGAGTCTCAAACCCATATTCTCCATGTTACAAAGCGAGCGCTCTAACGGTCTAACCTTTCAGCTACCGCGTCTGACCAACCCCGCTGTAGCTGAATGCCGGGTTTCACTGCCTGCTACCCTTTTTTTTTATGAAAGTCATGCACATTGGCAAATTCTACCGCATATGTATGGATAATATATGGGGTAACTCTCCAAGAGAATCCACAAACCCCAACTGAAGATGGGGAGATAAGGGTGTCTTCCAGAGGTGCCCCAAACTTGAAACATGGCTAAATTGAATGTGGCTTATGTGGTCTACGAAGGAGGTGAAATACTACTCTGAAAGTCTGTGGAGAGGCAAAGATATTGTAAGAAATGTTGCTGAGGACTAGTGAAAGGTCAGGCAAAATTTGTGCATATATAGATTTCACCCCTTGGAGGCTCATCAGCACCTGCCTGCCGCTGCAAGAGTTTGGCGATTCTTGTGCAGCCACTGTCCCTGTATTCATTATGTTATGCTCTACTTTGGTCTCTGATGGTTGACCAAATACAAGAGCACCTTGCTATAACTCAATTCATTATAATGCAAATTCAGATATAACAGTGTTGAGACTTGGATCCTAGATGTAGTTATTATTTATTATTCATTTATTAAGTTCCACTATCTAATTACTAAGCATCTGTCGATGGCGCTGAGCTGCAGTGAGTGAGGGACTTGCTCAGTGTCCCTACACAGCAACCGTCTCAAGGGAGAATGCTCGAACCCATACACTCCGCATTACAAGGCGAGTGCTCTGACCTATCAGCTTTCGCTGTTTGAGCAATGATGGTGTTGTTATTGTGGTGATGACATTTCTGTTGTTTTATTTGTGTAGTGAGAACTTGGCAGCAGAACAGCCATTGAGAGCCTCCGAGAACTGTAAGTTTTATTTAAGCGTTTTTCTCTTAACCCGTCACAATTTAGTGCACAGGTTCTGTTATTATAGTACAGTACCATCTCATTACTTTGTACTAAATGATATATCCTAATGCTTGGATAGTACTATATATCAAGGTACTTATTTGTTACAGGACACTTCATATAGTACCTACTAAGTACCCCTCTAAGATGTTGCCCACTAGAGAGTGACGCGGTAATTTTTCTATCGGTAAATAACATGGTAATGGAAACAGCAGTGGCAGTTTTACCACGGTAACGGGTTTACTGTCTAGGTAGTACCACGGTAATGGAGAATGAGGCGGCGATAAAACCACGGTAATGGAACATGTTTTACAGTTCACACTGAACATTATGTGCTAATTGATTATGTGCTAATTGGACCGAGATATCATGACTATTGATAACTGCTACGTAATCAGAACTTCCGACTAGAAGTAGCAGCTGTACAGAGCTATAATAGTTGTTCTGAAATCTAAACTTCTAGTCTGGGGTGATGTTGAGATAGACATTTTTTTACTGAAGCTGTTAACTAGTCAGAAATAGTCAGGACTTGGTTAATGCAAACTTTCGATAAGATAATCTTTCGATAAGATGCTGGCTTATTTAAAAGAATAATGTTGCCAGCCTTACCATGTCCTTCGTGGTATATTTCCTCCCCCACGACATAATGACTACGACTTAAGGACAAGAACTCACAATTTTACTCTTCCAGCTAAAGATAAATGTAATTTTATTCCTCGTGTTTTGTTCAAAAATGCTTATTAATTAACACATCCCTTTATTCTCGATTCTATTATTATCATGCTTCTGTAATCTGCTGCGTTATTGTCAACTGGATTTGTTGAATTAAACGAATATTGATTGATTGATTGATTGATTAATCTGTTTTATGTATGTGTTTTATTAACATTTTAACGACGAGCTGCATTGGTTTCCCAGTCGCTTTTCGTACACTCTGGTCGTTAAAGTGTTAATTCAATCAGCAATACAAATAGCACTCTAATAATTGTTTTTTTGTTTAAATTTTAATTGTGAAAATTTTTGCAGGGAAAGTGATGTAGTTCTGCAGGGATGGGGAGAAAACCTGCAGGGATGGGAGAATATCTGCGGGGATGGGAAAGACTTACTTGGGCAGGGATGGGGACGAGATTGCTTATCGTGAATGTTTTCTTCTGAATATATTCTTTGAATATATTGGGATGATTTATTTAATCTGCAATGGCCTCATTGCTTGCATGTTACTTAATTTGGCTTCTGTACTTTTCCACGATTACTTGTGTTTCATATCTGCTAAAATAGTTTTATTTTGTGACGTTTTGTTTTGTTTACTGCACAATGAGATCTGGTTATTCCAGTGACCCCAACATACACGGTGCTCTGTCAATCAGCTGATATCCGTCTCTTCTTAGCCATAAGAAGCTTTGATGGTCATGTCCTTCATGGTCTATTGCCTCAAATTAAATCGACCGGTTACCTGTTGCGCCCCAGAGGCCATAATCGTACTCTACCTCGTTCTGATAATCTGATTAGAAAAAGCTTTATTATTAGGATGCTTTTTGATGTTGTTTAATTAGTAAAACTTCTCAAATTCTGCTACCCTTTTCAGATAATAGTAACTATTATAGATTTAAATTTTCTCTCTTGTTATGATGCTTTGATTTAGTGTTATTAGTAATTTTCTACTTTTAAAAATTTAAATGTATACTCATTGTTTTTTTTTTAAATTTAATTTTTTTCCCAAATATTATTATCTTCTTATTACTTCTATGTTTTATATTTTTCTATACTTGTTCACCAATGTGCGGTTCGCTTTTGGTTTATCAATAAAGAATATTAATAATAATAATAATAATAATAATAATAAAAGCATCGCTGTTGGCAGTCCAACTTTATGGAACGGGTTGTCTAGTATTTTTAAGGGATCATATATTATGTTCATTCCTGATATTCGCAGAATTAGGCGTTATGTGCCCATGTCTGCTAGGATATCTCTGGCAAATGCATTGGTTTCCAGTCGCTTAGATTACTGTAACTCGCTTCTTACTGGTATCACTAGGGCAAACATCCTGAAGCCGCAGAGAGTGCAGAACTCTTTGGCTAGAGCCATAATTAATACATCAAAATACTAACATAATACCTCTGTGCTTAAATCCTTGCATTGGCTTCCTATTCAGCAAAGAATTAGGTTCAAATTGGGGCTCATCGTTTATAAAACTTTAAATTCTGGCCAGCCACAATACTTGAAATCAGTTCTTACTCCCCAGACTTATCATTATTCAACACGGGCATCTGATTGTCTTTGTCTTGTCATACCTAAATCCAGAACTGTTCTTGGTGAACGAGCTTTTTCAGTTGCTGGACCTAGTTTTTGGAACTCTCCCTGTGTCCGTGCGCTCTGCTCAGTCGTTTGTGTCATTTCGTTCCCAGCTTAAAACTTACCTCTTTCAAATTGTTTATCTACCATAGGCTGCCTCTCTGTCTTACGGACTGACCTTCTGGATATCGACCTGATTACGGCTTGGTTTTGGTGTGCCATCGGTTGATGCCTTGTGCATTAGACACCGGCGCAATAGAAGTTTACTAATTATTATTAATTATATCTAGCAACAATTAATCTGAGCTCCCTGGTCTATATAAATCTCCGATTACAGTTACAATTCCGTATAGTTCCGCTGCTGTCCGTATTCTGGTAGTGCCAGTTCCAATCCTGGTTAAAATAAGAGGGCAACGCTAATCATCTAGTGTCGTTTAACAGGAACTAACCAAACAAACAATTCTGTTTATGTAAACTAGGACGTATTTTATGTGTTGGAAGCGGTGAGGAAAAATGATGTGGAGCATGTATACTTATGGAGATTCTAGGGGTTAGTCTTAAACCAAGTCGTCACCTGGCTTAATTAGATTGCGGCGCCGTAATAGTCATTACATTATATGGGACACCAAAAACACCCCCTAGCTACGGCCTTGTGGTAGCCGATTGGTTAGAGTACTTGCCTTGTAACATGGAGAATGCGGGTTTGAGCCTCCTCCCCTTGCCGGTTACTGTACGAGGCCCTTCACCAGGGGCGTAACTTTGGTCTAAAAAGTGGGGGTACCAATTTTTTACATACACGAAACAAGGCTCAGACTGCGATCTTTGGGGAGGCACAATGATAAAATATTCATTGGCATTGTTCAAAAAGTGGGGGTACGGTACCCCCAAGTCCAAAAAGTGGGGGTACGGGTACCCCTCGTATTCCCCACAAATTACGCCTATGCCCTTCACTCACAATTGCTCAGTGCCATTGATTGATGCTTGGTCACTATAGGTAATGGTGCTTCATAAATGCGTAAAAATAATATTAATAATTACGGTTATCCTCTCTTTTCGAAACATGATTCCGTGCAATCTATGACACGAGCTTCTTCTACTTTCTATGCCTTTATTTCATAAGCAGTTGAAGACCATTCTGTTAGACCGTGTGGTCTTCCATATTCCGATCAGGAGTATGCCTCTGGTGAGTTTTCTTGAAGAGGCGCTATATAAATAAGCATATACAGTTACAAATAATGATCAATAGTATGTGTTAAGCAGATATTGAATAGTAGGGTGGTGCGAACGTAATGGTAAAAAAAAATTTTCTGAATTATTAATTGTAATAGTGTGAAAAAGTTGTGTCTATAAGAGGTGAACTTGTGGCTAAATTTGTCAGTTGCTAGTGCTATTTCTTGAACTGCCCCAACGACTTTGAAATTTAGCAGTAACAGTTGCATGCAAAATACTAATACGAGATTACTTACCACAACGATTAATACACATTGCGCAAGTGATTACCAATATATTTGTCACAAATAACTAAACAACCCTTCACTAAATTATACGTTTGGTTATTGAACATTTCTAAACACAAATTTTAAGAAGTTGAAGATCATTGTTATGGACAGTTTGGTAAGTTTTTTCTCGTTTGCTTAGGTTTATTTACTTCTATGAAGGTAGGGCCCAGCCTACTTGGTTTTCTGATGTATCCATGTCTTCTTCGTCTGCTAAGCTTTGACTCTGTACTGGATCTAGAGCTGTACCGATGCATCGGGAGCATTCGTAATCGGGCCGATTATTAGAGGAATCGGCATAATCGGTATCGGAGAAAAAGTATCGACGCCGATGCAAATTATTTTACAGTTGACGTTTTTTGCACAATTTTCGTCACAAATAGAAAACTGAGCACAAGTGTCTATGTCTTGTTTCTTATTATTGATTTATATACATTGCACTACTTAGCAGACACTGTAGAAACCAAGGACCTATTATACACAGGACTGGAAACTCCTTGATAGCCCTTATACAACGTCATATGCGTAGTTTTTGGGCGAAACTAAAAAAATCGGCTTCATACGCGGTATCGGAATAATCGGCAAAAGGCCTTATCGGTACAGGTCTGGATCTATTTCTCTTTCCGCTGCGGAATTTTGATCATTACTCGTCTGCTAATGTTTGTTCATTGCTGAAATCCAATGTTTGCGACATCTTAGGTGCTCGGTCAGCTTTCGCTCATGCCGCTTCTTTAGTTTAGTTGATGCAATCTTATCTTGACCGCCAATAATCATAACTCTAATCTCCGCTGATCATGTAGGAACTCATGTTCATCGTTTGGCACCTTTCTGGCGTTGGGACAGTTACAATTGTCAATGGCACATTTGCAAGCTTCGATGTAAAAACTTTTTCTCTACATTTATGTTAAGAATTTTGCCATTTTTACGATATATACTACTACTTTTTCGACCTAATAGGTCGGCGATCGAAATTCATCGTGGAATGCTCTTATCACCTTCAGAACTCTTGTATGTGAAACTGCCACGATGGAAGCTTTTCTCCATATAAGTCTTAGCTACGATGTGTCTTGCTACGATTTCTGCTGTTTGAGTGACAGTAGATTCTTTGGTTCCTTCCGTGTTGACTCTGTTGATGTTATGGTTAATATAATTGTAGTGCCTCATAACGTCTTCATAAGTTGGCAAGACATTTTTCGGTAACTCGCACGAATATCCGAAATCAGTAGGCCTACATTTTTCAGCGGTTCTTGTTTTGATTTTGGATAACTGATCGAAAAGACTTCTGTTTACAAAAATTTCCGATAAACCGAATTTCTACAAACTTTTATACATGACATTGATAATATATTATACAATTAGCATCGTGCCCTGAAATATGACATATGACCTGGTAGGCAGGGGCATAACTTTGGTCTAAAAAGTGGGGGATACCAATTTCTTCCATACACGAAGCAAGGCGAAGACCGATTTCTGGGACGGCTCAATAATGAAATATTGATTGACATTGTTTTAAAAGTGGGGGTGCGGTACCCCAGTCCAAAAACTGGGGGTACGGGTACCCATCGTACCCCCACCCTCAAAAATTACGCCTATGGTGGTAAGCCCACTACCGGTTCGCTTAATATGGAGGATTGAAGGGATGAAGGACATTGAAGAATGAAGGTTCGCCTTAATATGAATTGGCTCTAATGCACTAGCAACAGGGGTATAGTATCGAACTTCGACGACGCCGCTGGGGCACCTCAGAACTTCAAAATATTTCAACCAAATTTTGCACAGTCATTTACTTTTACCAAATGCAACTTTTAAACGCTATTACGTTTGTAAATTCGCACTTTGGTTTTTTCGCACCACCCTATTGAATAGTGCAGTCAAGACAAACGGGTAGGCCTAGCATGACCAAACTTGTTGAATAAGTTCAGAACTGGACAATTATATGCCAGCACAGAATCTGCAGAAGGTGAAACAATAACTTCACGTTCTGATCAAATACTGTATCTCTGATATGTTAAATTTAAACACTCGCTAAATCGGAAACCAATCTGATGGTAATAAACGACGCTTTTCTTTTTCAGGATCGGTGTATGCCTGAATGTCACTACGCAGAATTGCGGCCTGAGCCGAACCCCCATCAAATGAAGCCAAACCCAGTGAACAATTCATCAACTGTCTATGCTTCTGTATCAGTTGCGTAAATCCAATTCTGCCACGGACCATTCGTTAAGTTCATAAGTAAGTTAGTATTAAATGTTTAGTCAGTTAGTAGATAAGTATAACAACGAGGCATCGGAACGAGGCAAATGGTGAATCGATTCGTTGTTCCTTTCCGCCTGCACTTTTTGGATGATCCCTAATAATACTTTTGCACGGGCCTTGAAAGTAAGAAGGAAATGCTTTTGTTAACACTCCATCGCTCGTTGGGCTGAACGAGAAATCGTAATGGTGGTGGTCGTGACTTGTGCAGAACTTTTGTATTCTTTTTATTTGGCTATTTTGATTTTATTGCTAGCTTATGTTTAATCTTTGAAGAAATCTTTGAAGGATTGTTTCAGTCAACTGATTGATACTTGGATTGAATAGTTTGATTGATTGATTGGATCACTAATGAGCTGCATTGTTTTTCATGAGTAGTGTAGCTGGATTTGAAAATCATTTATTTAGCCAAACTTTTCGGTACCGTAATCCAGTGTGTATCGCTCTCCTACCAGCGTGTCAAAATCCCGCTTAAAGCAGTCATATATTCCGATGCTATAAGCTTATACATCTCCAACTTACAGTATGCATGCTTGTATGTATCTGAGCAGTTGTCATTATGATAATCATTGTAATCTTTGAAATCATGATCACCATCATAATAATTATTCTTGTCCACAGGCTGAAAATCCATAAGTGTCGAATGCACATTTAATCATTTTCATATATGCTTCTCTGCTGCTTGCCACCAAAGTGTTTCTGGATGTCTGTATGTATGAGGGGACACTTGATATAGCACATCTTAAGTAACTCACCAGTCGTGTCATCAAGTCATCCAATATTGAGACGGTTACTAACTTACTCTGAAGGGACCTTGAACAAGTCCTTCACTAAGAATTGCTTGGTGCCATCGATTGATGCTTAGTCGTTAGATAGTGGCACTTAATAAATGCGTAATAATAATGATGATCACTTGCACGGAGTCTTTTGTCTATGATTGGTCTTAAGCTTGGTCTTTAGCAATGTTTCCCAAGTTCCTGTATGTGATCTACTGCCGTATCTTCTGCAGATCTTTAGGTGTTCATGATCTCTGCTTGTACTGGTATTCCCATCTTTTTACGTTGAGGTGGAATTGGGTAGAGGAAGCTGATCTTAAGTTTGTCCTGGTGGGATTAAGAGAATCTTGTGTAGTCTTGATCCTGTTCCATGAAATTCCAAGATTAGCCTTGTGATGTTCTGCATGACTGAGTTGAAGGTGAGGTCCCTATACAGTAATTATCTTAAGGGAGGCTTGAACCACTACTTTCCGTGTTGCAAGGAAATCACCCTAACTCATCGGCTACTGTGGCCCACATTGTCCTGCATTGGGATTAACCAGAACCTGATGATACTGGTATGCCAGTACTAATATTAACATTACCAAACCTAAAGATAATTTTCTGTTGGCATGGCACTGCATGTGATTAAGGGGCGGGGAGACGGTTAAATGGTAACATGCAGGCATGAAGATCAGAAGGACGTGGGTTCGATACCAGCTAGCCCCATAAAGGTTGACTCGGCCTTTTCACTCCCTACACTCCCTAAGGGGCGACTGTGAGATGAACAGTAGTACAGACGTGTGTCTTGCATGGCTGCCATACAGTTAAATTCGACTCCTGAGGGTCGTCCAAAAAGGACGTCCGCAAAATAAAACCTACTTTGGACCCCTCCCTCCCCCTTGTCCGCATTTGACCTTACCCCTCCCTCCCCTTTGCGGACGTCCGCACGTCTAAGCCAATTTTTAATGTCATCATCATTATTTTTTACAATTATTCCACAGTACCTGTGCACGTTTAAGTGACAGCTCGGGTTCCATATTGTAGGATGTGCAGTTATAAAAGCCTATTTAAAGTCGCAGTAAAGGTTATACCATGCATGAGGTTTTAGGCAATCACTTCACTGACGTTTTCGTCTTTCGGAGGTGGTTGAAACAAGATGGTGTTTAAAAAACACATTCAAATTTAAAAGTTTAGATGCGGACGTCCGTACGGGTCATAACCTCTCCCCCTTGTCCGCATTTGTCCGCATTTCGACGACCATCCCTCCCCTCATTGCGGGTGTCCTTTATGGATGACCCACTGTTAAACTTATCGTCTGTTACTACTATGTCATGTAATCGTGCTGCGTACTTGTCAGTTTGAATTTAATAAACGAATATTATTTATTACTCTTCAACATTGATGTTATTTTTGCTGCTTTTCTTTCATAACTTCGTCGATGGAGACAATGTTACGTCCGCCGGAATAAAATTGTATAGCGCTATTATTTTAAACCAAGACAAACGGGTAGGCCTAGCATGACCAAACTTGTTGAATAAGTTCAGAACTGGACAATTATATGCCAGCACAGAATCTGCAGAAGGTGAAACAATAACTTCACGTTCTGATCAAATACTGTATCGAGTGCATCATCAGCGCTATAGAAGTTGCTGATTATGAGTGCAACAAATGGAGTCAACTCACCAGCGAGTAGGGTTATGCGATCAACTCCCCGGGCATACGGAGTAGTTTCCGCCATAGGAATCACGCTCTGCAGTGCCTGGTTGCTAGGCAACCGATAGGACCCTTCGGCCACGTTGATGTACTGGAGATGCTGCTGCTGCGGAGTTCGACAGATGGCTGGCAATGCATTTGGCGAGGATGAAGTAAAATGAAAGGTAAAATAGGACAAGACCTGTCTACTCACGAGTCTAAAAATTGTGATTGCACATGTCCTCACGACTGCTCCGAAATCAAATGCTGCTAGTCTTCTTTCCAACTGTAAGCCTACATACATAGTTTCAGACTGTCATTTCCTGCTTTTCATGAATCAATGACTACCTGACTTCCAACTCAGTTCTCAACGCACGCCAGTCTCGTTTTACGAAGCGGCACTCAACTGAAGCCTACTCACTTCCCTCTACAATAAACTTGTTTCTGCCATCTCTCATCAGCAGGTCTCTTGTCTCAGCCTCCTTGATATATCTGCAGGATTTTGTTTACCATTGACCAAAACATCTTACTCTAAAGACTCAACTTGGTTCGCTTTTACTGACATGCATGCTCTCTTCTGGATTCAGTCATATCTCTCTTTTCGCTCATTATGCGTTAAAACATCGGAAACCTCATCCAAATCGATGCTCTGTCACCTGTGGTGTTCCGCAAGGAATTCTGTTCTTGGATCTGATTTGTTCATCCTTTACACTACTCCAACTCCACTCAGATCGCTCATCAAAGCATTATCAGTTTATCTTCACTATTTGCCGACGACACCCAATTATTCATCTCTTTATCTCCAAACAGCTTCTTCTACTCCATAGAATCATAGCTCGTCTTCTCTTTGTGGTTACCCAAATCTCCTCGTCATTTAAGACCAGACTCAAAACACACTACTTCAAGCTGGCCTATGGGCCGTGTTGAACTTGTCAAAGCGCCCTTGTAACGGCATGTGTCGTGCTACGGCGCTGTAGAAATCGTCGTATTCATCATCATCCTGCTAGATGATATCAAAACTCCTGTGCTTCAATGGGTCAAAAACTGAATTCATACTTATAGGTCTGCGTGACCAACTGACGAAAGTTCCAGATCCCTATATTTCCATCAACTTTGACTCTGCATCCACCCACACATTCACTGCCAATTCTCCTGTCCGCAACCAAGTTGTTTTCTTTTACCAAAACCTTAGCTTTTCCAAACACATCAAACATCTTTCCCGCTCCTGCTTCATGCATATCCGTGACCTTCGCAGAATTCGCCATATGCTCGACTTAAAACTGCATTTACAGTCGCTACATCTATACTTCACGCTAAATTAGACTACTGCAACTCACTCTTTCTGAACATAGACATCACCAAGATAAACCGCCTCCAAGCTATTCAGAATACCTTCGCCCGTGCTGTGACTAAAACCCTCAAGCACCACCACATCACTCCTGCCGTCAAATCTCTCCACTGGCTTAAAATACCCGAGCGAACAGAATATGTAATGTAAATGTAAATCTCCGAAATTTCTCAGCGCCACACAAAAGCCACGCCAAGGAAACCAGCTTATTCGCGGGCGCTATATCCAATCAAGTCCACAATAGCCATGTTCGCCTTGTCTGTTCCTGTGTCAGGTCAGAGTCAGAGGAGGTCAAGCTTAAAACACATTACCCGTATTTTAGGGCCTATTTGTTCAACACCACTATAAATTTATAACGCAGGCGAAGTGAATTATCATAAATAACGACATTTAAACACATCCTGACTAGGGCTGTACCGAATATTCGCTTCGTATTCGCTTCGGGGCCGAATAGTGGGCCAAATAGCTATTCGGTAATCGACCGAATAGTAGCAGTCGGACCGAATACGAATAGTGGTCACGTGACATCTGTTTCTGCATAATGCGGCTGCTACAGCGAGTGGAATGTTAAGTAACTGTTAAGTTTTTAAATTGTTAAATTGTTAAGTAAGTGACAATTTCTAAGTTTAGTTAAATTAGTTTACACAGACTGGCAGAAGGATGCAAAAATTGCATGTAGTTCACCGTGTACTTTTAGTTTATGTATTAAATTTACTGAACTGAAACTTTTGCTTACATTCGAAATTTTGAATGTTGTCGGTAGCCATATTTTCAACACTATTCGTATTCGTATTCGGCCGAATAGTTGGTCCAATTATTCTTATTCGGCCGAATAGTGATAATCACTATTCGGTACAGCCCTAATCCTGACATCATTGCAGTGTTCAAAATCATAATATCTTAATCGTCTTTTAAAATAAATAGTTACTTTCCCAACAAATTACTCGGTTGCAGGACTTGTGCCTCTGGTCCCACATCATGAGGTGATTTACGATTTCGGTGCTCCAACATTGCGTCCAGACTTCCTCGTTAAGAAAAAAGGTGGCAACCCTACAAAAAAGCCACATCAGAAAAAATACCGTCGATTACAACCTGTTGGCATCGATTGCTTAGATAATAATAAATCCAGGTAGACGCAATGCCACTAATACCATATCTATGTAATTTTCTAAGTAGGAATTCCAAGTTGGAACAGAACTTGACCATATCTGCCTCACGGATATTGTCGAGGTCTGAATGTATGTGAATAATTGAAATCAAATCAAATATTCGTTTATTTAAAAATTCCCGTCGACACAGACGCAATGGGATTACACAGTGTTACAAAGACAATAATTGCAATTGATAATAAATCAGATAACAGTTGATAATAATTGCTGGCTACCACACTTAAGTTTGGCTGTCTAGGGAGCGCGAGGTTATAGGCCTATTGTAGATCCTTGTAACCGGAGCTTATAATAAAGATTTTATCGCTTGCCGAACTACACGATTTTTTGCGAGACAGCCAACGGGATTTTGGGTTCTGCCCAAGCAAACACTTTTGCTAATTATCAGGATTTTCACGTAATAATGAACGATGGAAAGAGGTTTCTCACTGATTTTTTTGGTTCTGATGGTTTCAATGACAGGTTCGTACTAAGAAACTATGATAATGACTTACATTTTTAGAGAAAACAATCTCCTCTGCCTTAACCCTTCCAACACTGAATTCTTCATCCTATGGGCCTTCCTGATCAATTTAAGAAAATCCCTGACCCTTCCGTACACCTATTGACTAATTCGTCGTCTCTTACCTTCACCTCTGACTCCCCTGTCCGCAATCTTGGTTTTACTTTTGATCCACACCTCGCCTTCTCTAACCACATCTCCAACCTCTCGCGCTCCTGCTTCATGCATATTCGTGGCCTCCGACGCATCCGACCCATGCTTGACCTTAAAACTGCCTCCACCATTGTAAACTCCAATGTTCATGCAATGATTTATTGTAACTAAGGGCCCTATTAGCGGAACGGTTCCAGTGGCGGCGCGTGGGGGGTGCAAGGGGGTGCGGTCGCACCGGGCGGCCACTCGAGGGGGGCGGCACTTTGACTATCTGGAATATTTTTTTCAGTTGCTTCCTGTGGTCAACGTAGTGTTTCATTTGGAGTTATTACGTAATTCGTTGCTATAAATTTCAATTAAACTTTAATATCATAATTCAGTGAACTGTAAATCTTCACTGTTCATGTGAGCTTCAATGTGTTTCTTAGTTTTAAATTGACTTAGATCATTTTTAGCCTAGTTTCTAGCAGTGGCGTAGCTAGGATATTTTGAGCCCGAGGACGAACTATGAATTTGGCGCCCCCACCACCTACCCTCCGTTTTACTATTTCACATTTTCCAAATAATCGAATTTAAATTTTAATTTTAATGAAATAAATTATGAAGAATGCAGATAGTATATGCACATGCATGCTGCCCTTAGTGCTCAATAGGGCGCCAAAGTCATACCTGAGAACCGGTTTGTAAGTAATGATCGAGGATATAGCTGGAGATATTTTGGGGCGCCAAATTAAATCATAAATTTATTTTGGAAATATTAGTTAAAACTGCATCAAAATTAAGAGTAAAATTATTTATCTTAACCCTCATTTTGGCGCTGCCTTTCCTTGGCGCCCGGGAACACATGTACCCGCTCTACACCTTTAGCTACGCTGGTTTCCAGAAATAATGATTGCGCTTAATTATATTGATAATGTGGTTTTACTTTTGATCCGCACCTCTCCTTTTCTAACCACATCTCAAACCTCTCGCGATCCTGCTTCATGCACATTCGTGATCTCCGCCGCATCCGACCCATACTCGACCCTAAAACTGCCTCCACCATTGCTACCTCCATTGCTCATTAAAAGCTTGATTACTGCAATTCCCTCTTCCTCGACCTTGAATCCACCCAAATTAAACGTCTCCACCTTATCCAAAACTCACTAGCCAGGGCTATAATTAGAACGCCCAAACATCATCATATCGCTCCTATCCTTAAATCACTCCATTGGTTAAAAATCCCAGAGCGAATCCACCTCAGTCCCATCACTAGCCTACAACTCCCTACAATATTCCCAGCCCAAGTATCTCCATGATCTCTTCACCATCCAGGCAACTCGCTCCACTCGATCATCCTTCTATCTCAGTCTTTCTCGACCGACAGTCACTACTCATCTCAAGTTCTTAAACCGAGCCATATTCAACACAGCACCACCCCTATGGATTGATCTCCCTCCCCCCAATTCCGCAGCTTCTCAGTTCCCCCATCATCATTACAACCCGTCCTTCATCCTCCTCCTCATGTTCCTCTATCACCATCTGGCTTTCCACTCAAAACTGAAGTCTCACCTTTTCAAGTACTCCTACCCTGACTCATCTTATCCTCCTTCCAATTATTCTCGCCCTAAACGACACCCGCCTTAATAGCTGCTCTGCCTCTTCTGTTGATCTGGCCCCTGGAACTGGACTCGGACCTCCTTTGAACTAATTTCTGGAGACCAACTGTGATTTGATTTGGCCTTCTGGAAACCGAACTCGGACCTCTTTTTGACTACTCTCTGGAAACCCCTTCTGATTTGATTTACTAATGCTGAAAGTACTAGGAGCGGATCTGCATCATCTGCTACTGTGCTCTATACTACAGTAGGCTACTAATGGCTAAGGCTACTATACTAACTACTATCATACACAACACAGACAAAATTTCACTAGACAGGCCTGCCGCCTTGGTGGGGGGGAGTGGAGGGGCGGCACTTTGCACCACCTTTGAAAAATCCACGCGCCGCCACTGAACGGTTCGTTCCTTTGGGTACTCCCATTGTCACTGCATGTAACATGTACTTGTTATTTTCATGCCTATATGTTTACGGTGAACAATAAAAGCATTTTGATTGATTGATTGATGTTCATTCGAAGCTTGAATACTGCCATTCCCTCTTCCTCAACCTTGTGTCGAGCACTGCATATAAAATACTACCCTACTATGTCAGTTAATAAGGATAGCAGTCCATGGAACTGCATGGAGTCTGTCTGCCTGGCTTGAGCCACCGCGGTTCTTGACCTGGCACTAAAACACTGACCAGACTCTTGAAATAATAGGCCTATACTGCCAGCCGATATCTGGATTTTTAAGATCCTGAGAGATTTCATAGATTTAAATTTGCACATTGGGTAGTTTTTTGAATTTATGCCCATAAGCGAAGCATTGTTAATGCGTTTTATTTAAGCCTCAAACTTTAGAATCTGTTAAAATAGGAAACTAGTATTGAGAAAGTCACAAAGAAAGTGTGGAGGCCTGCTACGCAGCAGGCCTACTCATCCCTATGATAAAATTCTAGCTTAGCTACTGTTCGTGTGTCTTTATAAAGGAATAGCAAATAGCTAATAAAACTGTCCCTTCTCGAATAAGATAAACTGCATGCAGATAACTTTATCGTGGAGGATATTTGCCTTTAGTCCACAGGACATGACAAATTATGACAAACTGATTAATGATTATGTATCAACAAATGTCATGACGCATCATGTCGCCCTCGTCACTCTGCGATGGTAGGTTACAGCCTGCAGAAATGGGTCAACACTGTCCAGCGTTTTCTATCTCGTATTTCAACTATTAGGCTGATCCCTGATAGCCCAAACCATCCTATAATGTTGTCAATCCAGGATATTTTTGTTTCTACCGCGGTTG
Source organism: Allolobophora icterica (assembly GCA_963556255.1). Taxonomy (NCBI): domain Eukaryota; kingdom Metazoa; phylum Annelida; class Clitellata; order Crassiclitellata; family Lumbricidae; genus Allolobophora; species Allolobophora icterica. Next base: position 2,863,849 of record OY744607.1, on the reverse strand, counting down.
CGAACCCCTTCTACAAGACCCGTCATCAAGCTGCCTTCGATGTTATCCGTCGGCTGCCTCATGATATGTCCGAAGTACTGTAGTTGCGGGTTCGGACGTGGTTCAGCAGGTCGGTTTTGGTCCTCGCCAGCGTGTATACTTGTTCGGTGGTCATCCTTTTTGTCCAGGGAATTCTTAGCAACTTTCCGACGCACTTGTTCTCGAACGCTTGGATGCATCTCTCTTCGTCTTTCCTTAGCGTCCATGCCTCACAATCGTATGTTGCTGTTGGCCATGCCAATGCCGTCATCATCCGTAAATTTGGTGTCATCAGGCCTATGTATTGACTTGTTCTTCCATATTTAACCATAGTTACTGTCGCATCTCGAGTAAGATAATATGCAGAGAACTTTATCGTGGAGAATATTTGCCTATTTAGTCCACAGGACATGATAAATTATGGCAAATTGATTATGTATCAACAAATACATTTTTACAACGTTTCAGTTCAACCTAAAAAGATTAGACAAGGACACAGGCTAAGTGTTTAATGAGCTGAGCCATAAAACAAACTAATTACTAAGTCTGTTGCTTTGCTTTTTAAGTAGTGCATATATAGGTCATCTGTTTCACTTCTTGAAACATTAGGCCTACTAATGCCATTTACTTAAACCTTAAACGTTACGCTGTGAATCTATTAAATAACAAAGTATAGTGATTGTCTAAAATTCTATGCCTCTGCATGGAGATTGCCCTATAACCCAACCTATAGAGGTTCTCTGAAGACTACTGCTTCGCAATACGCAACCTCTATGGTAAAATCCTAGCTACGTCACTGAGTTGGGACGATTAATTAATCTATCTCGCGTGTAATTATTGATATTCAAGTTAAATTCTGCAATGCGACAATTATTGCTTTAATTAATAATTAATTATTATTTCTAATAAAGGATCGTAAATATAATTATCTTTGTTAATTAATTCTCTGGCCGTATCTCTGACCCTGGATCTGAATTTGACAAATGAGACAACTTTATTTGACAAAATTTACGATCTACATTTTTACATTTGACAATTGCCATCTGATAATAAACAAAAGTCTAGAATCAGGATAACAAAATAGTTGACAAAAAACTGCAGAGGATCTAGACCAGTGGTTCTTAACATTTTTTTGACAAACGACACACCTAAACTTGCAACCAAATTTGGCGACACACCACGCTATCGTCGTGTGTGAATAATGTTAAAAATGTTAAAGTTAAACTAGTTATATACTTAACATTTGTAATTATTAATATTTGCAATGAATGAAAACGTTCATGTTGAGTCCTTGTGGTTTCTACTTTAACTTAGTAACATTTAGTGGAATTTTTGCTCCTAGATTTTTCTCTCTAACCAGCCTGTTTCGTTTTTTGTTCTTTATGTTGATCATCTGAGAAAAACTTTGCTCATATAAGTAGGAACTACGAAATGAAACCTACTCTTTATAGTTGCTTTGCTCGCCAGTGTTTTGTAATGTTCTTCTTTGTACGTCTTAGCCCAGAACTGAGTTCTTGAGGATTGCTTGTGCATATCCTTCAGTCTAGATTTCTTATTTTTCATGTTTTTCATGATTGGTTTACTATAATAAAACTAGCAGTGGCAGCATCATCATTTTCGCATTCACTACTGTTGGTGCTAGAATTCGTCTCATTGCTACCAAAATCTGATTTCGCATCATCAGTAATCGTAATCTCGAAACTTCTAAAGCGCAACTCGAAGGCCAAGCGCAGGGCACCAGCCTATCACGGGCGCTACGTCAAATCAGAGAGGGGTTCCAGAGAGTAGTCCAAAAGAGGCCCGAATTCGGTTTCCAGGAGGTCAGTTCAAATCAGAGGGGGTTCTTCAGAGAGTAGTCCAAACCGAGTCAGGTTTAGAGGAGGCCAAATCAAATCAGAGGGGTTTTCCAGAGAGTAGTCTAAAAAAAGGTTAGTTGTAGATTCGTAAAATGTTTCTTTTATTCTGAGAAATTTAGGGCTATCAATTTCGAATGTTCCAGTAATGGGTAAACGTTTACATCCGCGCGGTCGCAAACGTGTAGGGGTCTATACTGTATAAGGTAAACATCATATATATAGCCATTCCAGATTGTGATATACTAGAATAGATAAATAGAGTGCTACGAGTTCTCGCAGCCTACGTCCGCTAAACTTTAAGTAAGTAAGTGTAATGCAAGAATGACGGACGTAGGCTGCGGGAATTCGCGACACACCAAATTTTGCGACACACCAACAACACACCATGTTTACGCGACACACTCCCGGTCGATTCGCGACACACTAGTGTGTCGCGACACACCGTTAAGAACCTCTGAGATTCTAGACCAGTTTACCACGTCAAGTTATTACAAAAACAGGACACCGTATCATCCAACGGACGCTAGGAAGTCAAGGAAAAGGAAGTAGATGTAAGAACAACTACTAGGTAATACCTATAGGTCTCTTATATTTATAATACCTATAGGTCTCTTATATCTGAAATTTGGTCATGAGTGATACAAGGCAAGGTCATTGGATGACCCCGGACCATTAGACAACTCAATATGGAGAAAAAAAGCTCATCTGAGCCTATCGAGTCCACCTATAGCATAAGAGAATAATAATTGGTAATAGACCGTCCTATGCAAACAATTTATACCGTACACATCGTTAGCTATACCATCAGTCACAATGAACATGATATTAATAGGCCTAATAACAGTAAATAAGATCGAAATAACACAATAAAAACAATCGCAATAATAAGATTAGTATTAACATTAGTAGCACAAAAGGATACAAATAAAAATTTAAAAAATATAGAAAAATTCAGTATTGGGTTATAAGAAATAACTTATAACGTGCCTTAAATGATACCACAGAAGTAGGCCTATAAGATTTAATGTACAAAGTTTAGGTCCTCGAGCGAATACAGGATATAGACGAGTATTTGTCCTGCAAGTGTACCGATGATAAATAATAATTGTTTCTGCTACGCGTTATGTGATGATGTACCCGGTCATTAGTAATAAAGTAGCTATCATAACAGCATGGGAGCAAACCACGGTGACGACAGAACCTGAAAACAGATAGTTGCATGTGATAAATGTCTATGAGTTTAAGCATCCTATCCTGTCTAACCGGAGATTATAATACAGATTTTATCGCTTGCCGAACTACACGATTTTTTGCGAGACAGCCAACGGGATTTTGGGTTCTGCCCAAGCAAACACTTTTGCTAATTATCAGGATTTTCACGTAACAAGAAACGATGGAAAGAGGTTTATCACTGATTTTTTTGGTTCTGATGGTTTCAATGACAGGTTCGTACTAAGAAACTATGAAAATGACTTACATTTTTAGAGAAAACAATCTCTTCTGCCTTAACCCTTCCAAAACTGAATTCTTCATCATAGGCCTTCCTGATCAATTTAAGAAAATCCCTGACCCTTCCATACACCTATTGACTAATTCGCCGTCTTTTACCTTCACCTCTGACTCCCCTGTCTGCAATCTTGGTATTACTTTTGATCCACACCTCTCCTTGTCTAACTACGTCAACGTCTCGCGCTCCTGCTTCATGCATATTCGTGGCCTCCGACGCATCCGGCCCATGCTCGACCTTAAAACTGCCTCCACCATTATTACCCCATTGTTCATTCAAAGCTCGAATACTGTGATTCAGGGCATATTTTAACTGTACAACTAGTGGGACAAATGTCCCAGTAGTCTTAGGATTTGTCCCAGTAGTCAGGCTGATTTGTCCCAGGCAATGTATGCATAAAGTATAACTAGTGGGAGAAATGTTGGAAGAATTTTAAGATTTGTCCCAGTAGTAAAAGGAGAAAGGTATGACATTATTGTTGAATGACCCCTTATTTTTGGTTGGGAGACCCGAGAAAAGTAAGTTGTAAAACAGGTGATGACTAAAAAAAAGAAAGGTCATCTACTTTTTTTGGAGATGAATTCCTAAAAAAGTCTCAAAGTTTGTGGAGATGAATTCCTACAAAAAGTTCTTCGATTGATCTTGTCCCAGTAGTCAAAATTCCTTAAAATATGCACTGCTGTCATTCCCTCTTCCTCAACCTTGAATCCGCCCAAATCAAATGTCTGCAACTTATCCAAAACTCACTAGTTGCAGAGCTGTCGCTAGAAGGTCCAAACATCATCACATCACTTCCATCCTCAAATCACTCCATTGGCTAAAAATCCCAGAGCGAATCCACTTCAAAGTCCTATCACTAACCTACAACTCCCTGCAATTTTCCCAGCCCAAGTATCTCCGCGATCTCTTCACCATTCAGGCAACCCGCTCCACCGGATCATCTTCCTTTCTCAGGCTTTCTCGATCCCCAGTCACTACTCACCTCAAGTTCTCCAACCGAGCCATGTCCAACACAGCATCACGCCTCTGGAATGATCTCCTCTCTGAGTTCCGCAGATTCTCAGTTCCTCTATCATCACTGCAACCCGTCCTCCATCCTCCTTGTCATGTTCCTCTATCCAATCGGATCTGTGTCTATTTGAGTGGAAAGCCCCGGTTCACCCCGGGCTTTCCACTCAGAACTGAAGTCTCGCCTTTTCAAGTACTACGACCCTGAGTCAACCTCTGCCTTTTAATTATTCTCACCATAGACGACACCCGCCTTGACATCTGCTCTGCCTCCTTTCTTGATCTATCCCCCTGGAAGCCAGACTCAGACCTCCTTTGGACTACTCTCCGCAACCCCTCTGACTTGATTTTGATTTGACCCTCTGGAAACCGGAATCGGACCTCTTTTAGACTACTCTTTGGAAAACCCCTCCGTTTGCAGCAACACACACAGATATATATATATATATATATATATATATATATATATATATATATATATATATTAGGGTGCCAATCAAAAATGAATTTCTGCCTTTCTTCTGTGGTACCCTTTCATTTTGTTACCTATCATAAGAGAAGTTCACAGTAATTATTTTAGAATTTTTGATGCATATTTAAAGGTTGCTCAACATAGATCTGTATAGGTAACAGAATTACTATCCGACAGTATGTTATTCTCACTTATTTATCACTGAAAATGTAATGTTTCCGATACAATATCAATACAGCACTGTCAAGTGTTTATCAGAACTGTACTTTTAATAAAATAGATAACAAAACTGCCATGACAAAGTCGATGCAGCAGTCTTATTGAAGCACTCAATCATTAGTAATCAGTCTCCTACTCTCCTACTATGGCATATCATCCCTGACAAGCAGCGACTTTCTGGTTTCTGTATACTTTGCTCTGTGGCTTGAGACAACCAGCAGCAGATAGGCCTAGTGTTTCTGTTCTTCGCTTCTTGTATTGCAGCTGCTGAAGTCCTACATCAGTTTCACAGCTCGCTCTGCTCAGTAATTTATCACTACCAGACTGTTGAAATATTTCTTGTTTAGCTGGAAATCTCAAGGGTCTGCCACCTGTCTGGATCTGCTTGTTTGGGGAAATCAGCATTCAACCCAAGTATGTGAAAGAATGGCATAGTACTGTTTGTGACAAAGTCGTCAAGTCCCTTTTCAGGAATGGTACTTGGCTCCATCTGGATTCGTTTGGGTGGTTCACCAGAGCCTTGTTTCTTTGAAGCCCTGATCATTATTTGTTTTGGTGTTGCTGTTTACAGCATCGTTGAAAAATGCTAGAGCAATTAGCTCCTCGTTCAGCCATTAGCTCCTGGTTGCTTCACCTGTACCATTCAGAAGCTTCAGCATGACAAGAAGCTGCTCCACATGAAAACCTTATACCAAGATTGGTAACTGGTCAACCTGCTCACTATCTGTAATGTCCGACAACATCTTGCCGTACCAGTACACAACTTAGGGTACAGACAGATCAAAAGTGGCTTTTCCAGCTTGGGCCGCCTGTTCACGAAAAAATAATCTGGTTGTTCTGATTGACTCAGGATTGACAGTTAAGCTAGAAATTTCGTGTCCAGTGCTTCGTGCAGTCTCAGCCAGAATAAATGTTGCTGACAATGGCTCGATTAAGTGCAGCACTTAACTCTGTTGTAACAATAGGCACAAACCGCTGCTTGGTACTTCTTGATGAGCAGTGGTTCTAAATAAGACTCAACGTCATCAGCTGTTATTGTGGTCAATTCTTATTTTGAATTCAAGTCATCATCTGTCTGAACGCTGATATTCTCTTTTTTCTTTCGTCTTCTTTACTTCTGAGATATTTCTCGAGCTTCAGTATCTTTACCTTGTCGTCCTCTGTTCTAGCTAATGCTGTGTCCACATAACCCATATAGCCCATGCATTGCCCACGTTTGTCTTCTAAGAAACACTTGTTTTCAGCAATAGCAATCATTGACATGGCACCTGCATGTGCTACATCAAAATAGTTTTTCCAAATCTTTGACCATAGCAGTTCAATTAGCTACCTGGGTCTCAGTTCTGCAATTAATGTTCTCAGTTTCTGCCTTCGGTAAAACATGTCTTCCAGCTTCTCAATGGCATTCCGTTCAATTGTTGTTGGGATACAAAATATGATGACAATTATGTATTTTAATAAAATTTGTTGTATGTAAAAACAAAGATTGCACCCAAAGAATATTTACAGACCAAATAAATTAATAAAGCAATAAGTAACAAGTATAATGGTGAAACAAAATGCAGTACACAAGAAAACTGGAACAGGTACGAAAGATAGCGATATAGAAAAAACTTCATCCATGTTGAGCAACCAGTAAAAATTAATATAAAATGCTGAAATTTTACACTGTTATTTTGCTGAACAGAGGTAACAACTTCATGGGGTACCACCTCGAAAATTACGAACTTTATATTTTATCATTGGTTTGCTTGGCACCCTAATATATATATATATATATATATATATATATATATATATATATATATATATATATATATATATATATATATATATATATATATATATATATATATATATACATAGCGGGATGCCAATCCCGTAGGAGCCACCCATTGCTTCCCGCTAATAACTCATACTTGCAGTGTTGGGTATGAGTTAACTCATATGAGTTTAAACTCACGAGTTAACTCACTTGCTGTGATTTATGAGTTTGAGTTAACTCACTGTCGCGGTCGACTCCTTCGATCGCAACGACGAACCAACGAAGGAACTATTAAAAGATCTTTAATTAAAAATAAAATCGATTAAGTGTAAAGTAAGTCAACTTGTCTATCAAATATCACAATCGTAGACAGCACACAGGTTGGCTGGTCTCGATTGAACGTCATACGATCAATGTTTCAACGTTTACAAATCTTCGTCAAAAGGCCCCCAATGTACATCAGGTCTATCTTATATAGAGTTCTCCCGGATTCCAGAACGTTCTGTGACGTCACTGTACTTTTCCCTGGAAAGTCCTACTGAACACGTATATCCTTGTTGCATGCACCGAATTAATGTTGACAGCTTGCTGCAGAATTTTCCGTGCGGTGTAAACAAGCTTGTTGACGCGTCGGTTTTCTTCCCTTGATGCATGCACCCGCGTAGACCGCGACATTCCCTCCGCCCTCAGATGATGACACGTCTTCAGCACCATCCCGAACGGGTCATCACGATCAAGCCGGGCCTCCAGACTCCATCCCGACACAGCATATACAAACAAAACAAAACACATCAGTTAGTCAATCTATCCACACAATTTGCGGGCTCGATCCTTGTGTGTCGGGCCATTTCCCCTTCACCATCCGAGTCACAACCGAGAGAGGAAATCAGCCACCGTGTTCTGACGTCCAGGACGATATCGAAAGTCCACGTTAAACTCTTGCAATGCTAACGCCCAACGAGTCAGTTTCGCACTCTTAGGGCTTGCATCTGTGAGACAAGACAAAGGATTATGATCTGAATAAATGATTATCTTTGATAAGAATATCCATGACTTGAATCGTTTAAGTGCCCAAATTACTGCGAAAGCCTCTCTCTCAATTGTAGACCAATGCATCTGTGTATCTGTAAGTTTAAGGCTAGCAAAAGCAATTGGTTTTTCTTGACCTTCTTCGGTCCACTGAAACAAGCAACACCCGACCGCGGTGGCACTTGCGTCAACACTTAAACCAAATTCCTTAGTGAAATCAATGGTATGTAACTGTGTAGCTTTACTGAGATCATCCTTTAACTTATCTAGTGCTTCTTGATGCTTTTGCTCCCAAGGCACCTTCGTAGGTATGTTATCTCGTGTCAAATCAGTTATTACCCGTGCTTTTTCAGCTAAAGCAGGTATAAAACTTCGAAAGTAACTGAAAAAACCCATAACCTTTCTAACGTCTTTCTTTGTTGTTGGAGGATGGATATCATTGATCGTAGCGATCTTACCTGGATCAGGTTCAATACAACCTGACCCTACTATATGGCCAACAAACTTTATTTTGTTTTGTGCAAAATTACATTTTCTTAAATTCAAAGTGAGTCCTGCTTCCTCAATAGTTTGCAAGAATTTCTCTAGATGTTCTAAATGGTCATTCCAATTCATTGAAACCACTGCCATATCATCGACGAATGGTTCGGTAAAACTTCGCACTGGATGTAAAACTTGGGTCATAGCACGAATAAAGGTATTGCTAGCGGACTTGAGTCCAAACGGCATCCTTGTGAACTCAAAAAGTCCTGCATCACATACGAATGCCGTAAGCCATCGATGTTCTTTCCGAACTGGAATTTGCCAATACCCCGATTTCGCGTCGAAAACACTAATAAACTTTGCCCGTCCCACCTTTTGTAAGACGTCAGCAATGTCTGGGGTCGGGTAACAATCACCTAGAGAATATTTGTTAACCAATCGAACGCCATTTTGACCTTTGGGTCCCTTTAAAACGCAAACTACCGGACTGGCCATTTCACTTTTCGATGGTCGAATGATGTCTAATGCCAACATTTCTTCTATCTGGCGTTGTACTTCAGGTTTAAGTAGCTCAGGTACTTTATATGCCCTTAAACGCTTAGGAGTGAAATCATGAGTTATCTTAATTTCATGTTCTAATACTGGACAATACCCAGGTTTATCCACAAATACTGCCGTGTGCCGATCCAAAACTTCAAAAAGTTGCTTCTGTTCCTCTTGCGAAAGATGCGCTATAATCAGAGGATCAATTCGCTTACTCGGGCTTATTTGTTCACGTTCTTCCTGATCTACAACCTCTACTATACCAAATTCTTCATCTTGATCAACAATTACTGAACAGCTATTGATCATCGCTTGTTCGAGTCGTTCATGGTATCGCTTGATCTTATTTGCGTGTAAATGTCTTTGTTTTCCCTCTATTTCTACTATATAAGAATATGGGGATTTAACCTTGACTACGGTAGCAGGTCCTTGCCATCGACTATAAAATTTAGAACTACCAAAATCTGGTGCTAATACTGCTACTTTATCTCCAACTTCGTATTTTCTGTCAGTACTACGCAAGTTATAATAATCTGCATACCGCTTTGTTTCTATATCACTATAGTAATCTGCATAAACTTTCGCGAATTCGAGGTTTTCCTTCAGTGATTGGAGATACTCTTCGGGTGATTTACCTAAGTTAAGAGGTACTTTTCGTTCGCCAGCCCACGATTCCTTCAACACACTAAGTGGACCCCGAGGAAGAGTTCCATAAACCATAGTGAATGGCGAAATATGAGTCGTGCCTGAAGGTTTTTCTCTAAGGCTCCACAGAACAAACGGTAACAATTGGTGCCATCCACGAGGATCAGATTGAGCAAGCTTAAAGATCATGGTTTTCAAGCTTTGGTTGCATCTTTCAACCAATCCAGCTGCCTCAGGATGTCCAGGGGTATTAAATCTGGGACTACAACCCATTCGCCGCAAGAATTCTTTCGTCAAACGACTGGTAAAGTTGGTACCACAATCAGAACTGATGATCCTTGGAATAGAAAAAGTTGTAAAAACTTGCAACAGAGCTTCACAAACTCCCTTTGCATTCAGCGATCTAAGAGGATACGCCATCGGCCAACGAGAAAATTTATCCACCAGAACCAGAGCATAATTGTACTGGGGTTTCGATTTGTTGGATTCTCCAGTCACTACCATAGGGCCAATACAATCCATATTTAGATGGTTAAAACAGAGTTCATCCGCCCTCGGAATAGGAGTGATCGGGACTCGATCTGCCACTTTAACTGGAGTTCTTAGTTGACAAATTTGACAAGACGCACAATATTCGCGAATCCTCTCATCCATTCTTGGAAACCAAAAGTTTAATTTGATCCTGGCTCTCGTTGCCTTAAAAGCCATGTGCCCAGCACATGGGGCATCGTGTGCTACTCGCAAGACAACCTCGATTCTATCTTCCGGTAAACATAATTGATTAACCTTATGTCCCATAATTTCCCCTTTGTGGTACAGGAGGTTATTATCTATAAAGAAATTATTTTTATTCTGTCTCGCTTGTTGCCAGCAAGATATAAGATTGTGACAATTCTGTTGCTCACGCAATAAAGTATCATTATTCGCTACTCCCTCATCAGACTTGAACTCTGTTGACTCAACATCAAGAAAATTATCTGAATCATCAACTAGTTGCTCCTGAGAATATTCATTCACTTCTGACGGCAAGGATTCGTTGCTGTTACTTTTCTCGATATTAACTTCTAAGTTATCTTCTTCTGCCCCTTTATTTATTTGTACACATCGATCTACGCCAGCTACCATCACTACATATTGCGAACTATCCCTTAATAGGTCCACAACATGGGGTGTCAAAATAACCCGTTCATTTAGTTCAGGGACTACAGCGAACATGACGCACAAAGATGGCGCAATGTTCGTCGTTCCTTCCATTGAATTAGCTAATTTCATTTGTAGGTATGCTACATCTGCCTTACATCCTTCTCCCTGAAAACCAATTATATTAATCCGTTTAATCACGGGTAAGCTTAGTGACTCAATTAATTTCTTATCAATACAACAAATTTCTGCTCCTGAATCAGATAATGCTGGCTGAGAAGGGAGATCTTCAATCTGTACATTGATATACGACCTCTCGTGTAATCCATCAATACTATTCTCGTATACCCTTACAGCAGTTTCCAAGCCTATTGGTTTAGAATTATCCAATAAATTCCCTTGCTTTACCTGTTCAGGTATCTCATGCAACACGTTGACCTTCTCAACACATGAGTCGATCACTTCTTCAGTTGGGTTCCCAAATATACAAGTACTCACCTTTTTAGAACTTGGTTTGGTCTGGCACTCCCTTGCCATATGACCCTTCTGATGACATAGGAAACAGAGACCCTTTACCTTGGCCTCCTCCTGAGACACCCTCGCACCTATCTTGGCTTCACCCCTTATTTCCGGTTTGGGAGACTTGGGTTGAGCTGTCTGGTTATTGACTTGAACATGTGGTTGACCTTTCGTCCAATTGTTATACTTCGGTGTCGGATGACTACGGCATACTAAGTCATTCCCACCATCATGCGACGCTATATAAATGTCAGCCGCATTAGCTATGTCTTCACAGCTCAACCACTCCTCTTTTTCTTGGGCCAAGATATAATCTAAACAAGCCTTCGACAAGGACTCCTTAAGCCGATCCGCAACCAATAAACTTACAAGTTTATCAAACTCATCAGTTATCTTTCTACTTTTCAAATAATACATAAGAGCCACACGCAATTTGGATGAATAGATCGTAAATGATTCGTCCGATGCTTTGTGCAACGACCAAAATCGGGCTCTAAGATTTGAAGGGCTTATCTTAAACTCCCTTAGCAAAAACTCCTTCAGGAATTTGTAGTCATGGAGCTGTGCCTCAGTAAGGCGCATGGTTAATGCCTTAGCTCTTTCACTTAAAATGGCTAGCAATAATTTTGCTCTAACATCTTCATCCACCTCATACACATTAAACAAACCATCCAAGTGATCAAAGAAACCTGGAATTTCTATAGGGTCGGAAGGAAATTTCCAAAGAATATTCTTGAGGGCATCACTATAACGCTTAGTACGACTTGCTAAAGAATCTCTAACATTTCGTTCTTCCTGCTTTTCCTTCCTCTCCCTTTCTTCTTTCTCTTTCCGTTCCTTCTTTTCTCTTTCTTCTTTCTCTTTCCGTTCCTTCTTTTCTTCCTCTCTCCTCTTTTCCTCCCTTTCTTCCTTCTCCTTCCGTTCCTCCCTTTCTCTTTCTTCCTTCTCCCTTTGTTCTTTCTTTTCTTCCTCTCTCCTCTTTTCCTCCCTTTCTTCCTTCTCCTTCCGTTCCTCCCTTTCTCTTTCTTCCTTCTCCTTCCGTTCCTCCCTTTCTCTTTCTTCCTTCTCCTTCCGTTCCTCCCTTTCTCTTTCTTCCTTCTCCTTCCGTTCCTCCCTTTCTCTTTCTTCCTTCTCCTTCCGTTCCTCCCTTTGTTCTTCATATTTACGGATTTCGAACTCCAGACGGCGCTTCTGCAGCTCGTAATCCACTCCTGTTGGAGATATTGGACTACCCTTAAATTCCTCTTCCTCTTTTCCAATCTCCATGGCCCATTCTTCCATTAATTGATTTCGATCCCATGACATAACATCATCTTCGTCCCTTCCTGCCTTCATAAGATACACCCTAAGGCGCTCAGACGACATTTTGCGAATATTCGCTTGCATCTCTGTTGTCAACGCTTCCATTTTTACAAACAGTCAGTCAACAACAATCAACAAAAAAAAACAGACACCACGCGGCAAACCCGCCACACAAAAGGAAAATTCCACAACCCAAAGTGCAACTATTCAGTATCCAAAGAAGTACACTCGCCAAGTACGCAAAAACTATACAAGCTCACGCAAGTCTGGCCTCGATCACAACAATGGATCAAATTTCAAAGAAATAATCAGCAGATATTGAAAGAGAAATAATGGCTGCCTCCCACTCGGCTGCAACTCCACTCTCTTTTCTCCTTCTCAGCCACGACAACACCTAGGATCTTACCCGTATGTTGACTGCTGTCTTCTGCTGTCTCAGCCGAACGACGCACTTCGTCCGTCCGACTGTCGTATGCCGATTCACCCGTCCCCCACGGTAGAAAGGCGTCTCGATCCGCTCGCTGTCTGGAACAGACCGTCTCTTGATCCTCCGGGTTGACTCCTTCCTCCGCCGGCTCGCGTCTTCTTCACCGGATCCAACACCGATGATCCCGCTTCTGACACCAATAATGTCGCGGTCGACTCCTTCGATCGCAACGACGAACCAACGAAGGAACTATTAAAAGATCTTTAATTAAAAATAAAATCGATTAAGTGTAAAGTAAGTCAACTTGTCTATCAAATATCACAATCGTAGACAGCACACAGGTTGGCTGGTCTCGATTGAACGTCATACGATCAATGTTTCAACGTTTACAAATCTTCGTCAAAAGGCCCCCAATGTACATCAGGTCTATCTTATATAGAGTTCTCCCGGATTCCAGAACGTTCTGTGACGTCACTGTACTTTTCCCTGGAAAGTCCTACTGAACACGTATATCCTTGTTGCATGCACCGAATTAATGTTGACAGCTTGCTGCAGAATTTTCCGTGCGGTGTAAACAAGCTTGTTGACGCGTCGGTTTTCTTCCCTTGATGCATGCACCCGCGTAGACCGCGACACTCACCTTAAAGGGTGTGAGTTGAGTTTGAGTTAACTCATATTTTCTGTGAGTTTGAGTTTAACTGTCAATTATTTTAAACTCAACTCACTCTTCGGCAGTCGGCACATATTATGTTGAAACAAGCCTTTTTTATATCGTCGGCTTTCCATACTGGTGAGTGGTGACGGCAGGGAGGGTCGTAAACACTGCTAGAGGACAGTATTTAAGCACTGCATATTTTGTATATTGTGAACAGTTAAGAACAACATGGCTGAAGTACCGTGTATTCTTAATGGAAAATATTTTTCTGTTACAAGTAGGCTAGGCGTGATGGAAAAATTGTTGCTCGATTAGAACGTGCTAGTATGAAACGTGTGAGTTTATGAGTTAACTCATTTAACAAGTGAGTTTGAGTTAACTCATTTCACTTAGGATGAGTTGAGTTTGAGTTTAAACTCATTTTGAGGTGCGTGAGTTGAGTTTTGATTTAACTCATTTCTTGTGTGAGTTTACCCAACACTGACCACTTGTAATATGACCATCTAGTGTCATTGCCGTTGATAACTTTTCCTTCAGTACTTGCATTAAGAATCTCTAGTCTCTTTTTTTCTACTCAAAATTGCGTTGCTGTTATTGATTTCAATTTCAATTTTCAATATTCGCTTATTTGATAAATACAGGCTGTCACAGACGCAACTTGTTTACATTTTCATTAATATATGTTCTCGAAGAGAACACGAGAAATAAAATTTCGGTCGTCTTTGTTTGGCAGGTTAAAGTTGTGTTTCCGGGTGCGGAGGCGGTAATGATTATGCCGGGTTGTTGGAAAAAACTGTCGAAGAACGTGAGTTGGGTCGGCGGTGATAGCTTTGAACAGGCTCTCATCGGCCGCCTCGGCCAGTGCTTCTGCGCCCGGGGCCGAAGGGGGAAGAAAGCCACTTCTTCGCATCCTTCCTAAAAGCCGCTCCATCCTGTCTCTGTCTTTTGCGCGAGTGAAGCCCCACCATGCAGGAGATGCGTACATGAGAGACGCTATTGTTGTCATTTTTGCAACATCATGATTGTCACTATTATGTATCCTTGTGAGTTGTTACCGGCTGCAATAAAAATTATTGAATTGAATTGAATTGAATATATATATATATATATATATATATATATATATATATTGAATCCTTGGCAAAAGACTAAGTAAGCAAGCCAGTAAGCAAATTCTAAAGTAGCTGGATATTTCTTAAGAAGCAACAATCACCCATTATCACAATCATGATACTCATAAAACGATAACCTCCATGGTAACCTACGTGGAATTTACTATCACAGTCTGTCTACGTTGCTCAATCCATAGAACTTGATAACTGACCTGTTGGTTTTTGACCGCGGGCTTCTCAAATTTATGGAATGCTGTTCTTCTCTATGGTTTCGCATGAAGCATCCATCAACGAAGGCCCGAGAACTGAGATAGTGACGCCTAGAAGTCAATAGAATATTTTTACCATGCATTTTTAGCAGTCACAATTAGCACAACCTCATAGGCGCATGGTTAGATCATGTTCCGAGGTGCATGGAGTGAACAAGACTAACAAATGAGTCAAAGATAATCTTCTTAACAAAAGATTCGTAGGTAATCTTTTTACATCTGCCAGCAGGTTCATTCATCCATTTATCAGAGCAAGGGCTGTGGAGAGAGTAAGAGGAGAAATATCACCCAGTGGTGGTATTACCATCCTGTGGTGGTTTACACCACCCCATGGTGGTGTAAACGCCTGCTAGCTTCACGAGCACCTCATTCTGGTGACTGGATGCTAGCTCCTCCGGTGACTGCTTTGGGCCTTCGCCTTTCAGACGAGGAGATACGGATCGCTGTCGGGGTGAGGCTAGGCACGACACTCTGTGAGCCGCACTTGTGCCACCACTGCCGAGAAAATGTCGACGCAAGAGGGCTTCATGGTCTGGTTTGTAGAGGAGGAGGAGGGAAACAACAGCGGCACGCTATGCTCAACGATGTGATCTGGAGAGCGCTGAGCAGAGCGAAAATCCCTGCTCAGAAAGAGCCTCTCGGCCTCTCAAGAGGCAATGGAAAGCGACCAGACGGTGTCACGCTGATTCCTTGGTCACGCGGACGATGCCTGACATGGGACGTGACAGTGCCCGATACCTACGCCACCTCCCACCTTGCCCACACATCCATCGGAGCTGGCGAAGCCGCGGAACGTGCAGTTCTGATCAAGAGGGCGAAATACGCAGCGATCACTAACACGCATACCTTTGTGGCGATCGCCTTGGAGACGGGCGGATCTTGGAGTGGCGAAGGTCTACAGTTCGTTGTGGAGCTGGGAAGCCGAATATCAGACTCAACGCACGATCCACTGGAGACATCGTATTTGTTCCAACGGATTTCAGTGGCCCTGCAACGTGGAAACGCCATCTGCCTTTCCAGGACCCTGCCACCTCTGTCTGAGTGACGCTGAAATGGCGCTTCAGATAATATAATAATAATAATAATAATAATAATAATAATAATAATAATAATAATAATAATAATATCTTTTGATCAGCACATGGGGGACGAGAACCTCTAACTTGATATAGTTTCTTAGAGCCTGAGGGATCCTTGCTACCTCGGGCGATAAAAAAAAAAAAAAAAAAAAAAATAATAATAATAATAATAACAATTATTATTATTATCAATATTAATATTAATATTTTAATAATAATAATGATAATAATAATAATAATTATTATTATTATTATTGTTATTATTATTAGAAAACTCATCAACGTGCTCAAAGCTCACCAAAATGTCTTTCTGAGCATTTGGTTTGCATTTTGTTGTAGTTGTGCAGTCAGTAATAACAAAAGGACCGGCGAATGCTCTGAAGAAAACCGGTGACAGTGTTACGCTGGAGTGTGTCATGAGCAATAACAACTGTGAACAGGTAGACTGGTCGAAGGTGGAAGGCCCGCAGTCACCAAAACTAGTGTTCAGGAACAGCATAGGAATTCTTAACACTGATTCGTATCCCATCCATCGATGCAGCGTTAGTAGGAGTGGTGGTTGCAACCTAACTATTACGCGGCTGGAAATCAGCGACTCTGGAAAATTCATTTGTCTGCAAGGAGTGGGTGATAAGGAATATACAAGAAGCTCTATTCTGGTTGTCATTAGTAAGTCGTCTAATCTAATCTAATGACTTCTATTACGCCATTGGAATGATGTCCCAGATATCAGTCTACGATCGATTCAAGTGAAATCACAATCAAAAATCATAATACGTTGGAGAAGAATCCAGATGAAAGTCCAGAAAATCAGAGAAACCAGACTACGGTAGGAAATGGAAGCTGGAAGTCTGAAGTTTAGATCTGAACGACATCAGAGATTTGAACAGAATGAACTGAATTGGGGAGCGAATTCCACAGTTTTGGACTAGACACCAGCAGTGCCGGCCTTAGGGGCGTGCGAACCGTGCAGTCGCACGGGGCCCGCAACTTAAGAAGGCCCGAAAATATCAAAGAAAATTAACATGAGCACGACTTCCCAATAATAAAATTGTAGTTTCGATTGAACCTTCTCTTTTGTCAATGAAATAAGTCAACTTCCTCTAGGCTATACCCCAGAATTCTCGTGTATAGTTAAATTTGACTTGTACTTGTTAACAATCTACTAAAATAAAATAATTTGCAATGACAAATAATATGACATGTCATGGGGGCCCGTACAGTATCCTCGGCACGGGGCCCGAAATATTTTAAGGCAGGTGTCCCGAGATATTCTATCCCCCCTAAAGCGTATCCCCCGGATGGAATAAACCGGTTTAGAGTATCCGGTGGGATGAACCATTCTATCCCCCTCGTCATACGCATCACGATAGCCTCGACGAAATTCCAGTCAAAATCACCAAAAACAAAGTAAATTGATTTCAGGTCGACGTACAAACTAAAGAGACGCAATTCAAAAATTTTATGTGCGCAATAAATCCAAACTGAATACACTTAGAAACCGCCAAAAATGCAGACTAAACAGAATACTCCATTTCGCTAAGGGGGCTACGCATGTATGGGGGATACTCTATTTCGTGACACCGGCACTGGCTGCATTAAAACAATTCTTATATGAATCAGTCAGGACATGTTCCCATTATTAGTTAACCCACAGAAAATAGCCTCTAGCGTTTTAAGGTGGTTCATGTTATGGATCCCAAAGTCACCATTATAACGAGTTTCTGGTGTATTTAATAAGGAACAGTGCTTTTTTCAGCCGGAACGGCGTTCCGGCAGCTTTTATTCAGCTACTAAAAAATAATTTATTTATTTTAATAATTACCTTGTCACCTTGTGCTGTCAACTCTCGGAGCTCTAGCGATCGTCATGATAAACATTCTCCATTGTTTCGTTTTTGGTTTGGTGTGTCTCATGACGATTTTCTTGGCATGTTAACAGCCTAACAGGGGTGGTTTGCCATTGCCTTCCCCTGGTTTTGCCTGCCGTGCCCGTTCGTTCCCCTTCCATTGGAAGGGTACTAACAGTCCGCACCACGTGAAGGTGGGCACGGAGGATTTTGGTTCACCAGCCCAGGTCGGGTCCGAGTCTACGCTCCAAAGAGACGTGGGTCAGGTCGCCTCCCTGCGTTACTCTGTAACAGAGTGACTGATGAACCTTTAATAATAAATACAATAATTTAGTTATTTTAATTAAATTTAAATGTTGTGAACTGTTTTCAGTGTTTATTGAGACCCCTCCCAACCCCCAATCCCGTTTTTCTCGGGATTTTAGCCCTTCCATAATTGTTCAGATCCGGAACCAATTGTTCCGTTCCGGAACCCTTTTTCTAGAAAAACCACTGATTAGGAATATTGTTGATTGGATGAATAATGATATCTTTCTTTAATAATTTTTATATTCTTTTGACGTTTTGTAAATGTTGATGAATCATTTCTGCCTCAGTTGAATAATAAAAGTAATTATAAAATATTAATTATTGTATAAAATCGCTAAAGCTGGAGTTTACCAATTTTTGCTTTATAATGCAGATGTGACAGAAACATGTCAGTCGGATTTGGTGAATGACGAATTGGCTAAAGGTGATAAATATAACGTTTGGTGCGGCATCAACGTACCGCCTAAAACCTTGGAGCCATCGAATGTGGCTCTGTCTTTTCCATATAAGGCTATTGATGAAACAGAAACAACAAACGAGACCGCTCCATTAATTATTAAGACAACGCTCACTGCAATTGTGACAAAAGACACTACCAGGAAGCACGCGTGTATTGCATCATTTGAGCCCAGTACACAGCCCGGCTTTGACAATACCCGTGGTTACCTGGAAGTTTGCAGCATCACACCGGAAATAACTGTAAAATGTGAGTTCGTTGCCTTACCGTTAATTTATTTCATAATCATGATTGTAATCTCATGATTTTCAAATGCCCAAAGAAAGCGGCCGGTATGTTGTGGAATCCAACTGCTTCACAGACTCAATTGATTCAGCGGAGAAACCGCTGTATGCATTCCTTGCAATTATATAGACCATGTCCATTGTCCAGTGAACGTGAATTGGCACTGTATCAATTTCTAATTATAATTACAGTTGGTTAGATCCAGTTTATTTAATTTGTCTTGTAACTGTAATTAGTAACTTCCATTGCGCCGGTGTCTAATGCACAAGGCACCAACCGATGGCACACTAATGCCAAGCCGTAATCAATATATTGGCAGCCGAGAGCCGTACTTTGTTGCCGGTGGGCTTCCACGAGTGGATATCTGCCTCTCCCTGGTGTCTCTGGCAATCGGACTCGGACCACCAATGGACATCGATCTCTGGACAACCCCTCGGATACGTCTCAGCGCTCGTGAATAAGCTGGTGCTTTGCGCTCAGCTTTACAGTGGCGCTTTAGAGAACTGGAGATTAAGATTACGATTACGTCGCAAGAGGGCGCCTGCGAAGCGAGTCAAACGAGCTGAGTGGCCAGTTTTGGGCGCGAAGAGGTGACGTCAGTGCCTGAAACAAAGAGTTCGCGCTCAATCTGCCACTGCCCGTCGATCGCGTAGGACCGTCAGCGAGGCAAGTCCGTCGCCTTCCGTCAGAGGAGAAGGACGATTTCTGTTCATCGGCTGAGGTATGGCCGCCTGACCGCCAGAGGGCGAGGAACTTGAATCGACCGTGAAACAGTTGACGTGATCGATTACCGCAGTTCGATCTATCTTTCGGTTCGATAAGTTTGCGATTAGGACGTTTGAGTAGTTCTTAGTGAGATAAGGTAGTGACGTGACGAGTTTTGTGCGACCCACGTTAAGACTACTGAGTTCCATTTGAGAAATCGGTCGACTTCTACATGTTTCGACGGCCCTCAAATCAACTTCGATCGGAAACTGTTGGGGAGTTGATACGTAAGTTGGACAATCAGCGAAACCACTTTCCGTCCCCTTCTTACTCAAAATTTAAAAAAAGTAGAAAAAAGTAAGCCGTTTATTGACACAACATCAACACCGTAATATCACAATAACAACAGTGAGTACAAACTGAGAAAACTTCCAGTAATGATGCACGTGTCAAGAGGTCTAACCCCAAATTGTCGTATTGACCCGCTAAGGCATGATTGCCCCTTTTCTGGATAATATCTGGCAGTAGTCCTTACCTTAGACCTTAGTCCTTCCGGTGCAGATCTGCACATCGGGCGACGCATCTCCTCCACTCTCCTCTGTCCACCGCCAGCCTCTCCGCGTCCTCCCACGTCAGTAGTAACAGTGCAGAAATGAAATGTACTGAAATAAGTGTAGCCTATAGTACAAAAAAACTGTAACGGATTAAACATGACATAAACAAATATTAAACACTAAACATGTGTAAGTTTAACACAGCAATCCAAGAGACTAAGTTTTTCTTAAATATGGTAATTTAGTACATGGAGATCAAATAGTCTTTAAGCTTTTTTAAACAGTAAGGTGATTGCTGATAGGTAGAAGTAGCACTCAGTGCTCGAAATGGAAAATTTTACGAAACGGAACGCTAGTCAAAGATATGGGAGCATTCACGTTAATTTCATAGTATTTTCCACAATAATTCATTTGACGAACCGGAACGGAACGCTAATTCATTTGACGAACCGGAACGGCGTTCCGGTGCGTTCCGGTCCATTTCGAGCACTGGTAGCACTAGCAAACTTGCGTTGTAATGTTTAATTTCTGTTCACGTTTGTGTAATTTAATTAGTTGTTTTATTAAATAATAATCCAAGAGACTAAGTTTTTCTTAAATATGGTAGTTTAGTACATGGAGATTAAATTGTCTTTAAGCTTTTTTAAACAGTAAGGTGATGGCTGATAGGTAGAAGTAGCGCTAGCAAACTTGCGTTGTAACAATTGGAATAAGTTGGACTGATACTGCGGACTCGGTTATTACATTTAAGAAGAAACTAAATAAACTTGGATACTAGAACGAGGTGCAATTGAGAGGAAGCTCGAGAGAGTGGCTCTGACACAGATGAAAGTCTTCTGAGTCACTTAAAAGCTTGTTATGTTATGTTGTTAATGTTAAATTTCTGTTCACGTTTGTGTAATTTAATTAGTTGTTTTATTAAATAATAATCTGGATTGTTATCGATCAGTTGCTAGAGGTCACGAGGGACTCGGAGGGAGACCGAAGGTTTGGTAGAGGTAATCTATGCGTCTTTGCCTTGGTTTAGTCCTGCTCAGGAAGTGGAACAACTGTAGGTGAAGGACTTGCCCAAGTAACCATCATATGGGAGGAGGCTCCAATTTGTACTCAGAAACGATTGGCTGCCGTGGCCCACGGTTTAGTGCGTGATGTCGGCAGATGGGGAAAGCATATCTCTGTGGTTGTATTATATAGTTCTCAGAAACATGTGATGTTGTATGATAGTTCTTAGAAACATGTGACGTTGTGTTTTTTGTAGGTTGTTCTTCAGGTTGCGTTGCTGCCATCCTAATTTGTATTACTGTAGGAGGAGGAGTTATCATTGTGGTGGTTTTGTATGTTCGTTGGAAGAAGAAGAAGAAAGGTAGGGTACAACAGACTGAATATTGGTTGTGCTTTGTTCACTTCTGAGCAGAAAGAGTGGCTAGCCTGAGCCACCTTCTGATCCATTGATCATATGCTTCACCTGACCGAACAGAAGTACAACTGACCTGGGGCAGGTTGCATGGGGTGTACCTCAGACCTGACAGTACGATTTGATACCAGCTTGAGTTGAGAATTAACCCCTTTGTTCCAGATACGAACATGTCAACTGTGAAAGAGCATTATGCAGCTCTTGTGTGTGTGTGTGTGTGTATATATATATATATATATATATATATATATATATATATATTGTTTGCCTTTTTGAGATACTTACGGTAATAGGTAATACATGATACAGACAGATATGGTAAGTCGATTGGCACATACAGCTGTTCAGATTTTCAAATTTTTTTCAGATTCAGATTGTTTTATTGATCACCATGTAAGAAAATGCATTTCCAAACAGTCACATACAATGGCGCCAATAGGTAAACCCATAAGGAACATGAGGTTCCGCTATCAGGGTCACCCTATTTACATTAATCATAATACATACAAGCATATAGTCATCAATTGTTGACAACAGTATACTAAACAAGATTAAATCAGTATACATCTGTCATAAGAGATGAAAAAACGATGAAAAAAGGGGGAAAATAACAGTTCCTGTGCAAATAAACACATAATGCAGTCATGTGTGTGCATCCAAGAGCACTGTCATGCATTGGACAGTCCTTCCTAAATCGTCATTCATTCAGAATTAATAATAATCTTCCCGTTTTTCTTTCATTTACAAACAAAAATCGGTGAGTAACAGAATTTGATAATACCCGCATTACTAAGTTCAGAAGTCCACACTGCATTTGGGCAAAAGGAAATATTAAGAACAGTAAACACACTGAAGTTTGAAGTTTAATCAGAGAAAAACATTTTTCTGGACTGACAGATAATAAGGTGCACAAGAGTTGTGTGCCAACAAGCTGTGTCCACCATCTATCCCTACTATGTCAGTTCATAAGGATAGCAGTCCATGGGACTGCATGGAGTCTGTCTGCCCTGCTTGAGCCACCCCGGTTTTTGGCCTGGCACTAGAACACTTACCAAGCAACCTGCATGGCACATGAAATTATATACTGCCAGGCTGCCAGCCAATATCTCTCTGACATGGATTTTTTCAAAGATGCTGAGAGTTTTCAGAGATTTAAATTTACATTTAGGGCAGTTTCTTGAATTTATGCCTACAAGTGTTACTTGTGTGTATAGTCCTCTATATTTTATTACTTAAATTAACAAAATTTCTTTTAACACTTCAGTTGTTTTTGTGCAACAGCAGCTGTTGAACCCGGCAAAAGTCTCGTTGCTGGAAAGGCAAATGAACTACTCTGAACTTACGGCTCAAGGAAACGAAGAAAAGGAAACTTACACTCAGTTGCGCTTATCCGTAAACGCAGCTGGTGGTGGCGAATATGCTGACTACATTGAACTACGTTAAGACAGTGATGGTCACAATAGTTATAGCCAATGGAATGAATCTGAGTAATCTGCAAATGATCTGTAATTATTTACTTGTTACTCCAAATTCTTAATGTAAACGCTTTAGAACTGGAGTTGGAAAACTGTTGTTTATGGCTTCTTACGTCCATCTATATACTGCCAAGAACATTTCTTGTGGTCAGTTAATTGCTTCTCACCTTACTTGAAGCATTGTAGTGTATCTCTTGTAACTGAACATTTTAAGCGCATTCTAACCAAGTACGTCTCGAAGATAATACTTTCTATCATGTGTAAATGAACATTTTCAGTGCATTTTAATTCAGTACCTCTCTGTGCAATTTACTACATATTTACAATAATACTTGTGTAAACATGCTGATAACCCTAAAACTGTCTGCATTATTTATTGTTATTTATTTTTTAAAGCGCCACCATCTAATCACATCAGTCGGTGGCGCTGTACAGTTGTGAGTGAAGGATTTTATCGAGGTTCCTACAAAGTAATTGTCTGAAGGGAGGTTTGAACCCCTACTCCCGGTATTGCAAGGTGAACACCCTATAGCTAATCGGCTACTCTGATCTACATTGTCCTGCATTGGGTTTAAACCAGAACCTGATGATATTGGTATACCATTACTAATATTAACACTAGCTGTTACCCGTGAAAAATCACGGTATGTAAATTGAGTTTAGAAACTTTAATGTGCTTGAGAGTAAAATGGTAAAAAAAAATACGTTAGCTAAATTGTTATCATTGCAATAATTGTTTGATGAGAAGATTTTGGCTGGCGTCAGGCATGGAGGGAGGGAAGGCCTAGCGGCCCTCTACAGGGGCGTCTACACCATAGAAACCTTGGAGCAAATGCTCCATCCAAGAAATAGGGGGGGAAAGATTTGTCCATGTGTTTGCCGCCATTTTAGGGGGGGAAGGACCGGGGAGGGGGGGAAGAAGAGGGGAAAAGGGACGTTGCTCCAATGACTTAGGGGGGATAGACGCCCCTGGCCCTCTACAGACCTCCGTGTCGTACAAGTGCATGGCTGTCTTAATAAAGTCCCTTGATATATGGGTGACGAGGGAGGGAGCGAGGGAGGGAGCGAGGGAGGGAGGGAGGGAGCGATGGAGGGAGGGAGGGAGGGCGGGCTTACCGGACCCTTCCCTCCCTCTCTGCTTTCCTTCCTCACTGGCTGGCGTCAGACAAGGAGGAACCGGCCCTCCGTCGGTGTCAGGCATGGAGGGAGGCGTGCATGAGGCGTCCGTGTATGAGGCGACTTGGGTTGGCCATAACAAGCCCATATTCGAAGTTACGCGACAGACGGAATAACGTACATCGGAAATTATATTAGTTGATTTCAAAACCCAAAGATAATCTTCTGGAGGCCTCGCACTCAAGTGATTAGTGGGCGAGGAGTTGGTTGAATGGAAACACGCAGGCATGAAGAGCAGAAGGACGCGGGTTCGATACCCGCTAGCCCCATAAAGGTTGACCCGGCCTTTTCACTCCCTATAGGGGGACTGTAAGATGAGCAATAGGACAGACGGGTGCCTTGCAGGCTGCCATACAGTTAAATTCGACTCATGTTATCATCTGTTACTACTATATCATGTAATCGTACTATGTACTTGTCAGTTTGAATTTAATAAACGAATATTATTATTATTCTTCAAGACTGATGTTATTTTTGCTGCGGGATCTTTCATAACTTTCGTTGATGGAGACTATGTTACGTCCGCCGGAATAAAATTGTATAGCGCTATTCATTCATTCATTCATTCATTCATTCATTCATTCATTCATTCATTCATTCATTCATTCATTCATTATTCATTCAGGATATTTGTATAGCGCATCTTCAGAGACCTACTCAGGGTCTGGTTGCTAGGTAATCGATAGAACCCGTCGCCGTTGTACTGGAGATGCTGCGGAGGCAGGGAGTTCGACAGATGGCTGGCATTTGAAGAGGATGAAGTAAAATGAAAGATAACATAGGGCAAGGCCTACCTACTCACGAGTCTAAAAATTGTGATTGCACTTTTCCTCACAACTGCTTCAATATAAAAAATGCTGCTAGTTTCCTACCAGCCCTCATATATATCTTCATCAGCTGTTCGCGGTTCAAACACTGCGCGCAACTCGCTCCTCTTCCGCACTAACATCTCTCCGCCCTTTCGTCACCTCATCACTAAAAATTGGGACTCGCTCCATAGCCAAATAGCTGTCCCACCTCTGTGGAACAAAGTCACAAACTCCCAGCAGTAGACCTACTACGACAAATACCAGACCCATCCTGCAAACTCACCAAGCCCTCATGATAACCTCTTGCTATCTCTGCACAGGTCTTTCCGTGTGACTGCCTGATTGATCCATTTGGATCTTGACCTGGAATCGATTTCACCCTCCGCCCATCGATTATGATTTGACTGAGCGCCTGTGAATAAGCTGCAGTGTAAAATGACTATGGCTTTACATTTTGTGGAAGACAAATCGGACGACGAGACCACGAGAGCGCAGAGGCCAAGAAAATGAAGTTGCTACCATTTCAAGCACATATGATGACCTCTCGCTTTTTTTGGTCGCTGTAGAAATCTCGAGATTACGATTTTTAGTTAACACACTTAAATTTGGCTGTCTAGGGAGCTCGACGTTGTATTGTAATAATAATAATAACACGGACAATTTCTAGAGCGCCGTAACGCGACCATGCCGCTACAAGGGCGCTGTACAGACAACACCTACAGCCTAGCATGATAGCCGGTCCTATATAGCAGAAGGATAGGCTTTGATGGGCCACAGAGAAGGCCCGTTCTCCGATCTTTGTCTTCGTCCGGGGATGAACAGGTCTCCTCGCACACTCCCCCTCAGACGAAGACCCGCAGCACATGTAGGTCACTGTAACCGAAGATTTTAATAGGCGAGACAGCCAACGCGTTTGGGAGTTCTGCCCAAACAGACATTTTGTAAATTTTTAGCATTTTGACGTAGCCTAATAAACGATGGACGGAGGTTTAGCACTGATTTCGTTTGTTTTGGTTGTTTCAATGACAGGTTCGTGCTAAGAAACTGTGATAATGACTTAAATTTTAGAGAAAACTCCTATGTTTGGTTTATCAAATAAAAAATGCTACATTACTTGGTGGTTATCCCTCTAAAAGTGAAACCAATAATTAACTTATCAAGTGTAATTGCCGACCTAATTATAAATTATCACATAGACTGGTTCGATGAATTTCTTTGATGCTGTGGTTGATTTTCAGAAAGTTTCAAACGAGTAATTGTCGAAATTCTGACTGATTGTGAACCGGACTGTCGGTTCTGATTAATATCAAAGATGGCGGACATGTCTTCAGAATATTTTGCGTTCTATTTATTTCTGGAGGAACCCATCTGCCAAGCCATATAATTCAAACTAATTATATTATATGCGGCACGGTGTTATTTCATCGGTGTTTCTCAACAACGCCTCGTCTTATAGACGAGTAGCCAATTGTATCATTTTGGACTTAATCCCGTATCGTTTCCTGGACATTTTCGATGTTTTAAATCGCGAAAAGATGCCTATATTGGGTGAACTGCAACGTACGACACTCACGTGACCGGCTGCTGAGCCTGCATACACTTGGTCCAACTTCCAACCGTACACATCGACGCAGTACCAGCGGGGTGACAGTGGAGGTCAACGTAGTGTACGCAAAACTTGGCGGCACACCGCGTAGGCGGAGCCGACTAAAAACCTTAGCAGGCATCCAATACCAGCACTGCCTCTGTTCAGGCATGGCCCTCTGGATATTGTCAATATCCAGAGGGCCATGGTTCAGGCCGACCGGCTGGTCGGTCGCCGGGCGGCCGGTCGGATCATATTATGGTCGGATCATATGTTATTTTCAGAAACAGCTCAAACACACGAGTATGATAAGGGACAAATAACAATAAGGAAGGTTAACTAAGAACATCAGCGAAGAAGATGGTCGAAATAGGCACATATAAGCCTAGAGACCAAAGAAGACAGAAACGAGCGACAAAAGAACACAAATTGGAGCCTAGGAGAAGAGAAAACTTCTCAACGCTGTTCACAGCTGTGGAAAAATCCTAGGCCTACCTCCTTCATCCTGCAAGGGACTAGGTTTGAATAGCCGGCTTGCAGCATATCCCTTCCCCGAAAAGTGAAAATACCTAACAAAGGAAGATCAATAGGAATATAAACATGGCCAAACATACCTGAAAAAAGCAACAACTAAGACTTACAGGCGCCCTTCCATGGCTGTGTTACGGCGCCATATAAATTGTCACTATTATTATTATTATTATTATTATTATTATTATTATTATTATTATTATTATTATTATTATTATTATTATTATTATTATTATTATTATTATTATTATTATTATTATTTTTATTAAGACTTAGTGTAAGATTAACCGTACAACACCGACAAAACGGATGAGCCGTAGGCTGGTATACGTGTATCTTTCTTGACACTGCTGGAGTAACTTACCTAGAATTCTTGATTTTTCCTTTTCCGTCAATTCCGGCCTGCGATATTTACTCAGTCCTTGCATCTGGCTCTTGTGTCTGACGCAGTCCTTCATGACCTGAGGATAGTCGCCGTCGACGTAGATTGGATTGGCGAACCATCCCAACAAGAATTCCGTTGCTCTTTCCGCTGCTTCGATGTCTTCCGCCTTGTCTGAGTAAGGCTTCATCCAATGCAAGACTGATGTCATTTTCAAACTAGACTAGGTAGGGTAACGTGGGGCAAGATGTCCCATGAGGGTAAGACGTCCACCACCCTTAACATCGTTGAAATACACGTAGTGAGGTAGCGCTGTCTATAGCTTGTTGATGCAGACTAGAATTACCATAAAAACTGACTCTGACACAAATTTAGCAATTTACGAACAGTTTAACGGCCAAACAAGGTTTTTAAAGTATATTTTATAATAGACGAAGAAGGTGGCGACAACAGGAACACCAACTACCACCGCAACTACCACCTGTACTACAGCTACAGTGGACAACATTACAACAAGAGAATTCAAGCTCTACAACATAGGAATAGGAACATGGAACGCCAGGACGCTATCATACTTTACACAGTAGAACTCGCCTTAGCAGTCAAAGAATTATACAGATACAGATGGGGCATCCTGCGAGACAAGATGGTGTGGAAAAGGAGAATTCTACCACGATCAGTACAAAGTCATAACATCTGGAAGAGAAGGCAATCAATTGCGAGAAGGAGTAGGGATGAGTCTGAACAAGAAAGCAACAAAAGCAATGCTAATATACCAGTTGATATAAATGATAAATGTCTGCAAGATTTCGCACCAAATTTGCCAAAATGACAGTCACCCAAGCATATGCGCCGACGTCAACAGCTACAGTGGAAGAAATTAATACATTTTTACGAACAACTTCAGCATATAATACACTGAATTCCCAGACACTACATAATCGTTATTGCGGGGCCAACTCAGCTAAGGGAGGGTAGTCAATCGTGACCAGTTGCTGACGAGTGCCAAACCAAATCTGTTGGGTCTTTGACGGATTTATAGGAAGCCGGTTTGAGGACAGCCATGCTTGAAGGAGGTCATGAGAGAGAGAGATAGAGAGAGAGAGAGAGAGAGAGAGAGAGAGAGAGAGAGAGAGAGAGAGAGAGAGAGAGAGAGAGAGAGAGAGAGAGAGAGAGAGAGAGAGAGAGAGAGAGAGAGAGAGAGACAGAGAGAGAGAGACAGAGAGAGAGAGAGAGAGAGAGAGAGAGAGAGAGAGAGAGAGAGAGAGAGAGAGAGAGAGAGAGAGAGAGAGAGAGAGAGAGAGTGCGAGCAATAAGGGAGAGATGAGCAGACGGGGGCTCATGCACGCAGGCGTGGGCATCGTCAGTATAGAGGTGGCCAGTGGTTAAATGTGTTACAAAGATAGAGGAAATATCACCTGTATAAAGCAAGTAAAGGACTGGAGGACACCAAACTTGAAAGCAAACCAATTTGTTCTGGAGTTACCCAAGATTATTATTTGTGTGCGGTCTGTGAGATAGGACCGGAACCAAAGAAGAAGGAGCAGGATCGAACTTTGGATTTTTGAGGGAAGGGAATACCACATCCTGTTTCTGGGAAGATTGCCCTCACAGAGTGATCTGTTAAATAGATGTAGAAAAAATTGCAAAATATAATCCAATATGTCAATAATAATGAATGGCGGAAGAAAATCCAGTTCACAGGGTATGAGATTCCAAAAGGAGATGACCCGGCGTTGTTCACCTTCCGTGATAGAACGGAAACTGTCGAAGATGTATTCAGTAGAGGTGAAGGAAGACGGAGAGCAGGCCGCTGTAGATGCAGAACGACGATCAATCTTAATTGTTCGTTTGCATTGTTAATATTGCGAGCATTTCGAGTGACGAGGTTCACCCAGTAGGTAGCCTCTTTCCGGCTGTCGAGTCTGTGAAGGGCCCAGAGCTGGATGATCCAGGCCAATCGGTCCGCAGGGTCTTTTGGAACGAAGAAAGAGTCTCTCAGGCCACCGAGAGCGTCGATTCGTCTGGTAGCACTCTCGGTTAAACCAAACGGCAAGAGGACGAACGCGGTACTTGACGTTTCGAGGTGGCAGAATAGTGTCGAGGAGCTGGACTACAATGTACAGTCCTGCATGCTTGAACGCTTTTGCTGTTGACAGATTCCTGTGAAGCGCTACATAAATGTCCAGACACTCGCATGCGACTTCCTTTACTTTAACTTAGTCTTTTAATGATATTCTTGTTTTCAACTTTTGTGGCACTGCTCAGAGCCTTGGCACTGCATAAAACCTAGGCAGTGTAGGATATACATGTATACTGAAGCATTGGCAAGTGAGTAAGCAAGTAAGCCAGCAAGAAAATTGTTAAATAGCTGGACATTTCTTAAGAAGCAACAATCACCCGTTATTACAATCATGATACTCATAAAACGATTACCTACCAATTTCTGGAATTTACTGCCTCAGTCTGTCTGCTTTGCTGAATCTAGAACTTGATAACTGACACCTGTTTTTGACCGTGCTTCTCAGATTTATGGAATGCTGTTCTTCACTATGATCTCGCATGAAACAGCTATCAGTGAATGTCCGTGAACTGTGATAATGACTTTTATAGGTCATTAGAATATTTTTAAGCAGACATTTTTAACGTTCACAATTAGCACAACCTCAAAGGCGCATGGCTAGATCATGTTCCAAGGAGCATGGAGTGAACAAGAGAAACAAATGAGTCATAGAATTTTCTTTTTTAACAAAAGATTTGCAGGTAATCTTTTTACATCTGCCAGAAGGCTTATTCATTCATTCATTCATTCATTCATTCATTCATTCATTCATTCATTCATTTATCACAGCAAGGGCTGTGCAGAGAATTAAGAGGAGTAATACCACTCCGTGGTGGTGTTACCAACCTGTGGTAGTTTTGCCACCTTGTGGTAGTAGAGCCCTTGAAGAGGCGCTATATAAATTCCATGATTGATTACCACCCTGTGGTGGTTGCGCCACCTTGTGGTGGTTTTGCCACCCTGTGGTGGTTGCGCCACCATGTGCTGGTGTTACTGAAATTCATTCACTTAGAGCATATGTAAAATGCCCCTTGTAGACTTCGACCCCGGATTCATCCAACTCAGCCCCATTGTTCAATTGCTGATGAATGGAGCACGTATCATCCCTGACCAGAAGGATGTATACAGAATGATCTAGAGGGAGGTTAATCCAGGTCGTTTTTTTGTATTCATATCTTAGGGTTTTTCATTTTACTGCTGTTAATGTCATCTGGCTGCCCCTTTACTGGAAACTAAGTGCGGGGGACGTAAAATTATTATAATTTATTATTTGAAATGATGTGACTGTCAATATGTGTATTAATAAAAGAAACGAATATAAATGTTACTATTATTATATTATTAATTATTATCGTATTACTATGCTTTATTATTATTAATTATTGATTATTTATTACTGTTATTTATTATTATTATTATTATTATTATTATTATTATTATTATTATTATTATTATTATTATTATTATTATTATTATTATTATTATTATTATTATTTTTATTATAAAACTGTTTAATTTGCACTAAGCACACCAAGATGCGATGAAGGCCTTCTGTATGACATTTGGTTCGCATTTTGTTGTAGCTGTGCAGTCAGTAATAACAAAAGGACCGGCGAATGCACTGAAGAAAACCGGTGACAGTGTTACGCTGGAGTGTGTCATGAGCAATAACAACTGTGAACAGGTCGACTGGCAGAAGGTGGAAGGCCCACAGTCACCCAGACTGATATTCCGGAACAGCATAGGACTGCATGGTTAACAGTAACTATTATCCTACCGATAGATACAACGTTAGCAGGAATGGTGGTTGCAACCTAACTATTAAGCAGCTGGAAATCAGCGACTCCGGAAGATTCATTTGTGTACAAGGAGAGGGTTCTGTGGAACACACAAGGAGCTCTATTCTGGTTGTCGTTAGTAAGTCGGAAAGGACAATCGGGCGGACAGTCGAACTTAGTCGTCGAGTAGCGGAGCTTAGTAGCTGTCAAAGGAGACAATTGCGTGTAATCGAATGAGTAGTTCGGACAGGTAGTTGCGCTTTGGAAGCGAATGCGATCTTGGACTGGGATCCACGTCGTTGCCTGTCGAACTTGGAGTCACTGGCGTTGCGATACACGGATTGTCTGGCGCTACGATACACGGACTGTCAAGCGTTGCGGTACATGAACTGTCAAGCGTGCGATACACGGACTGTCAAGAGTGAGTAGCGAACGGTTTCAACTGCGAAGTATAGTTGGCGGACACTCTCTTCGATAGAAATTGCGGTTTATTGTACATTGACGATTTGTAACTGTGAATTGATTTACCCGACGGGTAGTCGGTTTGTTTTACTTGAATAATACGATTGAACTTAACCAGAGTCTGAAGTCTTCCGCTGATACCTGGGAAGGGCCATCCTGGTCAGTAGCCTTGCCCCGGGTAGTTACGCTACAGTAGTAGTAGTAGTAGTAGTAGTAGTAGTAGTAGTAGTAGTAGTAGTAGTAGTAGTAGTAGTAGTAGTAGTAGTAGTAGTAGTAGTAGTAGTAGTAGTAGTAGTAGTAGTAGTAGTAGTAGTAGTAGTAGTAGTAGTAGTAGTAGTAGTATCATTATTATTATTACCATTATTATTATTTTTTTACCCCATGTATCAAGGATCCCTCAGGATTTGGAAAAAATTATTATTATTTAGGAGCAGAGATAGTGTCTGGAGGGTCAGGCCTCGTCTTCGGGGGAAAGCGTGGGGAAAGTGCCTTGAAATGCAACCAAAATAGCGTTGGATGCTGATGGACAAACGTTGAAAGAGAAAAGTTGATTCGCGTAACCTGGTCTTTGGTTTATTATTATTATTATTATTATTATTATTATTATTATTATTATTATTATTATTATTATTATTATTATTATTATTATTATTATTATCATTATCATTATCATTATCATTATCATTATCATTATTATTGTTATTATTATTATTATTATTCTAATAATAAAACTGTTTAATTTGCACTAAGCACACCAAGATGCGATGATGGCCTTCTGTATGACATTTGGTTTTGCATTTTGTTGTAGTTGTGCAGTCAGTAATAACAAAAGGACCGGTGAATGCTCTGAAGAAAACCGGTGATAGTGTTACGCTGGAGTGTGTGACTAACAGTAACAACTGTGAGCAGGTCGACTGGTCGAAGGTGGAAGGTCCACAGTCACCCAAACTGGTCTTCCGGAACAGGGATGGAATGCTTAACAATAACGACTTTCCCACTAATCGATACAACGTTAGCAGGAATGCTGGTTGCAACCTAACTATTAAGCAGCTGGAAATCAGTGACTCTGGAAGATTCATTTGTATGCAAGGAGAGAATGATAAGGAATATACAAGAAGCTCTATTCTGGTTGTCATTCGTAAGTCATCTAATCTGATCTAGAGACTTATATAGCGCCTTTGCCGCAATACCAAAGACATCAGTCGACGGTCGATTCAAGTGAAATCACAGTAAAATATCATAATCCGTTGGAGAAGAATCCAGATGAAAGTCCAGAAGATCAGAGAACCCAAAGGAGATCCGTCTACGGTAGGAAATGGAAGTTGAAGGAGATGAGTCATGAAAGAATTAAGAGAACGGACTGAATTGGGCAGCCAATTCCACAGTTTTGGACTAGACACCAAGAAAGAACGAGAGCCTAACAGTGTTCGGATGTGGGGCACAGCAAGAGTCTCGGTGTCCATTGATCGAGTGTGGTATATTATTTGTATGCGAGTGAGCATGGAACAGAGATAGGTTGACTACTAGACTGGTTACTTAGTTAGCAAATTAAGTATTTTTATTCAAAAGCTGAGTTAATGCGATATCAATTGTCGCCGGTTGTGTCTTCTGACACGAAAGTAAGCGTGGCCTACTCACAGAGTGAAACTTTACTAACTAGCGTTTGGTTTATTATAACGTTTGTGATAGTAATCATTTACCGGAGACTTGTTTCAAAGTGGCATTATAACAAGAATTTTGATATGAATCAGTCAGGACATGTACCCATTATTAGTTAAGCCACAGAAAATAGCTTCTGTATAGCATGTTCTCGTCTTGTTTTAAGGTGCTTCATGTTATGGCTCCAAAAGACACAACTATAAGGAGTTTCTGGTGTATTTAATGAGAAATATAATTGATTGGATGAATTATAATATCTATCTTTAATGATTTTTATATTCTTTTGACATTTTGATGGATCATTTCTGCATCAGTTGAATAATAACAGTAATTAATAAATATTAATGGTAATATTGAATAAAATCGCTAAGCTGGAGTTGACCAATTTTGCATTATAATTCAGGTGAGGCAGAATCATGTCAGTCGGATTTGGTGAATAACGAATTGGCTAAAGGCGATAAATATAACGTTTCGTGTGCAATCAACGTACCGAATAAAGCCTTGGAGCCATCGAATGTGGCTCTGATTTTTCCAACTAAGACTGTTGGTGAAAACGAAACAACAAAGGAGACGCCACCATTCACTATTAAGACAACGCTCACTGCAATTGTGACAAATAGCACTACCAGGAAGCACGTGTGTAGTGCATCCTTTGAGCCCAGTACACAGCCCGGCTTTGACAATACCCGTGGTTACCTGGAAGTTTGCAGCATCACGCAGATATTGAATGTAAAATGTGAGTTCGTTGCCTTGCAGTTTATTTATTTCCTAATCATGATTGTATTCTCAAGATTTCCAAAATGCCCAAAGAGAGCGACGAGTATGTTGTGGAATCCAGCTGCTTCACAGACTCTTGATTCAGTGTAGAAACCGCTGTATTCATTCCTTACATTTGCATAGACCATGTGCTGTGAACGTGAATTGGCACTGTATACATTTCTAATTGCAATTACAATTGGTTGGATCCAGTTTATTTGATTTGTCTTGTAATTGCAAGTAGTAACTTCTATTGCGCACAAGGTTACACCCAGAAATGCGAGTCGGAGATGCTGGGCTGGACTGGGAACCCCTCTGAGTGGATGCATAGGATGTGGGGCGCTATATAAATGCCTTGAACGAGTGAATGAACATTTGCCGACCAGCAGCCAAATGAAATCAGGCTGGTAGAGTCCAGCATCCGTTGTGTAGTTGCCCACACTTATAATTTAGTACAGCATGCACACCAATGTGACCTCACTTTTGAAAGTATTGTTTGCCAAGACCAATTGTGTGACTAACACTCCAGAAGATAAACTTGTGTCAAGTGCTGTAGTTTCGCATGCTACCAGACACTTTTGTCTAGTTACATCAAAAGGACTCAACAGTGTCAAGCTGTAGGCCACAGTGACTGCGCTCATCAGACAATATGTGTGTCAGAGTTAGACAGTCGCCTGGAGAAGAGACGTTCGATTTCCAAATGCTTGAAATCCATGAGAAATGCTGAGTGAGAGTTGAAGCCTACTGAACACAGTTTGTGTAATGACCTTCAGCAACTTGCGTACGAAATTGTATAGAGGTAAGGCCAGATTGCTGCGGGTTTTCTGTACGGATGCATGTTTGCGTTTATCTCTGTATCTAAGCATGTGTGTGTATGTATGTTTACTTTACTATGTGCATCTCTCTGCCTTTCTTTGGTCTGCTTTGTTGGGTCTTCCACGTCAGTATGGCTGGAAGCAGACAATGTCTCGCTCCACTGACCGGCAACAGTGCCATCGAGCATCTGATTCGCCAGATGCTGAAACCGTATATGGCGAATCTAATGTGATGATTTCTATTATGGCGTCGTTATTATAATGTCCAAGACATTAGTTGATGGTTGCTGTTTTAAGGTTCTGTTCTGAATGTGAGAGTGGGATTGCTGTTTAGAACTCGGACTGTTTTGAAGATATGTGATTGTATGGCACTTGATTTATTCTCTGAGTTTTGTTTGTGATTTGTTGGAGCAGATTATCCTGTGGAAACCATCTCTGTTTCGCCGTCTCCTCCTTATTATATAGGGACCAGAGTCAGTTGCACTGCCAATGGACATCCAACTCCAACGTTCGAATGGAAAACCATGAGTAGACATGTTGTACAAACTGGCAGTACTCTGGAGATTGACGGCAACTATGGAGACAAGTACACCTGCACAGCAACGAACAATGTTAAAGGAAAAGTAACATCTCAGGTTATAACGATTACAGTTGCTGAAGTTGTAACGAGTACAGTCGCTGAAGTAGTTAATGAGCCAGGTATGTGGACCACCTCGGTTTTATGATCAGGTACAGTTAGAGATTGGTGGGGAATCCATAAGGGGGCATATTGGACACTTGTTCTGTTTCAAGAATCAACCGTTTACCTTGGCTCCTTTATAATGAGCTGCCAATGTCTGGACGTAGTTTTCTTACCTATTGTTTAATCTAATATAATCTGGGAAATTCTTTTGTGCCATTATCGCTATGCACGAGGTTTCAATTGGTGGTCGGTTCTAAGCAAAATCGGATTCTAAATCACAATCCACTGGACAGAACCATGCAGATAGGAACAATGCAGATAAGAACCATCCAGATAGGAACCATATGCATAGGAACCGTGCAGATAGGAACCATTTACATAGGAACCATGTACATAGGAACATATACATAGGAACAATGTAGATAGGAACCATATACATAGGAACCATGCAGATTGGAACCATATGCATAGGAACTATATACACAGGAACCATGCAGATAGGAACCATTTACATAGGAACCATGCAGATATGAACCATATACATAGGAACCATGTAGATATGAACCATGTACATAGGAACCATGTAGATAGGAACCATATGCATAGGAATCATGCAGATAGGATGTGTGAGACTTCTTATACCGGAAGACGAACTGCAGGGATATGCAGGAGAGGGGTAGCAGTTTGTTTTGAAATTCTGTAGGTCCTCTTGCTGTTTTAAAGTACAGGCATATGTGTATGTGTGCATTTAGGTTCTTTATTTAGCACCTTCTGAGTACCTCTTGCAAGCAGTGCCAGTGCTAACGCTAAAATTCATTACGAACTGAAAGTTAATCTGTAGGCAAATAACTTGAGAAGTCACCACTGGTTGGCTCTCGCGCACACGTAGAGCCCAACCAACAGAGCCTGTATCTGATCGTTCATACAGAGTCATTTACAAACCTCTTGAAAGCTGATCGCATTCCGTGTGTTAGCGTTTACGACAGACAATTCAAAGGCTCTATAGTAAGTGTCTAGATACATATATAGATGGCAAAGGTGCAACTCAGAGCGAGCCACATGTTTGGCTAACGAAGGCTTGGTGTTTCTAGCTACTATAATCTCTCTGGTGACAGCTTTATAGCACACTAAGAAAAAAATGTCTCGTAGTAACAGTTGCAACATTACAGACTATAAAACAATACTTTTAGGATGTTCAGAGGAGATTGCGGTTTTGAACTGATGCAAACTGGTTTAGTATTGTTATTATTATTATTATTATTATTATTATTATTTTTATTATTATTATTATTATTATTATTATTATTATTATTATTATTGCGTATTTATTAAGCGCCACTGTTTAATGACCAAGCTTGCAATACGATCAGCTTTTTTTAGTGCGTAGTGTCGGTAAGTGCATGGGGAAATCATATCTCTGTGGTTGTATGATGGTTCTTAGAAAATGTGTTGATGTTGTGTTTTTAGACCCCGGAACACCAGGTTGTGTCGCTGCCCTCATTATTTGGGTAGTATTTGTTGGTGGAATCATCATTGTGGTGGTGGTAGTGGTTTTTGGTTGGCGTGATGAAAGGTGTCCTATCTACGTTCGTCTCCACTCCATCATGGATAATAGAGGTAGGTACAACAGACTGAATATCGGTTGTGTATTGTTTGCTTCTGAGCAGGAACAGTCTGGCTAGACTGGGCCACCTTCTGATCCACTGAGCACACGACTGACCCGGCAACATGCAACAGACAAGTTCTTTGGGTCGGACCTCAGACCCAACAGTATGAGATGAGACCAGCTTCAGTTGAGAATTAACCCCTTTGCCTCAGAGACAAGCATGTAATCTGTGTACGAGCACTGTACACTAAGTGTACAGCTCTTGTTTAGATCAGTTAGTATAGCGCCTTTTTGAGGTACTTAAAACATGCTGTTCGGGGTCAGCTTGCTTTGTCATGCATTGGACCATCCGTCTTTCACTCAAAGTTAGATTTATAGTGCGAGAAATAACTCAAGAAAAATGCTTAGCTCAATCTGAAGACATACCTTTTTCAATCTGTTAGATAGTATATATTTCAGTACCTGTGTAAGGTACCTTACAGATTGTTTGAAAGTGCAGGGCGTGCATGTGTGATTTCTTCATGTGTAGGCTAATGATTGAAATTTCAAGTTTTTAGGGCTGTTAAAATAGTAATGTAAAATTTTCTTTAAATCTGCCTTGAATTCTACTTCTGCACAAGCTTTCTTTTGGACGTGGAATCGGACTTAAGGACTATCAAGCGAGAGGTTATGGCTTCAAATCCCACCAGTGCAGGCCTTAGGGGCGATCGCACGGGGCCCGCAACATGGGGAGGGGGCAAAAATTGATGTAACAGAAAATTAGTTAACACCCTAATATTAATATTATGGTTTCGATTAAATCTTCTCTTTTGTCAATCAAATAAAACTCAGCTAACTCTATATCCCAGAATTCTCGTGTATAGAAACCTTCACTTGTATTATAGTTAACAATATACTAAAATAAACTGACTAGCAATGAAAAACAATTTGCCTTTTGTCATGGGAGCCCGTACAGTGTACTCTGCACGGGGCCCGAAATATCCTAAGGTCGGCACTGTTCCAGCCAGACAGGCAAACAGGAGATTTTAGGATATCTGTTCCAGTGTCATCCTGTACAAGAGAACTGGGATGTAAACTTGACTGTACACTGTTAATGAGATAATCGTATGGTGAAACTAAGAGAGTGGAGTCACTAATACTTGCTACTGAGAGCTGCCTCGAGGTTTTGGCACGAGGACTGCTCTGCCTCGCGTCAGCTCCTGCTAATAACTGTTTTAATTGTTCACGATAAACAAGTGTGAACTATGAATGTTTTCTGTTTTTCTTTCATTTACAGACGGAAAAGAAAAAGAAGAACGGTGAGTACCAGGTCATCCTATACATGAACCTGAAGTCAGGTGGGAGTTGGAATGACTTTTTTGTTTGTTCAAAAAGAGGGAAAGCGGTCTGTAAAATGACTGCTCCAGGTATCTGTGTTAAACGTTGGCATGAATATCATTGCATTCAAACAGCTGGATTTATTATTATTACACGTTTATTAAGTGCCACTACCTAATGATCAAGCACCAAGCGACGGCGCTGAGCAAGTATGCGTGAAGGACTTGCCCAAGGTCCTTAAACTGTGACTGTCTTAGTGGAGGCTCAAACCCATATTCTCCATGTCACAAAGCGAGCGCTCTAACCAATCAGCTACCGTGTCTGACCAGCCGTGCTGTAGCTGAATGCCGGGTTTCATTGCCTGCTACCCTTTTTATGAAAGTCATGCACGTTGGCCAATTCTGCCGTTTATGTATGGATAACTGTCCAAGAGAATCCACAATCCCCGACTGAGGATGGGGAGAAAAGGGTGTCTCCCTAAGGTACCTCAAACTTCAGATATGGCTAAATTGAATGTGGCTTATGTGGTCTAAGAAGTAGGTGAAATACTACTCTGAAAGTCTGTGGAGAGGCTAAAGCTACAATAAAAAAATGTCCTGAGGACTAGTGAAAGGTCAGGCAAAATTTGTGCACATAGATTTCACCCTCTTGGAGGCTCATCAGCACCTGCCTGTCCACCGTAAAAGCTTGGCGAATCTAGTGCAGCCATTGTCCCTGTATTCATCTTCTTATGCTTTACTTTGTTCTCTGATGGTTGACCAAACACAAGAGCACCTTGCTGTAACTCAATTCATTATAATACAAATTCAGATATAACAGTATTAAAACTTGGATCCTAGATGTAGTTATTATTTATTGTTCATCTATTAAGTTCCACTATCTAATTACTAAGCATCTGTCGATGGCGCTGAGCTGCAGTGAGTGAAGGACTTGCTCTGTGTTCCTACACAGCAACCATCTCAAGGGAGAATGCTCGAGCCCATACACTCCGCATTACAAGGCAAGAGCTCTGACCTATCAGCTTTCGCTGTTTGAGCCATGATGGTGTTGTTATTACAGTAATGGCAATTCTGTTGTTTTATTTGTTTAGTGAGAGGTCATTGCCTGATACGTCCAGTGGGCCTACAAATGCTACTTCCAACACGTCACAAATTAGTACAAAGGTTCTGTTATTATAGAACAGTACCATCATTACTTTGTACTAAATGATATATTCTAGAGCTTGGATATAGTACTATAGGCCTATATCAAGGTACTTATTTGTTACAGGACACTTAATATAGTACCAACTAAGTACCCCTCTAAGATGTTGCCCACTAGAGAGTGACGCGGTAATTATTCTATCGGTAAATAACGTGGTAATGGTTACAGCAGTGGCAGTTTTACCACGGTAATTGGTTTACGGTCTAGGTAGTACCACGGTAATGGAGAATGAGCCGGCGATAAAACCACGGTAATGGAATATGTTTTTGCAGTTTACACTGAACATTATGTGCTTATTGGACCAAGACAACGTAACTGTTGATAGCTGCTACGTAATCAGAACTTCTGACTAAGTAGCAGCTATATATATATATCGTAATCGTAATCGTAATCTCCAATTTTCTAAAGCGCCACTGTTAAGCTGAGCGCAAAGCACCAGCTTATTCACGAGCGCTGCGACGTATCCGAGGGGTTGTCCAGAAATCGATGTCGGTTGATGTCCGTTGGTGGTCCATATAATAGTTGTTCTGAAATCTAAACTTCTGGTCCAGCGTGATGTTGATATGGACATTTTTTTACTGAAGCTGTTAACTAGTCAGAAATAGTCAGGACTTGCTTAATGCAAACTTTCGATAAGATAATCTGTTTATGTATGTGTTTTATTAATTCAGTCAGCAATACAAATAGCTTTGTAAGCTAATAGCTGTTTTTGTTTAAATTTTAATTGTGAAAACTTTT
Organism: Allolobophora icterica; assembly: GCA_963556255.1. Taxonomy (NCBI): domain Eukaryota; kingdom Metazoa; phylum Annelida; class Clitellata; order Crassiclitellata; family Lumbricidae; genus Allolobophora; species Allolobophora icterica. The sequence continues at coordinate 2,823,192 of OY744607.1, read as the reverse complement.
TGCAGGGAATGTGATGTAGTTCTGAAGGGATGGGGAGAAAACCTGCGGGGATGGGGAGAATATCGGGAGGGATGGGTCAGGGATGGGAAGACTTACTTGGGGCATGGATGGGAACGAGACTGTCTCCTCGCGTCACTCTCTACTGCCCACTTTGCTATGTAACTGATCTTAGCGGATGCCACATAGTGTAGGATGCTGCAAAAAGTCATACAACAGTGCATGCTAGGTATATACAGTGGACATCTGTTCTAAGAGGAAATCCAAGCATACCGTAAAGGATTTTTATGTGTGTATAACTGTATGTATGTATGTATGCATGTATGTATGTATGTATGTATGTATGTATGTATGTATGTATGTATGTATGCATGTATGTATGTATGTATGTAATGTATGTATGTATGTATGTATGTATGTATGTATGTATGTACCGGTATGTGGCTAGCAAATATATATATATATATACTATAAATCCAGATATATATTATATTGTGTTGTGTTACAACAAGCAAATTAGGGTTTTCTCATATATATATTTATGTTATATATATTCTATATATATATATAATGTATAGGTTTGATTTTATCTGCCATTTATATAGCGCCAGAACCTAACAGAGGCTCTGAAACGTGGCTTTATCTTAGCTTATGTTCCATAAAGCTTTCAAACCCAGAAGCTGTTGAAACTTTAATCCTTATAGTAAAGACCAGTGCTTTTTTCAAGTACTAACAAATAATTTATTTTTTTAAATAATAAAAACAATAATTTAGTTAATTTAATTTAATTTCAGTGTTTTGAACTGTTTTCAGTGTTTATTGAGACCCCTCCCAACCCCCAATCACGTTTTTCTCGGGATTTTAGCCCGTCCATAATTATTGCGTTCCGGAACCTATCTTTCCGTTCCGTAACCTTTTTTCAGAAAAAAAGCACTGGTAAAGACCGTTCTGCTCCACCAGGTCTGGGCTATGAGTGCTTCTGAGTATGTAGAGCAAGGCGCTATATAAATTATGTGATACGTAAGGTGCTTTATTAAATGCCCATATTACGTTACATGTTACAAGAAGCAACTTAAGGTTTACTGTGAATGATATCCTTATAAGGGATGGTCAGACTCTTATGCTTGTCTCGTATAGCTTAGCAAAGTTACCAGTAGGCCTATCTTGTTTCATGATTGCAATTTTTTGATTTTGCAGGATCAGGCTATTCAAGTATCAGGTAAATAGTGATCCTGTTCCTTGTGGCATGTGGTTTACTGTTAATGAGTTTCGCCTGTTAACTGTTTTTGTCTGTTAATAAATTTAAAGCAGGAAATGTTTGTTCTTGGGGTTAAGGCTTGCTTCAAGTTACAGACATGCAACAGCTTTATACTTGTGGGTTGTAAGCCTTCATTGATTTCTCTTTAGTGCCTTTTCTAGCATAATGAAAACATGATTTCAGCACTAAGTTTCATTCGTACAATTTTAAACAGTGGCCCTCAAATAGAACTTGCCAAGTTATAAGCCGTACCAGACGTTAATATTATTGTCTCCAGACATTGTTTTAAGAGCCTGAGGGATCACAACTAGAACGCCCAAACATCATCATATCACTCCTCTCACCAACTAAGACCAAGAGCACACAACCATACTCTCCCACCCAAGGACAACTCTCAATTTATTCCCAGATCATTATATAAAAATATTTACTAGTTTCTATTCTAACATATTCTAATGAACTTTAATTATACATTAACACTCATGTAAGCATTTCTGCGTTTTTGTCAGATCTTTTCTTCTCAATAAACGAATATATATATATATACACGGTAACACGGTGCTGTATAAAAGCATCGCTGTTGTCAGTTCAACTTTATGGAACAGGTTGTCTAACAACAATTAACCTGAGCTCCCTGATCTGTTTTAAAAATCTCTGATTACAGTTACAATTCCATTTAGTTCCGCTGCTGTCCATACTCTGGTAGTGTCAGTTCCAATCCTGGTTAAAGTAGGAGGGGCAACGCTAATCATCCAGTGTCGTTAAACAGAAAATAACCAAACAAACAATTCCGTTTGTGTAAACTAGGATGTATTTTATGTGTTGGAAGCGGCGAGGAAAGATGATGTGGAGCACTTACTTATGGAGATTGCAAGGGTTAGTCTTCAACTAGGTCGTCACGTGACCAAACAAGATTGCGGCGCCATAAAAGTCATTAGATTATTTGGGACATGGTAGCCGATTGGTTAGAGCGCTTGCCTTGTAACATGGAGAGTACGGTTTTGAGCCTCCTTCCCTTGCCGGTTACTGTTTGGGGACCTTGAGCAAGTCCTTCACTCACAATTGTTCAGTGCCATTGATTGATGCTTGGTCACTATAGGTAATGGTGCTTCATAAATGCTTAAAAGTAACATTAATAATTACGGTTATCCTCTCTTTTCGAAACATGATTCCGTGCAATCTGTGACACAAGATTCTACTTTTTATGCTTTTATTTCATAAGCGTTTGAAGACCATTCTGTTAGACCGTGGTCTTCTATAGTCATATCAGGAGCGCGCCTCTTGTAAGTTTTCCTGAAGAGGCGCTATATAAATAAGCACGTACAGTTACAAATAATGATCAATAGTATGTGTTAAGCAAATGTTGAATAGTGCAGTCAAGACCAACGAGTAGCATGACCAAACTTGTTGAATAAGTTCAGAACTGGACAATATATACATAGGCCTATGCCAGCACAGAATCTGCAGAAGGTGAAACAATAACTTCACATTCTGATCAAATACTGTATCTCTCATATGTTAAATTTAAACACTCGCTAAATCGGAAACCAATCTGATGGTAATAAACGACACTTTTCTTTTGCAGAAGAGGACTGGTGCTGAATGCAACTATACGCAGAATTGCGGCCTGATTTAAACCCCCATCAAATGAAGTCAAACTCAGTGAACAATTCATCAACTGTCTATGCTTCTGTATCACTCGCATAAATCCATTTCTGCCACGGACCATTCGTTATGTTCATAAATGTTTAGTAAGTTAGTAGAAAGTACAACCAGGCATTGGAACGAGCCAAATGGTGAATCGATTCGTTGTTCCTTTCCGCCTGCACTTTTTAGATGATCCCTAATAAAACTGTTGCACGAGCAAAGAAAGTAAGAAATAAATGCTTTTGTTAACACTCCATTTCCTTGGGCTGAACGAGAAATCGTAATGGTGGTCGTGACTGGTGCAGAACTTTTGTATTCTTTTTTATTTGGCTATTTTGATTTTATTGCTAGCTCATGTTTAATCTTTGAAGAAATTGGTGGATTGTTTCAGTCAACTGATTGATACATGGACTGAATAGTTTGATTGATTGATTGATTGATTGATTGATTGATTGATTGATTGATTGATTGGATCACTAATGAGCTGCATTGTTTTTCATGCGTAGTGTAGCTGGATTTGAAAATCATTTATTTAGCCAAACTTTTCAGTACCGTAATCCAGTGTGTATCGCTCTCCTACCAGTGTGTCAAGATCCCGCTTAAAGGAGTCATATATTCCGATGCTATATACATCTCCAACTTATCAATATGCATGCTTGTATGTATCTGAGGAGGTGTCATTATGATAATCATTGTAATCTTTGAAATCATGATCACCATCATAATAATTATTCATGTTCATGTGCTGAAAACCCATAAGTGTCGAATGCACATTTAATCATGTTCGTTTATGCTTCTCTGCTGCATGCCACCAAAATGTTTCTGGATGTCTGTATGTATGAGGGACACTTGATATAGCACATCTTAAGTAACTCACCAGTCGTGTCATCAAGTCATCCAATATTGAGAGGGTTACTAACTTACTGTGTAGGGACCTTGAGCAAGTCCTTCACTCAGAATTGGTAGGTGCCATCGATTGATGCTTAGTTATTAGACAGTGGAACTTAATAAATGCATAATAATGATGATGATCACTTGCACGGAGTCTTTTGTCTGTGCTTGGTCTTAAGCTTAGTCTTTAGCAGTGCTTCCCAAGTTCCTGTATGTGATCTACTGTCATATCTTCTGCAGATCTTTAGGTGTTCATGATCTCTGCTTGTACTGGTATTCCCATCCTTTACGTTGAGGTGGACATGGGTAGAGGAAGCTGATCTTAAGGTTGTCTTGGTAGGATGAAGAGAATCTTGTGTGGTCTTGATCCTGTTCCATGTAATTCCAAGATTAGCCTTGTGATGTTCTGCATGACTGAGTTGAAGGCGAGGTCCCTATACATTAATTATCTTAAGCGAGGCTTGAACCCCTACTGTCTGTGTTGCAAGGAAATCACCCTAACTCATCGGCTACTGTGGCCCATATGGTCCTGCATTGGGATTAAACCAGAACCTGATGATACTGGTATGCACTACTAATATTAACATTACCAAATCTAAAGATAATTTTCTGGTGACATGGCACTGCATGTGATTAAAGGGCAGGGAGACGGTTAAATGGTAACACGTTGGCAACTTAGATCAGAAGGACGCGGTTTCGATACCCGCTAGCCCCATAAGGTTGACTCGCCTTTTTACTCCCTAAACTCCCTAGGGGGCGACTGTGAGATGAACTGCAGGACAGACGTGTGCCTTGCATGGCGGCCATACAGTTAAATTCGACTCATGAGGGTCGTCCTAAAAGGACGTCCGCAAAATAAAACCTACTTTGGACCCCTCCCTCCCCTTTGTCCGCAATTGTCCGCATTTGACCTTACCCCATCCCTCCCCTTTGCGGACGTCCGCACGTCTAAGCCAATTTTTAATATCATCATCATTATTTTTTACAATTATTCCACAGTACCTGTGCACGTTTAAGTGACAGCTCGGGGTTCATATTGTAGGATGTATAGTAATAAAAGCATATTTAAAGTCGCAGCAAAGGTTATACCATGCACGAGGTTTTAGGCAATCACTTCACTAACATTTTCGTCTTTCGGAGATGGTTGAAACAAGGTGGTGTTTAAAAAACAATCAAATTTAAAAGTTTAGATGCGGACGTCCGCACGGGTCATAACCCCCTCCCACTTGTCCGCATTTCGACGACCATCCCTCCCCCTCATTGCGGACGTCCTTTATGGATGACCCTCTGTTAAACTTATCGTCTGTTACTACTATGTCATGTAATCGTGCTGCGTAATTGTCAGTTTGAATTTAATAAACGAATATTATTTATTATTCTTCAACACTGGGGTAATTTTTGTTGCGATTTATTTTATAACTTCGTTGATGGAGACTATGCTACGTCCGCCGGAATTTTTTTATACAGCGCTATAATATTATACCAAGGAAAGCGAGTGCTGGCGCTTATTACATTAAACACTATAGAAGTTGCTAATTATGAGTACAACAAATGGAGTCAACTCACCAGCGAATAGGTGTATGCGATGAACTCCCCAGGCATGCAGGTTAGTCTCCGCCGTGAGAGTCACGCTCTGCAGCGCCAGGTTGCTAGGCAATCGAAAGGACCCGTCGCCCACATTGTTGTACCGGAGATTCTGCTGCTACGGAGGCAGGGAGTTCGACAGATGGCTGGCAATGCCCTTGAAGAAGATGAGGTAAAACGAGAGGTAAAATAGGGCAAGACCTGCACTGGCGTAAACTTGTCCAAAATATTGGGGGGGGGGCTGGACCAGAGGTGCAAAAAACTAGTTTTTTCAAGATGAAAATTTGTTTTGTTGTTGTTTTTTCTGTTTTTTTATGGTTTTGTTGCTTTGGTTGTTTTTAAGATTTTCGGATTTTGGATCATAAAAATCATGAAAATTGTATGAACAAGAGCTCCAATTCAGTTTAATTCAGTTGCGATTTCCGAAAATTAAAAATCATTAACTCAATGTCATTATAATAACTTCTACAAAAATAAGAAATTTATTTTTTTAAACAAATTTTGTGGTTTCCTTTTTCTTTTTTTGTTTAAACCAAAATCCGAAAAAGTTTTATCACCTCTGGTCTGGACAGTCAGCAGAGGCTTCCGCTGTTACGTTAATGCGTATGAAATGGGATATTTTGTTTACATGTAAATTTGTTTCATATTGAAGATATTGAAGATAAAAATAAATCTTTATTTTCATTATGAATTTCTGATAGTATTTCAGTTCTGTGTCTCTGTTTTTCTGTTTCTGAAGAAATTTGTCTATATTGAAACATAATATTTTAATATATGAAGAAATTCTCCTGTCGATTTTGGGAGCATTGCCCCGGCTCCTCAGTTATTGGGAGGGGGTGCACGTGCCCCTGCTGCCCCCCGAGAGTCTACGCCTATGAAGACTTGTCTACTAACGAATCCAAAAATTGTGAATGCACTTGTCATCACGACTGCTCCACTATAGGCCTAAAATGCTGCTAGTTTTCTTTCCAATTGTAGGCCTACATACATAGTTCCAGAGTGTCATTTTCAGAACTATAGAACTGTATACAAAGCAACACTCTTCATAATGTCGCATCGCTTTTTACTGACACTGTGCTGCTTTTCACGAATCAATGACTACCTGACTTCCAACTCAATTCTCAACCCACACCAGGCTGATTTTACCAAGCGGCACTCAACTGAAGCCTACTCACTTCCCTCTACAATAAACTTGTTTCTGCCATCTCTCATCAACAGGTCTCTTGTCTCAGCCTCCTTGATATATCTGCAGCCTTTTGTATACCATTGACCAAAACATCTTACTCCAAAGCCTGTCAACCTGGTTCGGTTTTACTGACACTGCATGCTCTCTTCTGGATTCAGTCCTATCTCTCTTCCCACTCATTCTGCGTTGGAAACCTCATCCAAATCGATGCCCTGTCACCTGTGGTCTTCCGCAAAGTTCTGTTCTTGGATTTGTTTTGTTCATCCTTTACACTACTCCAACTCCACTCAACTCGCTCATCAAAGCGTTATCAGTTGATCATCACCTATATGCCGACGACACCCAATTATTCATCTCTTTCTCTCCCAACAGCTTCTTCCACTCCATAGAATCATAGCTCGTCTTCTCTTTGTGGTTACCAAAATCTCCTGCTAGATGATATAAAAACTCATGTGCTTGAATGGGTCAAAAACCGAATTCATACTTATAGGTCTGCGTGACCAACTGAAGAAAATCCAGATCCCTCTGTTTCCATCAACCTTGACTCTGCATCCACCCACACATTCACTGCCAATTCTCCTGTCCGCAACCTAGTTGTTTTCTTTGACCAAAACTTTAGCTTCTCCAAACACATCAAACATCTTTCCCGATCCTGCTTCATGCATATCCGTGACCTCCGCAGAATTCGCCATATGCTCGACTTAAAACTGCATTCACAGTCGCTACATCTATACTTCACGCTAAATTAGACTACTGCAACTCACTCTTTCTGAACATAGACATCACCAAGATAAACCGCCTCCAAGCTATTCAGAATGCCTTCGCCCACGGGTGCTGTGACTAAAACCCTCAAGCACCACCACATCACTCCTGCCGTCAAATCTCTCCACTGGCTTAAAATACCCGAGCGAATAGAATATGTAATGTAAAATGTAAATCTCCGAAATTTCTCAGCGCCACACAAAAGCCACGCCAAGGAAACCAGCTTAGCGCGGGCGCTATATCAAATCAAGTCCGCAGTTATAGCCATGTTCGCCTTGTCTGTTCCGGTGCCAGGTCAGAGTCAGGGGAGGTCAAGCTTAAAACACATTACCCGTATTTTAGGGCCTATTTGTTCAACATCACTATAAATTTATAACGCAGGCAAAGTGAATTATCATAAATAACGACATTTAAACACATCCTGACTAGGGCTGTACCGAATATTCGCTTCGTATTCGCTTCGGGGCCGAATAGTGGGCCAAATAGCTATTCGGTATTCGGCCGAATAGTAGCAGTCGGACCGAATACGAACAGTGGTCACGTGACATCTGTTTCAGCATATGCGGCTGCTATAGCGAGTGGAGTGAACGTTAAGTAAGTGACAATGTCTAAGTTTAGTTAAATTAGTTCCATTCCTAGTTTACACAGACTGGCAGAAGGATGCAAAAATTACATGTAGTTCACTGGTTACTTTCGGTTTATGTATTAAATTTACTGAACTGAAACTTTTGCTTACATTCGAAATTTGAATGTTGTCGGTAGCCCTATTTTGAACACTATTCGTATTCGTATTCGGCCGAATAGTTGGGCCAATTATTCGTATTCGGCCGAATAGGGATAATCACTATTCGGTACAGCCATAATCCTGACATCATTGCAGTGTTCAAAATCATATATCTTAAACGTCTTTTTGAATAAATAGTTAATTTCCCACAAAATTACTCGGTTGCAGGACTTGTGCCTCTGGTCCCACATCATGAGGTGATTTACGATTTCGATGCTCCAACATTGCGTCCCGACTTCCTCGTTAAGAAAAAAGGTGGCAACCCTACAAAAAAGCCATATCAGAAAAAATACCGTCGATTACAAATCAAATCAAATATTCGTTTATTCAAAAATTCCCGTCGACACAGACGCAATGGGATTACACAGTGTTACAAAGACAATAATTGCAATTGATAATAAATCAGATAACAGTTGATAATAATTGCTGGCTGCCACACGTAAATTTGGCTGACTAGGGAGCGCGAGGTTATAGGCCTATTGTAGATCCTCCTGTCTAACCGGAGATTATAATACAGATTTTATCGCTTGCCGAACTACACTATTTTTTGCGAGACAGCCAACGGGATTTTGGGTTCTGCCCAAGCAAACACTTTTGCTAATTATCAGGATTTTCACGTAATAATAAACGATGGAAAGAGGTTTATCACTGATTTTTTTGGTTCTGATGGTTTCAATGACAGGTTCGTACTAAGAAACTATGATAATGACTTACATTTTTAGAGAAAACAATCTCCTCTGCCTTAACCCTTCCAACACTGAATTCTTCATCCTAGGCCTTCCTGATCAAATCAAGAAAATCCCTGACCCTTCCGTACACCTATTGACTAATTTGTCGTCTCTTACCTTCACCTCTGACTCCCCTGTCCGCAATCTTTGTTTTACTTTTGATCCACACCTCGCCTTCTCTAACCACATCAACCTCTCGCGCTCCTGCTTCATGCATATTCGTGGCCTCCGACTCATCCGACCCATGCTTGACCTTAAAACTGCCTCCACCATTGTAACCTCCAATGTTCATTCGAAGCTTGAATACTGCCATTCCCTCTTCCTCAACCTTGTGTCGAGCACTGCATATAAAATACTACCCTACTATATCAGTTAATAAGGATAGCAGTCCATGGAACTGCATGGAATCTGTCTGCCTGGCTTGAGCCACCGCGGTTCTTGACCTGGCACTAAAACACTGACCAGACACTGACCTGGCTCTTGAAATAATAGCCCTATATTGCCAGCCGATATCTGGATTTTTAAGATCCTGAGAGATTTCATAGATTTAAATTTGCACATTGTGTAGTTTTTTGAATTTATGCCCATCAGCGAAGCATTGTTAATGCGTTTTATTCAAACCTCAAACTTTAAAATCTGTGAATCTGTTAAAATAAGAAAGTAGTATTGAGAAAGTCAGAAAGAAAGTGTGTAGGCGTGCTACGCAGCAGGCCTACTCACCCCTATGATAAAATTCTAGTTTAGCTACTGTTCGTGTGTCTTTATAAAAGAATAGCAAATAGCTAATAAAACTGTCGCTTCTCGAATAAGGTAAACTGCAGAGAACTTTATCGTGGATGATATTTGCCTTTAGTCCACAGGACACGACAAATTATGACAAACTGATTAATGATTATGTATCAACAAATGTCATGACACATCATGTCGCCGTCGTTACTCTGCGATGGTCGCCTAGGTTACAGCCTGCAGGAATGGGTCAACATTGTCCAGCGTTTTCTATCTCGTATTTCAACCATTAGGCTGATCCCTGATAGCCCAAACCATCCTATAATGTTGTCAATCCAGGATATTTTTGTTTCTACCGCGGTTGCGAACCCCTTCTACAAGAGCCGTCATCAAGCTGCCTTCGATGTTATCCCTCGGCTGCCTCATGATGTGTCCGAAGTACTGTAGTTGCGGGTTCGGACGTGGTTCAGCAGTTCGCTTTTGGTCCTCGCCAGCGTGTATACTTGTTCGGTGGTCATCCTTTTTGTCCAGGGAATTCTTAGCAACTTTCTGACGCACTTGTTCTCGAACGCTTGGATGCGTCTCTCTTCGTCTTTCCTTAGCGTCCATGCCTCACAATCGTATGTTGCTGTTGGCCATGCCAATGCCGTCATCATCCGTAAATTTGGTGTCATCAGGCCTATGTATTGACTTGTTCTTCCATATTTAACCATAGTTACTGTCGCATCTCGAGTAAGATAATCTGCAGAGAACTTTATTGTGGAGGATATTTGCCTTTAGTCCACAGGACAGACAAATTATGGCAAATTGATTATGTATCAACAAATACATTTTTACAACGTTTCAGTTTAACCTAAAAAGATTAGACAAGGACAGAGGCTAAGTGTTTAATGAGCTGAGCCAGGGCTGTAGTCGAGCGTATACGCGGGTATACAGCGTATACTTACCTCTAGAGAAATTTTAGAGCGTATACTCATGAAGGTATACGCGGGTATACAGCGTATACTTACCTCTGTAGATGAAATTTTCCGAAAAAGAGAGGTTTTCAACGGTTTTTAGGGCGAATGACTAAAAAAAAAAAAAAAAAAAAAAAAAGGTCATCAACTTTTTCAGAGACGAAATCGTAAAAAGTCTGAAAATTTTCTGAGAATTGGTGAAAAGTCTGAAATTTTTCCTAAAAAAAGGTCTTCAAATTTTTTTTACGCCGCTGGTCACCGGTAGCGTATACTCACCTCAAATTTTACCACTACAGCCCTGAGCTGAGCCATAAAACAGACTAATTAATAAGTCTGTTGCTTTGCTTTTAAAGTAGTGCATAGGTCATCTGCTTCACTTCTTGAAACATTAGGCCTAATAATGCTATTTACTTAAACCTTAAACGTTACGCTGTGAATCTATTAAATAGCAAAGTACCGGTATAGTGATTGTCTAAAATTCTATGCCTCTGCATGGAGATTGCCCTATAACCCAACCTATAGAGGTTCTCTGAAGACTACTGCTTCGCAATACGCAACCTCTATGGTAAAATCCTAGCTACGCCACTGAGTTGGGGCGATTAATTACGCTATCGTCGTGTGTGAATAATGTTCAAAATGTTAAAGTTAAACTAGTCATATACTTAAAATTTGTAATTGTTAATATTTGCAATGAATGAAAACGTTCATGTTGAGTCCTTTGTGGTTTCTACTCTAACTTAGTAACATTTAGTGGGATTTTTGCTCCTAGATTTTTTTCTCTAACCAGCTTTGTTTCGTTTTTGTTCTTTATGTTGATCATTTGAGAAAAACTTTGCTCATATAAGTAGGAACTATGAAATGAAACCTACTCTTTAGTTGCTTTGCTCGCCAGTGTTTTGTAATGTTAATTCTTTGTACGTCTTAGCCCAGAACTGAGTTCTTGAGGATTACTTGTGCATATCCTTCAGCCTAAATTTCTTATTTTAATGTTTTTCATGATTGGTTTACTATAATAAAACTAGCAGTGGCAGCAGCATCATTTTCGCATTTACTACTGTTGGTGCTAGAACTCGTCTCATTGCTACCAAAATCTGATTTCGCATCATCAGTAATCGTAATCTCCAAACTTCTAAAGCGCAACTCGAAGGCCAAGCGCAGGGCACCAGCCTATCACGGGCGCTACGTCAAATCAGAGAGCGAGAGAGAGGTTCAAGAGAGTAGTGCAAAAGAGGCCCGAATTCGGTTTCCAGGAGGTCAGATCAAATCAGAGGGGGTTCTTCAGAGAGTAGTCCAAACCGAGTCAGGTTTAGAGGAGGCCAAATCAAATCAGAGGGGTTTTCCAGAGAATAGTCTAAAAAAGGTTAGTTGTAGATAAGCACAATTTTAGTTTTATTCTGAGAAATTTAGGGCTATCAATTTCGAATGTTACAGTAATGGGTAAAAGTTTACATCCGCCCGGTCGCAAACGTGTAGGGGTCTATACTGTATGAGGTAAACATCATGGCCATTCCAGATTGTGATATACTAGAATAGATAAATAGAGTGCTACGAATTCTCGCAGCCTACGTCCGCTAAACTTTAAGTAAGTAAGTGTAATGCAAGAATGACGGACGTAGGCTGTGAGAATTCGCGAAACACCAAATTTCGCGAAACACCAACAACACATCATGTTTACGCGACACACTCCCGGTCGATTCAACGGACGCTAGGAAGTCAAGGAAAAGGAAGTAGATGTAAGAACAACTACTAGGTAATACCTATAGGTCTCTTATACAATCATGTACCTCTGAAATTTGGTCATGGGTGATACAAGGCAAGGTCATTGGATGACCCCGGCCCATTAGTCAACTCAATAGGGGAAAAAAAAGCTCATCTGAGCTCATCGAGTCCACCTATAATAGTATAAGAGAATAATAATTGGTAATAGATCGTCCTATGTAAACAATTTTTACACATCATTAGTTAGTACTATCGGTCACAATGAACATGATATTAATAATAGCAGTAAATGAGATCGAAATTAACAATCGCAATAATAAGATTAGTATTAACATTAGTAGCACAAAAGGATACAAATAAAAATTTAAAAAATATAGAAAAATTCAGTATTGGGTTATAAGAAATAACTTATAACGTGCCTCAAATGATGCCACAGAAGTAGGCCTACAAGATTTAATGTACAAAGTTTAGGTCCACGAGCGATTACAGTATAATTATAGACGAGTGTTTGTCCTGCAAGTGTACCAATGATAATTGTTTCTGCTAAGCGTTATGTGATGATGTACCCGGTCATTAGTAATAATAAGTAGCTATCAAAACAGCATGGGAGCAAACCACGGTGACGACAGAACCTGCAAACAGATAATTGCATGTGATAAATGTATATACATTGTATGAGTTTAAACATCCTATCCTGCCTAACCGGAGATTATAATAGATTTTATCGCTTGCCGAACTACACGATTTTTTGCGAGACAGCCAACGGGATTTTGGGTTCTGCCCAAGCAAACACTTTTCCTAATTATCAGGATTTTCACGTAATAATAAACGATGGAAAGAGGTTTATCACTGATTTTTTTGGTTCTGATGGTTTCAATGACAGGTTCGTACTAAGAAACTATGATAATGACTTACATTTTTAGAGAAAACAATCTCCTCTTCCTTAACCCTTCCAAAACTGAATTCTTCATCATAGGCCTTCCTGATCAATTTAAGAAAATCCCTAACCCTTCCATACACCTATTGACTAATTCGTCGTCTTTTACCTTCACCTCTGACCCCACCCGTCCGCAATCTTGGCATTACTTTTCATCCACACCTCTCCTTGTCTAACTACGTAAACGTCTCGCGCCTCTGCTTCATGCATATTCGTGGCCTCCGACTCATCCGGCCCATGCTCGACCTTAAAACTGCCTCCACCATTGTTACCTCCATTGTTCATTCAGAGCGAATCCACTTCAAAGTCCTATCACTAACCTACAACTGCCTACAATTTTCCCAGCCCAAGTATCTCCGCGATCTCTTCACCATTCAGGCAACCCGCTCCACCGGATCATCTTCCTCTCTCAGTCTTTCTCGATCACTACTCACATCAAGACGGTCAAGTTCTCCAACCGAGCCATATCCAACACAGCATCACGCCTCTGGAATGATCTCCCCTCTGAGTTCCTCAGATTCTCAGTTCCTCAGATTCTCAGTTCCTCTATCATCACTGCAACCCGTCCTCCATCCTCCTTCTCATGTTCCTCTATCCAATCGCGTCTGTGTCTATTTGAGTGGAAAGCCCTGGGTCACCCCGAGCTTTCCACTCAGAACTGAAGTCTCACCTTTTCAAGTACTCCTACCCTGAGTCATCCTCCGCCTTTAAATTATTCTCACCCTAGACGACACCCGCCTTGGCAGCTGCCCTTCTTGATATGGCCCCTGGAAGCCGGACTCAGACCGCTTTTGGACTACACTCTGAAAAACCCTCTGTGATTTGATTTGACCCTCTGGAGACCGGACTCGGACCTCTTTTGGACTACTCGTTGGAAACCCCTCTGTTGGCAGCACACACACACACACACACACACACACACACACACACACACACACACACACACACACACACACACACACACACACACACACACACACACACACACACACACACACACACACACACACACACACACACACACACACACACACACACACACAGATATATATATATATATACTTACATACATATATACATATATATACTTATATATATTTGAAGCCTTGGCAAATGACTAAGTAAGCAAACCAGGAAGCAAATTCTAAAATAGCTGGATATTTCTTAGGAAGCAACAATCAATCACCCGTTATTATAATCATGATACTCATAAAACGACAACCTCCATGGTAACCTAAATGGAATTCACTGTCACAGTCTGTCTGCGTTGCTCAATCCATAGAACTTGAGAACGGACCTGTTGGTTTTGACTGAGCTTCCCAAATTTATGGAATGCTGCTCTTCTCTATGGTTTCGCATGAAGCAGCCATCCGTAAATGCCAGAGAACTGTGATAGTGACGCCTAGAAGTTATTAGAATATTTTTTAACCTGCATTTTTAGCAGTCACAATTAGCACGACCTCAAAGGCGCATGATTAGATCATGCTCCGGGGCGCATGGAGTGAACAAGAGAAACAAATGAGTCATAGATAATCTTTAAAAAAAGATTCGTAGGTAATCTTTTTACATCTGCCAGCAGGTTCATTCATCCATTTATCACAGCAAGGGCTGTGGAGAGAAGTAAGAGGAGTAATATCACCCATTAAAATAATAATAATAATAACAGTTATTATTATTATTATTATTATTATTATTATTATTATTATTATTATTATTATTATTATTATTATTATTATTATTATTATTATTAATATTTTAATAATAATAATTATTATTATTATTGTTATTGTTATTATTATTAGAAAACTCTTTAACGTGCTCAAAGCACACCAAAATGTCTTTCTGACTATTTGCTTTGCATTTTGTTGTAGTTGTGCAGTCAGTAATAACAAAAGGACCAGCGAATGCTCTGAAGAAAACCGGTGACAGTGTTACGCTGGAGTGTGTCATGAGCAATAACAACTGTGAACAGGTCGACTGGTCGAAGGTGGAAGGCCCGCAGTCACCAAAACTAGTGTTCAGGAACAGCATAGGAATGCTTAACACTGAGTCCTTTCCCACTAATCGATACAGCGTTAGCAGGAGTGGTGGTTGCAACCTAACTATTACGCAACTGGAAATCATTGACTCCGGAAGATTCATTTGTATGCAAGGAGTGGATGACAAGGAATATACAAGAAGCTCTATTCTGGTTGTCATTCGTAAGTCATCTAATCTGATCTAGAGACTTATATAGCGCTTTTGACACAATACCAAAGACATCAGTCGACGGTCGATTCAAGTGAAATCACAATCAGAAATCATAATACGTTGGAGAAGAATCCAGATCGAAGTCCAGAAGATCAGAGAAACCAGACTACGGTAGGAAATGGAAGCTGGAAGTCTGAAGTTTAGATCTGAACGACATCAGAGATTGAACAGAATGAACTGAATTGGGGAGCGAATTCCACAGTTTTGGACTAGACACCAGCAGTGCCGGCCTTAGGGGCGTGCGAACCGTGCAGTCGCACGGGGCCCGTAACTTAAGAAGGCCCGAAAATATGAAAGAAAATTAACATGAGCACGACTTCCTAATAATAAAATTGTGGTTTCGATTGAACCTTCTCTTTTGTCAATGAAATAAGTCAACTTCCTCTAGGCTATACCCCAGAATTCTCGTGTATAGTTAAATTTGACTTGTACTTGTTAACAATCTACTAAAATAAAATGATTAGCAATGAAAAATAATATGACGTGTCATGGGGGCCCGTACAGTATCCTCTGCACGGGGCCCGAAATATCCTAAGGCCGGCACTGGTGCTGCATTAAAACAATAATTCTGATTTGAATCAGTCAGGACAGATACCCATTATTGGTTAAGCCACAGAAAATAGCCTCTATATAGCGTTTTAAGGTGGTTCATGTTATGGATCCCAAAGTCACCATTATAACGAGTTTCTGGTGTATTTAATAAGGAACAGTGCTTTTTTCAGCCGGAACGCGCCGGAACTTTTATTCAGCTACTAAAAAATAATTTATTTATTTTAATAATAAATACAATAATTTAGTTATTTTAATTTAATTTAAATGTTGTGAACTGTTTTCAGTGTTTATTGAGACCCCTCCCAATCCCCAATCCCGTTTTTTCTCGGGATTTTAGCCCTTCCATAATTGTTCAGTTCCGGAACCAATTGTTCCGTTCCGGAACCTTTTTTTCTAGAAAAAAGCACTGATAAGGAATAGGCCTATTGTTGATTGGATGAATAATGATATCTTTCTTTAATAATTTTTATATTCTTTTGACGTTTTGTAAATGTTGATGGATTATTTCTGCCTCAGTTCAATAATAAAGTAATTATAAAATATTAATTATTGTATAAAATCGCTATAGCTGAAGTTTACCAATTTTTGCTTTATAATGCAGATGTGACAGAAACATGCCAGTCGGATTTGGTGAATTACGAATTGGCTAAAGGCGATAAATATAACGTTTGGTGTGCCATCAACGTACCTCCTAAAGCCTTGGAGCCATCGAATGTGGCTCTATCTTTTCAAAATAAGGCTATTGATGAAACAGAAACAACAAACGAGACCGCTCCATTAATTATTAAGACAACGCTCACTGCAATTGTGACAAAAGACACTACCAGGAAGCACGCGTGTATTGCATCATTTGAGCCCAGTACACAGCCCGGCTTTGACAATACCCGTGGTTACCTCGAAGTTTGCAGCATCACACAGGAAATGAGTGTAAAATGTGAGTTCGTTGCGTTACCGTTTATTCATTTCATAATCATGATTGTAATTTCATGATTTTCAAATGCCCAAAGAAAGCGGCCGGTATGTTGTGGAATCCAACTGCTTCACAGACTCAATTGATTCAGTGGAGAAACTGTTGCATGCATTCCTTGCAATTATATAGACCATGTCCATTGTCCAGTGAACGTGAATTGGCACTGTATCAATTTCTAATTATAATTACAGTTGGTTAGATCCAGTTAATTTAATTTGTCTTGTAACTGTAATTAGTAACTTCCATTGCGCCGGTGTCTAATGCACAAGGCATCAACCGATGGCACACTAATGCCAAGCCGTAATCAATATATTGGCAGCCGAGAGCCGTACTTTGTTGCCGGTGGGCTTCCACGAGTGGATATCTGCCTCTCCCTGGTCTCTCTGGCAATCGGACTCGGACCACCAATGGACATCGATCTCTGGACAACCACTCGGATACGTCTCAGCGCTCGTGAATAAGCCGGTGCTTTGCGCTCAGCTTTACGGTGGCGCTTTACAGAACTGGAGATTAAGATTACGATTACGTCGCAAGAGGGCGCCTGCGAAGCGAGTCAAACGAGCTGAGTGGCCGGTTTTTGGCGCGAAGAGGTGACGTCAGTGCCTGAAACAAAGAGTTCGCGCTCAATCTGCCACTGCCCGTCGATCGCGTAGGACCGTCAGCGAGGCAAGTCCCTCGCCTTCCGTCAGAAGAGAAGGACGATTTCTGTTAATCGGCTGAGGTATGGCCGCCTGACCGCCAGAGGGCGAGGAACTTGAATCGACCGTGAAACAGTTGACGTGATCGATTACCGAAGTTCGATCTATCTTTCGGTTCGATAAATTTGCGATTAGGACGTTTGAGTAGTTCTTAGTGAGATAAGGTAGTGACGTTACGTGTTTTGTGCGACCCACGTTAAGACTACTGAGTTCCATTTGAGAAATCGGTCGACTTCTACATGTTTCGACGGCCCTCAAATCAACTTCGATCGGAAACTGTTGGGAGTTGATACGTAAGTTGGACAATCAGCGAAACCACTTTCCGTCCCCTTCTTACTCAAAATTAAAAAAAGTAGAAAAAAAGGTAAGCCGTTTATTGACACAACATCAACACCGTAATATCACAATAACAACAGTGAGTACAAACTGAGAAAACTTCCAGTAATGATGCAAGTGTCAAAAGGTCTATCCCAAATTGTCGTATTGACCCGCTAAGGCAGGATTGCCCCTTTTCTGGATAATATCTGGCAGTAGTCCTTACCTTAGACCTTAGTCCTTCCGGTGCAGATCTGCACATCGGGCGACGCATCTCCTCCACTCTCCTCTGTCCACCGCCAACCTCTCCGCGTCCCCCCACGTCAGTAGTAACAGTGCAGAAATGAAATGTACTGAAATAAGTGTAGCCTATAGTACAAAAAAACTGTAACGGATTAAACATGACATAAACAAATATTAAACACTAAACATAGTGTAAGTTTAACACAGCAATCCAAGAGACTAAGTTTTTCTTAAATATGGTAGTTTAGTACATGGAGATCAAATAGTCTTTAAGCTTTTTTAAACAGTAAGGTGGTGGCTGATAGGTAGAAGTAGCGCTAGCAAACTTGGGTTGTAACAATTGGAATAAGTTGGACTGCTACTGCGGACTCGGTTATTACATTTAAGAAGAAACTAAATAAACTTGGATACTAGAACGAGGTGCAATTGAGAGGAAGCTCGAGAGAGTGGCTCTGACACAGATGAAAGTCTTCTGAGTCACTTAAAAGCTTGTTATGTTATGTTGTTAATGTTAAATTTCTGTTCACGTTTGTGTAATTTAATTAGTTGTTTATTAAATAATAATCTGGATTGTTATCGATCAGTTGCTAGAGGTCACGAGGGACTCGGAGGGAGACCGAAGATTTGGTAGAGGTAATCTATGCGTCTTTGCCTTGGTTTAGTCCTGCTCAGGAAGTGGAACAACTGTAGGTGAAGGACTTGCCCAAGTAACCATCATATGGGAGGAGGCTCCAATTTGTACTCAGAAACGATTGGCTGCCGTGGCCCACGGTTTAGTGCGTGATGTCGGCAGATGGGGAAAGCATATCTCTGTGGTTGTATTATATAGTTCTTAGAAACATGTGATGTTGTATGATATGATAGTTCTTAGAAACATGTGATGTTGTGTTTTTTTAAGGTTGTTCTTCAGGTTGCGTTGCTGCCATCGTAATTTCGATCATTGTAGCATCTGAGCAGAAAGAGTGGGTAGCCTGAGCCACCTTCTGATCCATTGATCATATGCTTCACCTGACTGAACAGACGTACAACTGACCTTTGGCAGGTTGCTTGGGTTGTACCTCAGACCTGACAGTACGATTTGATACCAGCTGAAGCTGAGAATTAACTCATTTGCTTCTGATACAAGCATGTCATCTGTGTATGAGCATTGTGCAGCTCTTGTATATATGTGTGTGTGTGTATATATATATATATATATATATATATATATATATACATATATATATATATATATATATATATATATATATATATATATATATATATATATATATATATATACACACACACATATATATATATATATATACATACATACATATATATATATATATATATATATATATATATATATATATATATATATATATATATACACACACATATATACAAGAGCTGTCTGTTGTACCTACCTATTACCGTAGCATGTCAAAAAGGCACACTATATATATATATCCTCTAATATATATATATATATATATGTGCAGCTCTTGTATATATGTGTGTGTATATATATATATATATATACACACATATATATATATATATATACACACATATATACAAGAGCTGCACATATATATATATATATATATATATATATTAGAGGATATATATATATATATAGTGTGCCTTTTTGACATGCTACGGTAATAGGTAATACATGATACAGATATGGTAAGTCGATTGGCACATACAGATGTTCAGATTTTCAGATTTTTTTCAGATTCAGATTGTTTTATTGATCACCATGTAAGAAAATGCATTTCTAAACAGTCACATACAATGGCACCAATAGGTAAACCCATAAGGAACATGAGGTTCCGCTATCAGGGTCACCCTATTTACATTAATCATAATACATACAATCATATGATCATCAATTGGTGACAACAGTTTGCTAAACAAGATTAAATCAGTATACATCTGTCATAAGAGATGAAAAATCGATGAAAAAAACAGGAACAAAACAACAGTTCCTGTGCAAATAAACACATAATGAAGTCATGTGTGTGCATCCAAGAGCATTGTCATGCATTTGACTGTCCTTCCGAAATCGTCATTCATTGAGATTTAATAATAATCTTCCTGTTTTTCTTTTTTTTACAAACAAAAATCGTTGAGTAACAGAATTTTATAATGCCCTCATTACTAAGTTCAGAAGTCCACACTGCATTTGGGCAAAAGGAAATATTAAGAACAATAAAGACACTGAAATTTTAAGTTTAATCAAAGAAAAACATTTTCCTGGACTTACAAATAATCAGGTGCACCAGAGGTGTGTTCCAACAAGCTGTGTCTACCATCTACCCTGCTATGTCAGTTCATAAGGATAGCAGTCCATGGGACTGCATAGTCTGCACATGTCTGCCTTGCTTGAACCACCCCGGTTCTTGACCTGGCACTAAAACACTTGAAATGATATACTGCCAGCCAATATCTGGTCTCTCTTACATGGATTTTTAAGACGCTGAGAGATTTAAGAGAATAAATGTGCACATAGGGTAGTTTCTTGAATTTATGCCCACATAAGTGTTACTTGTGTCCGCTATATTTTATTATTGAAATCAACAGAAATCTGCTTACACTTCAATTGTTGTTGTGCAGCAGCAACTGAAAGGCGAGGATCTGTCGATGGCAATCAGCTAGTTTCAAAAGTTGACATTCGACCAACCATGCAGATGGAAATTAAAGTTAATCGTTAACTTATTTATTTATGCTTGATGTTCTTCACTGGCTCCCTATTGCTGCGCGCATCCGATATAAGATCCTCTTCATTGTCTCTAAATCTCAGCAGCCTACTGCTCCGAAATATCTCGCGAACTATCTACGAAAACCGCTATCTGCATCTTCTTCTCGCTCATTGCGCTCTGTAAATCGGCTTGATCTTTTTGTTCCCAGGGCTAAAACTGCCTTGGCCCAGCACCGGGCGTTTGCTGTAGTCTAGTGTAGTGGGTCCCACCAGGGGATTTTTTAAAAAATTTTCACTGGTGGGGAATTTTGAAAAAGGGCATTTTGCGCGCGTAATTTTAAGTCAAAAAACACTGAATCAGAGAAACCTTTCTGAGCTGTGGGCCACAGGAATAATTACTAGGCCTAATAATTTATTTATTATAATATTTTATGGCAGACTATTTGTGGCCAAAGAAATATAAATTATAAAGATACGTCTGCTGTGGTTTGCATTTACAGTATATCATGCATAAGGTCACACAAATGACAAAAAAATTATTTGGGACTAAAATGGGCAAAATTCACTGGTGGGGAAAAGGGCAAGGACTGGTGGGGAATTCGAGAGGGCTGGTGGGGAATTCCCCCACCAGTCAACATGTTAAAAAATGCCCTGGGTCCCACGATCTGGAATGACCTTCCCCCTGTGCTTAGGGCCAAACTAATGACTGGCTTTTCCTTATCGGTGTCGCGTTCCCTAAAGGCATTTCTGTTTCCCCGGGGCTTCTGTGCTGAGAGCGCCTCTGAATAGTTATTCTGCGAGAGGCGCTTTATAAATTTCTAGATATAATCTCGTTGTAAAATTCGATTAAAGTGTTAATAAGCGAGGACGACTCGATAAGCTGCTCCAGCTTCATCTCCTCGCATTTTGAATAAAGGCTTGATATTGGCTTCTGCTAATAAAACTAAATACAACCTAGAGTTGCACTAGAACACTCAATTTAGTGTTTTCCCACTGTTTTACACGCTGATTGTACACTGATTTGTTAGCAAGCATGTACTACTTCGAAATAAAGATTGATTGATTGATTGATTGATTGATTGATTGGTTAATCCATATTCGGAGGTTTATGCTAATTGCTTCTCACCTTATTTATTTATTTATTATTTATTACGAACATTTTTAACGCGCGCAGTCACACAGAAGTGCGAATCTGAGGCGCGGAAGCACACGTGCCATGTAGTGTATCTCTTGTAACTGAATATTTTAAGCGCACTCTAATCACAGTATAAATAATTACGCAGTACGTCGACTCTCGGCCGATGCAGCAGTCAGATTGTGTTACCGACCGCCATTTTGAAACTGAGTCGTTTATACGCACGCCGATACACCGGAATCCATCACATCAAAATAATATTTTTAAACGTTACAGCAACATTGAGGACTACACGCCGATACACCGGAATCAATCACATAAAATATTTTTTAAACGTTACAACAGCATCGAGAACTTAATTAGAATTAACAATATTATTTTTAACATTAACTTCAGCTTAAATCTATAATTCAAAATCCCAGTTTCAAAATGGCGTCACCAGAAAAACTAGTCAACAGTTACCAATGGGAGTCGACGTACTGTGTAATTATTTATACTGTGCTCTAATCAAGTACGTCTCGAAGATAAATAGATAATATACTTCTATCATGTATAAATGAACATTTTCAGTGCATTTTAATTCAGTACATGGCTAATGAAATTTACTGCATAATGTGCATATTTACACTATTAGGCCCCCTACTTGTGTAAACATGCTGATAGTTTACAACATCCTTGTCGTGGTCTACGCGGGTGCATGCATCAAGGGAAGAAAACCGACGCGTCAACAAGCTTGTTTACAACGCACGGAAAATTCTGCAGCAAGCTGTCAACATTAATTCGGTGCATGCAACAAGGATATACGTGTTCAGTAGGACTTTCCAGGGAAAAGTACAGTGACGTCACAGAACGTTCTGGAATCCGGGAGAACTCTATATAAGATAGACCTGATGTACATTGGGGGCCTTTTGACGAAGATTTGTAAACGTTGAAACATTGATCGTATGACGTTCAATCGAGACCAGCCAACCTGTGTGCTGTCTACGATTGTGATATTTGATAGACGAGTTGACTTACTCTACACTTAATCGACTTTATTTTTAATTAAAGATCTTTTAATAGTTCCTTCGTTGGTTCGTCGTTGCGATCGAAGGAGTCGACCGCGACATTATTGGTGTCAGAAGCGGGATCATCGGTGTTGGATCCGGTGAAGAAGACGCGAGCCGGCGGAGGAAGGAGTCAACCCGGAGGATCAAGAGACGGTCTGTTCCAGACAGCGAGCGGATCGAGACGCCTTTCTACCGTGGGAGACGGGTGAATCGGCATACGACAGTCGGACGGACGAAGTACGTCGTTCGGCTGAGACAGCAGAAGACAGCAGTCAACATACGGGTAAGATCCTAGGTGTTGTCGTGGCTGAGAAGGAGAAAAGAGAGTGGAGTTGCAGCCGAGTGGGAGGCAGCCATTATTTCTCTTTCAATATCTGCTGATTATTTCTTTGAAATTTGATCCATTGTTGTGATCGAGGCCAGACTTGCGTGAGCTTGTATAGTTTTTGCGTACTTGGCGAGTGTACTTCTTTGGATACTGCATAGTTGCACTTTGGGTTGTGGAATTTTCCTTTTGGGTGGCGGGTTTGCCGCGTGGTGTCTGTTTTTTTTTTTTTGATTGTTGTTGACTGACTGTTTGTAAAAATGGAAGCGTTGACAACAGAGATGCAAGCGAATATTCGCAAAATGTCGTCTGAGCGCCTTAAGGTGTATCTTATGAAGGCAGGAAGGGACGAAGATGATGTTATGTCATGGGATCGAAATCAATTAATGGAAGAATGGGCCATGGAGATTGGAAAAGAGGAAGAGGAATTTAAGGGTAGTCCAATATCTCCAACAGGAGTGGATTACGAGCTGCAGAAGCGCCGTCTGGAGTTCGAAATCCGTAAATATGAGGAACGGAAGGAGAAGGAAGAAAGAGAAAGGGAGGAACGGAAGGAGAAGGAAGAAAGAGAAAGGGAGGAACGGAAGGAGAAGGAAGAAAGAGAAAGGGAGGAACGGAAGGAGAAGGAAGAAAGGGAGGAAAAGAGGAGAGAGGAAGAAAAGAAAGAACAAAGGGAGAAGGAAGAAAGAGAAAGGGAGGAACGGAAGGAGAAGGAAGAAAGAGAAAGGGAGGAACGGAAGGAGAAGGAAGAAAGAGAAAGGGAGGAACGGAAGGAGAAGGAAGAAAGGGAGGAAAAGAGGAGAGAGGAAGAAAAGAAGGAACGGAAAGAGAAAGAAGAAGGAGAAAAGAAGGAACGAAAAGAGAAAGAAGAAAGGGAGAGGAAGGAAAAGCAGGAAGAACGAAATGTTAGAGATTCTTTAGCAAGTCGTACTAAGCGTTATAGTGATGCCCTTAAGAATATTCTTTGGAAATTTCCTTCCGACCCTATAGAAATTCCAGGTTTCTTTGGTCACTTGGATGGTTTGTTTAATGTGTATGAGGTGGATGAAGATGTTAGAGCAAAATTATTGCTAGCCATTTTAAGTGAAAGAGCTAAGGCATTAACCATGCGCCTTACTGAGGCACAGCTCCATGACTACAAATTCCTGAAGGAGTTTTTGCTAAGGGAGTTTAAGATAAGCCCTTCAAATCTTAGAGCCCGATTTTGGTCGTTGCACAAAGCATCGGACGAATCATTTACGATCTATTCATCCAAATTGCGTGTGGCTCTTATGTATTATTTGAAAAGTAGAAAGATAACTGATGAGTTTGATAAACTTGTAAGTTTATTGGTTGCGGATCGGCTTAAGGAGTCCTTGTCGAAGGCTTGTTTAGATTATATCTTGGCCCAAGAAAAAGAGGAGTGGTTGAGCTGTGAAGACATAGCTAATGCGGCTGACATTTATGTAGCGTCGCATGATGGTGGGAATGACTTAGTATGCCGTAGTCATCCGACACCGAAGTATAACAATTGGATGAGAGGTCAACCACATGTTCAAGTCAATAACCAGACAGCTCAACCCAAGTCTCCCAAACCGGAAATAAGGGGTGAAGCCAAGATAGGTGCGAGGGTGTCTCAGGAGGAGGCCAAGGTAAAGGGTCTCTGTTTCCTATGTCATCAGAAGGGTCATATGGCAAGGGAGTGCCAGACCAAACCAAGTTCTAAAAAGGTGAGTACTTGTATATTTGGGAACCCAACTGAAGAAGTGATCGACTTATTTGTTGAGAAGGTCAACGTGTTGCATGAGATACCTGAACAGGTAAAGCAAGGGAATTTATTGGATAATTCTAAACCAATAGGGTTGGAAACTGCTGTAAGGGTATACGAGAATAGTATTGATGGATTACACGAGAGGTCGTATATCAATGTACAGATTGAAGATCTCCCTTCTCAGCCAGCATTATCTGATTCAGGAGCAGAAATTTGTTGTATTGATAAGAAATTAATTGAGTCACTAAACTTACCCGTGATTAAACGGATTAATATAATTGGTTTTCAGGGAGAAGGATGTAAGGCAGATGTAGTATACCTACAAATGAAATTAGCTAATTCAATGGAAGGAACGACGAACATTGCGCCATCTTTGTGCGTCATGTTCGCTGTAGTCCCTGAACTAAATGAACGGGTTATTTTGACACCCCATGTTGTGGACCTATTAGGGGATAGTTCGCAATATGTAGTGATGGTAGCTGGCGTAGATCGATGTGTACAAATAAATAAAGGGGCAGAAGAAGATAACTTAGGAGTTAATATCGAGAAAAGTAACAGCAACGAATCCTTGCCGTCAGAAGTGAATGAATATTCTCAGGAGCAACTAGTTGATGATTCAGATAATTTTCTTGATGTTGAGTCAACAGAGTTCAAGTCTGATGAGGGAGTAGCGAATAATGATACTTTATTGCGTGAGCAACAGAATTGTCACAATCTTATATCTTGCTGGCAACAAGCGAGACAGAATAAAAATAATTTCTTTATAGATAATAACCTCCTGTACCACAAAGGGGAAATTATGGGACATAAGGTTAATCAATTATGTTTACCGGAAGATAGAATCGAGGTTGTCTTGCGAGTAGCACACGATGCCCCATGTGCTGGGCACATGGCTTTTAAGGCAACGAGAGCCAGGATCAAATTAAACTTTTGGTTTCCAAGAATGGATGAGAGGATTCGCGAATATTGTGCGTCTTGTCAAATTTGTCAACTAAGAACTCCAGTTAAAGTGGCAGATCGAGTCCCGATCACTCCTATTCCGAGGGCGGATGAACTCTGTTTTAACCATCTAAATATGGATTGTATTGGCCCTATGGTAGTGACTGGAGAATCCAACAAATCGAAACCCCAGTACAATTATGCTTTGGTTCTGGTGGACAAATTTTCTCGTTGGCCGATGGCGTATCCTCTTAGATCGCTGAATGCAAAGGGAGTTTGTGAAGCTCTGTTGCAAGTTTTTACAACTTTTTCTATTCCAAGGATCATCAGTTCTGATTGTGGTACCAACTTTACCAGTCGTTTGACGAAAGAATTCTTGCGGCGAATGGGTTGTAGTCCCAGATTTAATACCCCTGGACATCCTGAGGCAGCTGGATTGGTTGAAAGATGCAACCAAAGCTTGAAAACCATGATCTTTAAGCTTGCTCAATCTGATCCTCGTGGATGGCACCAATTGTTACCGTTTGTTCTGTGGAGCCTTAGAGAAAAACCTTCAGGCACGACTCATATTTCGCCATTCACTATGGTTTATGGAACTCTTCCTCGGGGTCCACTTAGTGTGTTGAAGGAATCGTGGGCTGGCGAACGAAAAGTACCTCTTAACTTAGGTAAATCACCCGAAGAGTATCTCCAATCACTGAAGGAAAACCTCGAATTCGCGAAAGTTTATGCAGATTACTATAGTGATATAGAAACAAAGCGGTATGCAGATTATTATAACTTGCGTAGTACTGACAGAAAATACGAAGTTGGAGATAAAGTAGCAGTATTAGCACCAGATTTTGGTAGTTCTAAATTTTATAGTCGATGGCAAGGACCTGCTACCGTAGTCAAGGTTAAATCCCCATATTCTTATATAGTAGAAATAGAGGGAAAACAAAGACATTTACACGCAAATAAGATCAAGCGATACCATGAACGACTCGAACAAGCGATGATCAATAGCTGTTCAGTAATTGTTGATCAAGATGAAGAATTTGGTATAGTAGAGGTTGTAGATCAGGAAGAACGTGAACAAATAAGCCCGAGTAAGCGAATTGATCCTCTGATTATAGCGCATCTTTCGCAAGAGGAACAGAAGCAACTTTTTGAAGTTTTGGATCGGCACACGGCAGTATTTGTGGATAAACCTGGGTATTGTCCAGTATTAGAACATGAAATTAAGATAACTCATGATTTCACTCCTAAGCGTTTAAGGGCATATAAAGTACCTGAGCTACTTAAACCTGAAGTACAACGCCAGATAGAAGAAATGTTGGCATTAGACATCATTCGACCATCGAAAAGTGAAATGGCCAGTCCGGTAGTTTGCGTTTTAAAGGGACCCAAAGGTCAAAATGGCGTTCGATTGGCAATTGATTATCGCCATGTTAACAAATATTCTCTAGGTGATTGTTACCCGACCCCAGACATTGCTGACATCTTACAAAAGGTGGGACGGGCAAAGTTTATTAGTGTTTTCGACGCGAAATCGGGGTATTGGCAAATTCCAGTTCGGAAAGAACATCGATGGCTTACGGCATTCGTATGTGATGCAGGACTTTTTGAGTTCACAAGAATGCCGTTTGGACTCAAGTCCGCTAGCAATACCTTTATTCGTGCTATGACCCAAGTTTTACATCCAGTGCGAAGTTTTACCGAACCATTCGTCGATGATATGGCAGTGGTTTCAATGAATTGGAATGACCATTTAGAACATCTAGAGAAATTCTTGCAAACTATTGAGGAAGCAGGACTCACTTTGAATTTAAGAAAATGTAATTTTGCACAAAACAAAATAAAGTTTGTTGGCCATATAGTAGGGTCAGGTTGTATTGAACCTGATCCAGGTAAGATCGCTACGATCAATGATATCCATCCTCCAACAACAAAGAAAGAAGTTAGAAAGGTTATGGGTTTTTTCAGTTACTTTCGAAATTTTATACCTGCTTTAGCTGAAAAAGCACGGATAATAACTGATTTGACACGAGATAACATACCTACGAAGGTGCCTTGGGAGCAAAAGCATCAAGAAGCACTAGATAAGTTAAAGGATGATCTCAGTAAAGCTACACAGTTGCATACCATTGATTTCACTAAGGAATTTGGTTTAAGTGTTGACGCAAGTGCCACCGCGGTAGGGTGTTGCTTGTTTCAGTGGACCGAAGAAGGTCAAGAAAAACCAATTGCTTTTGCTAGCCTTAAACTTACAGATACACAGATGCATTGGTCTACAATTGAGAGAGAGGCTTTCGCAGTAATTTGGGCACTTAAACGATTCAAGTCATGGATATTCTTATCAAAGATAATCATTTATTCAGATCATAATCCTTTGTCTTATCTCACAGATGCAAGCCCTAAGAGTGCGAAACTGACTCGTTGGGCGTTAGCATTGCAAGAGTTTAACGTGGACTTTCGATATCGTCCTGGACGTCAGAACACGGTGGCTGATTTCCTCTCTCGGTTGTGACTCGGATGGTGAAGGGGGGAAATGGCCCGACACACAAGGATCGAGCCCGCAAATTGTGTGGATAAGTTGACTAACTGATGTGTTTTGTTTTGGTTGTATATGCTGTATCGAGATGGAGTCTGGAGGCCCGGCTTGATCGTGATGACCCGTTCGGGATGGTGCTGAAGACGTGTCATCATCTGAGGGCGGAGGGAATGTCGTGGTCTACGCGGGTGCATGCATCAAGGGAAGAAAACCGACGCGTCAACAAGCTTGTTTACAACGCACGGAAAATTCTGCAGCAAGCTGTCAACATTAATTCGGTGCATGCAACAAGGATATACGTGTTCAGTAGGACTTTCCAGGGAAAAGTACAGTGACGTCACAGAACGTTCTGGAATCCGGGAGAACTCTATATAAGATAGACCTGATGTACATTGGGGGCCTTTTGACGAAGATTTGTAAACGTTGAAACATTGATCGTATGACGTTCAATCGAGACCAGCCAACCTGTGTGCTGTCTACGATTGTGATATTTGATAGACGAGTTGACTTACTCTACACTTAATCGACTTTATTTTTAATTAAAGATCTTTTAATAGTTCCTTCGTTGGTTCGTCGTTGCGATCGAAGGAGTCGACCGCGACAATCCTAAACCCTAAAACTGTCTGCATGATTTATGATTACTTATTCGTTAAACGCCACCATCTAAATCTAGTTGAATGGTAGCACGCTGGCATGAAGATCAGACGGACGCGGGTTCGATACCCGCTAGCCCCAAAAGGGTTGACTCGGCCTTTTCACTCCCTTCACTGCATAGGAGGCGACTTTAAAACGAGCAGTAGGACAGACGGGCGCCTTGCAGGCTGCCATACAGTTAAATTCGACTCTTGTTAAACTTGTTATCGTCTGTTACTGTGGCGGGGCGACCCCTAGCGGCGGCGGTCGTCAAACGCCGGGATGAGGACTTCTGGTCGTGCATTTCCTGAGGATTCGAACCCCTGCGCTCAGGACCATAATAGGTGGGGGGCAACCCAGACAGGCGCTTACTACGTCTAGGCATAGTGACATTAGGTGGTTCCTCTAAGGGCAATGACGTCATCATTTCTATTTCATCACCAGGGCATGACCTATGGGTGTCCGTGGTTTCCGAGTAGGAAACAAACATAGGATTTCCCCTATACTCAGGGTTCATAGTGTCCCCATCCTCTTCTTCTACTTCTTCATCTTCTTCGTCGTCTACCTCCTCTTCTTCATCTACTTCTTCATTTTCTGGGGCTAACTTCACTTCTGGTAGTGGAAGGCTATGGTGACTAAGTGAATGGGCCTTTGGACTTTGGACTGCCTCTTCTTCGTCTTCTACTTCCTCATTTCCTGACTTTCTAAATCTGCTATCAATTTCTAATTGTGGGAAATATCTGAGCAAACTATGTCTGAACTCAGAGTTATCCAGCAAAGAGGCAAGAAAGGAATCTTGTTGATTTGCCATGTATTAAAATTTAAATCAAACAGAAAATGTCACATTGACATAAAATTACAAATATCAGTATAGTTCAGAGTTCAAACAAAGAAGTTCTTCTCACAGTCCAGAGAATTCTTATTTTGCCAATATCAAGTTCAGTTAACTATTTAAACTTATTTTACTACATAGCAAATTTTATCTACACCTATACCAAAGCAGCACACTGTTACACAAACCTACCAGCATGGCAGACTTAATATTGAGCACAAAGGTCAAAGGTCAACGTTGACATAAAGTCCAAAACTACCAATGTGCCTTTCGCTCACCAAAGCAACTAATCGAAATCTACTACTAACAACACAAGAAACTACTTAACATTTCTTTTAAACTCAAATAATGTCTATTTAAATCACCAAACAGATAAACATTAACTGGACTTAAGATGGCCGTTCGGATCACACACCGATCAGATGGGCTGGGGGCATGGAAAATCTTAATGGACCGTCACCTTACCAATTACGACTAATTTCAACCTTTAAATCGATCAACAGTTGGGTAAAACAATCGAACGATACACCGTTACCCTCAACCTATGAAACTTCGATTTCTACAAGGTATTTTCGTCGAAATTCTACAAAAGGAGACATCAACCACCGACATGTTCGTTCGCCCTTCACCCGACCTCTAACGCAATGAGCCAAACAACAATGGCAGCACGCACGCAGCGGTCTAAAAATAGCTACGAACTAAAAATAGCCATTACGTAATGTCTCTTCCTATAGCGCATATATATAAGTGGAAACAGTGCATACAGAGACGTTGTGACGACAGAATCGTTACATTACTACTATGTCATGTAATCGTACTGCGTACTTATCAGTTTGAATTTAATAAACGAATATTATTTATTATTCTTCAACGCTGATGTTATTTTTGCTGCGGATTTTTTTCCATAACTTTGCTGGTGGAGACTATGCTACGTCCGCCGGAATAAAATTGTATAGCGCTATAATTTTAAATCAAGGAAAGCGAGTGCATCATCAACTGGTACTTATTACATTATACACCGACGCTATAGAAGTTGCTGATTATGAGTACAACAAATGGAGTCAACTCACCAGCGAGTAGGGTTATGCGATCAACTCCCCGGGCATACGGGGTAGTCTCAGCCATAGGAATCATGCTCTGTAGCGCCTGGTTGCTAGGCAATCGATAGGATCCGTCGGGCACGTTTTCTACAGGAGATGCTGCTGCTGCGGAGTTCGACAGATGGCTGGCAATGCATTTGGCGAGGATGAAGTAAAATGAAAGGTAAAATAAGACAAGACCTGTCTACTCACGAGTCTAAAAATTGTGATTGCACATGTCCTCACGACTGCTCCGATATCAAATGCTGCTAGTCTTCTTTCCAACTGTAAGCCTACATACTTCGTTTTTGAATGAATGAATGAATGAATGAATGAATGAATGAATGAAGTGTTTTATTGCACAAAAACAAGCATTACAATTACAGTCATGAGCAAGCAAGTACAGTGCAACAGGAGCAAAGAAAAAGCTAATAGCTTATCCTAGCCTTGGCCCCTCTTTCCTGAGTATCATTTATACATGAGTTTATTTCTTAATTAATACTTAAGCCTTAGTAATAATACAATACTGGTAATAACAGTCACGACATCACAGCTACACTAACACCAATATCACTGGCAATAATAATAATCATAATAATGATACAAAATAATAATAATAATAATAATTATAATTATAACAGTGCTAATAATCAGGTAAGTAAGTAACAAACTAAGTGCACTTGAGTGAAGTAGTTACAGTAGTTGTTGTTATAACAGTAGAGAAATTAAAATAAGACATGTAAAGAAATGCAGATATATGCAACTTGAACAGTTATTCATCAGCGCCAGAATATTTTAAGAACACCGACTTTTTATTATTTTTTTCTTAAAAATATAGAGATTGTTTTCCTTCTTAATCTGAATCGTCTTCTTCAAAGCATTAGAAGTTTCAGACTGTCA
This sequence comes from Allolobophora icterica, assembly GCA_963556255.1. Taxonomy (NCBI): domain Eukaryota; kingdom Metazoa; phylum Annelida; class Clitellata; order Crassiclitellata; family Lumbricidae; genus Allolobophora; species Allolobophora icterica. The sequence continues at coordinate 2,791,122 of OY744607.1, read as the reverse complement.
TTTCCCGAACTATAGAACTGTATACAAAGCTACACTCTTCATAATGTTGCACGGCTTTATTTACGGACATTGTGCTGCTTTTCACGAATCAATTACTACCTGACTTCCAACTCAATTCTCAACCTACACCAGTCTGGTTTTACCAAGCGGCACTCAAATATCTTTGGTAATTAATTCTCTGGCCTTATCTTTGACCTTGGTTCTGATTTTCACAAATGAGACAACTGTATTTGACAAAACTAACGATTTACATTTTTACATTTGACAACTGTGTAGGCCTATGAGAAATTTCAGATCCATCCTACGAACTCACCAAAACCTCACCACTTGCTATATCTCCACAGGTCTTTCACTCAAATCTGAACACACTACTCTTTCACAAATCCTATCCCGATTCCTCCTCCTCTCCCTACCTCCGTCGCCGTTTAAACCCTAAACACCACCCACCTTAGCCGTCTTTCTGTCTTCCTGACTGACTCCTTTGGATCTTGACCTAGAACCGATTCGACCCCCGCCTATCGATTTTGATTTGACTAAGCGCCTGTGAATAAGCTGGTTCCCGTGACTCAGCTCTTTTGGGCGCTCTAGAAGTCTCGAGATTACGATTACGAACTGCCATCTGATAATAAACAAAAGTATTACATTAGGACAGTGGTTTTCAACCTTTTTGTAGTGACGGAACCCTACACAAGCACTCATTTGCTCGCGGAACCCCGGGGCGTTTTAGCCGTCCATTTTCCCAAGAAATTCAAGTAATTGTAACTTGTAATGTTGGGATAATGTTTAAATTTTAGAATGTTAAACTTTTAATATAAGTTTTTTGCATCTCTTGTGCAGGCTATTGTAAATACATACTTTTAGTCTAGCACTCTAGAGTAGTGCACAGAAACAATGTCGGTATAAACAACATGTAGTTTACTGTATTTTGCCTGCAACTAATTCTGACAGATGGATAGAAGAGCTATAGAAACGTTGGGCTGTAAGTAATTAGCTCCCAAAATTTGTTAATTTGAACTATCCTTAAGAGAATAGGCCTACTAGTCACTACCGCTTTTACCCTTGAGTTTTTTAACTTCTTCACTTTGACATTTAAGGCACGACGTAGGTGGCTACTGCGGGTACCCCTGTTACGGGAGTGGTGGTAGGGGACAAGTGTCTCTGATCACTACACTCTCCAGACCTACCTCCCGCACTGATGGGTAGTGGGACACTCGTCCACGGAGTGCCTTGATACAGCTTCCATCGCTAGTTCCAGGTAGGCAAAAGTGAGCCCATTTCTTCCTCCCGTGGGGGTCGGGGATTCCAGATTTCGTCCTGCACGCAACTGAACGGCACCAACGGACCAACAACAATTCGCTTACAGGCGGCCGCATACCAGTTTCCGGTCCACTCTAAGGTACCTGCCTCTCTCACCTTGGGCGACACTCTCACGTGGTCCCACCAGCTGTAATGGTATGTGCCAGCCCTCCGCCCCGGCTACATACGAGGTTCTACACAACGGTCAGTTAACACGGTGCAATCACAACTGCACCAAGTGGTTGGCACTCGGCTCGACCCAAGGTCATCTCAGCAATTCAGGGCTATTGTTGGCACGTTCTCCCTCTATCCCAAACGGGAACAGGTCGGGGGTAATTAAACCAATTCCACGCCAAGAGGGTTGGCTATATCAGAGCGCCTAGTTAGCCTAGCCCGCCCTTTACCCGCGTAAAAATGGAACGCAAATATAAAGTGCAACGATACATTCCAGGAATAATGTTAATTATGGTAACATAGAATTGTGTCTAGCATGAACGCCTGAAAGCTGTGAAGAATTCTGTTATTTGATCATCCTTTTGTGAAATCAGTTGGTGGTTTTTAAATTTAAGACTGCTGCCGCGGAACCCCTGGCCGACGTCCGCGGAACCCCTGGGTTCCGCGGAACCCCGGTTGAAAACCACTGCATTAGGATAACAAAACAGTTGACCAAAAAACTGAGGATCTAGACCAGTTTACCGCGTCAAGTTATTTCCAAAACAGGACACGCGATCATCCAACGGACACCAGGAAGTCAAGGAAAAGAAAGTAGATGTAATAACAGCTATTACGTAATACCTAGGTCTCTTAATAATGTACTTCTGAAATCTGGTCATGAGTGATACAACCCAAGGTCATTGGATGACCCCGGCCCATTAGTCAACTCATATACTCAATACGGGGAAAAATTCCGATGAGCTTATCGAGTCCACCTATAGTATAAGAGAATAATAATTGGTAATAGATCGTCCTATGTAAACAATTTATACACATCGTTAGTTAGTACTATCGGTCACAATGAACATGATATTAATAATAGCAGCAACTAAGATCGAAATTAACACAATAATAACAATCGCAATAATAAGATTAGTATTAACATTAATAGCACAAAAGGATACAAACGAAAAATAATAATAAAAAATTCAGCATTGGGTTATAAGAAATAACTTAGAAATAACTATAACATGCCTGAAATGATGCCACAGGGATAGGCCTACAAGATTTAATGTACAAAGTTTAGGTCCTCGAGCGATTACAGTATATAGACGAGTATTTGTCCTGCAAGTGTACCGATGATACTTGTTTCTGCTACGCGTTATGTGATGATGTACCCGGTCATTGGTAATAAAGTAGCTATCAAAACAGCCTGGGAGCAAACCACGATGATGACAGAACATGGAAACAGATAGTTGCATGTGATAAATGTCTGAGTTTAAGTATCCTGTCCTGTTTAAACAGTACAATATGAATGACACACTTGACACAGTCTATCAACGCCGTTAACAACACGTATTGCATGTTTCTGAAGAATATAATTATAAACGTTTGAGTTTGTTAAAGTTACCTCCTGCCCAAATCATAGTGCAGTATTGCAAATAAGGCAATACCAAGCTTGAGTCTACGAGTTTCAACATATATTTGTTCAGAAATTTTCTTAATTTTGTAGAGTAGATCTATAGCTTTAGCTACTTTATTCTCAACAATATGAATATGCACGAGTTTTATCAATTATGATACCGTACCCAAGAATTTAGTCGAAGAGACACTAACTATATCCATACCATCCATTGTAATCTTAAGAGGTGTTGAAGAAACCCTTTTTCTTACACCAGAAAACAGAGTGTAGTTGGTTTTCTTCAGATTTAAAGATGATCTAGTTGCTGAAAACCATTTTGAGAGAATGATCAATTCATTGTTGATTGAGGTCATCAGGAGTTGATGATCGTTTCCTGTAATAAAAGCCGATGTATTATCATCAGAAACAAGGTTAATTGAAGTATGTGGAACACTCAGAAATATAATTAATATACAAAAGAAATAACAACGGACCCAAAACAGAGCTCTCAGGGACACCACAAGTCAAGAAAGCCATATCACAAAAAGTACCGTCGAAAACAAAGGGGCGCTATATAAATGTTTTAGATAGATAGATAGATAGATAGATAACAACCTGTTGTCATCGATTGCTTAGGTAATTAGAAGTCCAAGTAGACACGATGCCTCTAATACCACATCCATGCAATTTTCCAAGTAAGAATTCCAATTTCAAATAGAATTTGACCATATCTGCCTCACGGATTTTGTTGAGGGCTGAATATATATTTGTTTATTCAAAAATTCATCGTCGACACAGACGCGATCGGATTACACAGCATTACAAAGACAATATTTGCAACTGATAATAAATCAGATAACAGTTGATAGTAGTTGAAATGCTATAGGCGAAACTATCTTAATTTGATTTGTCTGTTGTATGGTGCTTTAATAAACAAATAATCAATAAATCAATCATTTATTGCTGGTTATTACACTTAAATTTGGCTTTCTAGGGAGCTCGAGGTTGTAGGCCAGTTGTAGGTCCTTGCAACCGGAGATGATAATACAAATTTTTTCGCTTGCCGAACTACACGATTTTTTGCGAGACAGCCAACGGGATTTTCGGTTCTGCCCAAGCAGACACTTTTGTTAATTATTAGGATATTCACGTACTAATAAACGATGAACAGAGGTTTATCACTGATTGTTTTTGTTCTGATGGTTTCAATGACAGGTTCGTACTAAGAAGTTATGATAATGACTTACAGTTTTAGAGAAAAGAATCTCCTGCCTTCAATCAATCAATCAATCAATCAATCAATCAATCAATCAATCAATCAATCAATCAATCAATCAATCAATCAATCAACTAGACATTTATATAGCGCGCTCTTCAAGGCATCTATTCAGAGGCGCTCCCAGCCCAACCTCGACGAAAGAGAACAGTCTTAAGAGTAGAGAAGAAAGAGGTGGACGAGTCTCGAGGAAGAGACCGCAGTTCGACAGGAAGGCCATTCCAGATAGTGGGACCGACAACGGAGAATGCTCGCTGTTGCATGGTTGCAGTGCTAGCGAAAGGAACATGTAAGTCACCGCGGGCGGTGGAACGGAGTAAACGGCGACCAAGAAGTGCGGAGGCTGGAAAGCAGAGCTCACGTAGATATAAACCCTTAACCCTTCCAAACCTGAATTCTTCATCCTAGGCCTTCCTGATCAATTTAAGAAAATCCCTGACCCTTCCATACACCTATCGACTAATTCGTCGTCTTTTACCATCACCTCTGATCCCCCCATCCGCAATTTTGGTATTACTTTTGATCCACACCTCTCCTTCTCTAGCCACATCTCCAACCTCTCGTGCTCCTGCTTCATGCATATTCGTGACCTCCGACGCATACGGCCCATGCTTGACCCTAAAACTGCCTCCATCATTGTTCATTCAAAGCTTGAATACTGCCATTCCCTCTTCCTCAACATTGAATCCACCCAAATCAAGTGTCTGCAACTTATCCAAAACTCACTAACCAGAGCTATCGCTTGAACGTCCAAACATTATCATATAACTTCCATCCTCAAATCACTCCATTAACTAAAAATCCCAGAGCGAATCCACTTCAAAATCCTATCATTAACGTACAACTTCGTACAATTTTCCCGGCCTAAGTACCTCCGTGATCTCTTCACCATTGAGGCAACCCGTTCCACCCGATCTTCCTCCTATTTCAGTCTTTCTCGATCCCCAGTCATAGGTGTCGACTCGGGGGGGGGGGCAGCCGGGGCACGTACCCCCAAAAATTGAGATGTGCTGTAAACCCAATGCAACAAGTGTAGAATAAATAACCAAATGCCCCCTATATTTTGACAAGTTTACGCCAGTGTCCTCAGTCACTACTCATCTCAAGTTGTCCAACCGAGCCATATCCAACACAGTATCACGCCTCTGGAATGATTTCCCCTCTGAATCGGCAGATTCTCAGTTCCTCCATCATCAATGCAACCCGTCCTCCATCCTCCTTCTCACGTTCCTCTATCCCATGGCGTCTGTGTCTATTTGAGTGGAAAGCCCGTAAATGCATAATTAAGTTAAGGCAACCGAGCATTGAATCAATCCAAAACTCAACCAACAGGGTTACCATGGTTACCCCTATCATTTACGTATTGGCGCAGCTCTGAAAAAGTACAACTGTTTGGCGCAAATGCATATTAATTAGTTTAGCGTATCTGAACATCAGCTCAGCTCAAATTCCAGCCAAACACAGCAGTCCTGGAACTCCAGGGCGCCAGACCAAAAGAAAACAAAGTGGTCCCATTCTCGCTACATTACTATGCTACACTTGCAACGGTTGTGTCTGCTGTCACTAGACATTACAGACATGATAGTTAGCGTGTACTCCTCAAAGTGCGAAATTTAATTAACTAGTGTTTGGTGTATTATAACCTGTCTTTGTTTTTTATGATAATAAATCATTTACCGGAGACTTGCTACATGCTGCACTAAAACAAGAATTCTGATATGGATCAGGACATGTACCCATTATTAGTTAAACCACAGGAAATAGCCTGTATATAGCATGTTCTCGTTTTAAGGTGGCTCATGTTATGGTTCCCAAAGACACCATTATAACGAGTTTCTGGTGTATTTAATAAGGAATATAATTGATTGGATGAATTATGATATCAATCTTCTATGATTGTTATATTCTTCTGACATTTTGTAAATGTTAATGGATCATTTCTGCCTCAGTTGAATAATAAAAGTAATAGTCTAGTAAAATATTAATGGCAAGACTGCATAAAATCGCTAAAGCTGGAGTTGACCAATTTTTGCTTTATAATGCAGGTGTGACAGAAACATGCCAGTCGGATTTGGTGAATAACGAATTGGCTAAAGGCGATAAATATTACGTTTGGTGTGCCATCAACGTACCATCTAAAGCCTTGGAGCCATCGAATGTGACTTTGTTCTTTCCATATAAGGCTGTTGATGAAACAGAAACAACAAACGAGACGGCACCATTAGCTATTACGACAACACTCACTGCAATTGTGACAAACAGCACCACAAGGAAGCACGTGTGTATTGCATCTTTTAAGCCCAGTACAAAGCCCGGCTTTGACAAAAGCCGTGGTTACCTGGAAGTTTGCAGCATCACACAGGAAATAACTGTAAAATGTGAGTTCGTTGTCTTACTGTTTGTTAGTTTATTTCATAATCATAATTGTACTCTCAAGATTTCCAAAATGCCCGAAGAAAGCTGCCAGTATGTGGAAACCAGCTGCTTCACAGACTCTGTTGATTCACTGTAGAAACGGTTGTATATGCATTCCTTGCAATTATAAGGGTCATGTGTTTTGAACTTGAATTAGCAGTGTATACATTTCTAATTGCAGTTACAACTGGTTGGATCCAGTTTATTTAATTTGTCTTGTAACTGTAATTAGTTACTTCTGTTGTGCACAAGGTCACACCAAGGGATGCGAGTCGGAGATGCTGGGCTGGACTGGGAACGCATCTGAGTGGATGCATGGGATGTGAGGCGTTATATAAATGCCTTGAACGAGTGAATGAACATTTGCCGACAAGCTGCCAAATAAAACCCTTCTGGTAGAATCCAGCATCCGTTGTGTTGTCGGCCACACTTATAATTTTATGTAGTAGCCACACCACTGTGACCAACTGTCTGGTCACAGTGGTTTCGCATGCTACCAGACAATTTTGTCTAATTACATCAAAAGAACTCAACAGTGTCAAGCTGTAGGCCACACTGACTGCGCTCATCAGACAATATGTGTGTAAGAATTACTCAATCGCCAGGTGAGGAGCCATTAGATATCCAAATGCTTGAAAGCAAATGAGAAATGGTATGGTATGGTAGCCGATCTGGGGAATTTATGAAGCGCCTCTCACAGTGTGAACTATTCAGAGGCGCTCTCAGCGTGTGAGCCTCGCAGACACAGAAAAGACTTTAAACGACGAACAACATAAGAGAGAGAACCTAGTATGTAGGGTTCCACGGAGTACCAAGGGAATGGAGTTCCATAGGGATGGGCCAACGACGGCGAAAGGCCACATTGACTGCTTTATAGCCTACTGAAGACACCTTGTGTAATGACCATTAGCAAGTTGTGTACGAAATTGTACAGGGGTAAGGCCAGATTGCTGCAGGTTTTCTGTTTGGATGAATGTTTGCGTTTATCTCCGTATATAAGCATGTGTGTATTTAGGTTTAATACACCATGTGCATCTTGTCTGCCTTTCCTTTGGTCTGCTTTGTTGGGTCTCCCACGTCAGTGCGGCTGGAAGCAGAAATTTTCAAGACACTGACCAATAGTGCCATCTAGCATCTGATTCGCCAGCTGCTGAACTCCTCTATTCATTCATTCATTCATTCATTCATTCATTCATTCATTCATTCAATCATTATGATAATTTATATAGCGCCTCTTCAAGAAACCTATTCAGAGGTGCTCCTAGTCCAGCCACGGTTAAAAAGAGAAGACTTAATGAGGCGGTGGAAAGCAGGTGAAACTGCCTCGTGGAGATGAGCGCATGGCTAATCTAATGTGACAACTTCTTAAGAGCCGTTATCATAATTTCAAAGACATTAGTTGATGGCTGCTGTATTTAGGTTCTGTTATGAGTAGTAGAAAAGATCGGCGTCTCGGACAACCACCCAATACAGGGTTCAAACCGCAACCTAGTAGGTTGAAAATCGCCTACTAACCTTTGCTATAGGTTAGAGAATCTCCAGCGTGCACAAACCTAGAGACATGGGGTATGATGCCCCACAAGCCCCTCATAGGGCGACGCCGCATTCGTTGAAACTAACTACGTCGTAAGTAATCGAAGAACGGCTCTCAATTAGCAATCTCGCTGCAACGAGACAAACAATTAACAATTGTTCAACGCAACGAGATTGCCTGCGGTATTAAGCCTCTCACGTAATTAAACCCATTCATAACGGCCTATGTCAGACGGGTGTATGACAGAGAGGAATGGAGGATAGGGAGGACTGTGGAGGCCGTCTCCGACCTTCAGAAATGAGGATAGTATCATCAACATCATAGTCACTAGCGGCCTGCTGTTCTAATACAATTTATGCTCCATCCATCCTTCCATCTATATGATTTCGTGTATGTAAGCCTATAGTCTTTCTTCTTGATTATGTTGAGATGCTGTTTAAACAAGCGATATAATAGTAGGCCTAACGGAGTAATGTTTTTTTCACCACCGTTTTAAACAACCGCACCGAGCCGTTGCAAAAGGTATGTTACATTTTTAATTAAATATACCAGGTTTTTATAGATAGTTGGTGTTATTTGCGAAGTATATTTAGTTGATGGCGTCTCCCTTGTTTTGTTTTGATGGAGAGAGGTTAGCAACAGTTTGGGTCTGTGTGGTTTCGTTCAATCAGCGATGTTATCATCAAACGCTAGGATTCAAACCCGTATAGCCTCGTTCTTTAAGAAAGCCAGTTCGTTAGGCGCCTTCACCAACTCGTGTAACATCTTTCTCCTAATATTCGCGGGTCTTTTCGTCAGGCTCTGTAGGAAATTTTGAAGTTCATCACCCATATTCGCAGTCTGAAAGTAGATTTCTGTCACGCCTCGGTTGAATATGTTTCAAAAAACGACCCTGTCACACATCGTTCGGATTTGTGACAGGGTCCCTTGTCACACCTATTTATTATATAGGTATGACGTAGGACACATTCATGATCATGAGTTACTGAAATAAAGAGCACGATTGTTTAACGCCAACGCTCAGCAGCATCCGGAACCAACGTAGGAGAAATTATGACGTTAGTCTGGTAGGTCATCACTAGTAGTAGTAAATTGTGACATCTAGCACAACCACGTTCATGATGGAACATAATTGGAAATCCGAATCATCTTATTCATGTGCGTAGAAAAGACGCCTTTGTCTAACGAATCGATCGAGGACTATGACGTCGTTTACTTTTACCTGAATAGACGGTTTAGCCCCGATATATATATTATCGATTCGAATATCGCAAACAACCTTACAACGCGTATTTATGAGAGTTTTAGGATCTATCGGTTCATTGTTTAAATCGTAAAATCCTGTAGTTATCTTAGGCGGCACATCCGGATTTCTGGATTTTTCATAGGTAGTTAAAAGTTTCGGATATAGAGTAGGGGGTATATCGGGAAGGAGTTTACCTTTATCTTTCTTTCTGTAAAAAATATCCATTTGATCGACATCCGCATTCATTTTGTATTTATTAAGCGCGTCTTTCACATCGGATTTTTTAAGATGTTCTTTTACTAGTTTTAAACACGATTCGAAAATTTCAATCGTCTTCGCTTCGTCTTCGGTTTTACCAACCATTCTATCGTACATGGTTACTGGTAAAGAATACGAGTCTAAGAGACCCGTTTGTGAAGATCGGTTTTCTTGAATCCCATAAGAATACAGCGGAGGAGTTTTTATAGATATTTTATCGATTGTTCCGTCGGCGTATTTGTACTTTAGAAATATGCGTTGAAATTTAATTTCGGCGGGAGTAGTCATTTTTGTAACGTCTTCGAAAATAACATTATTAATATCAACGTTTTTCCATGTGATTGCCATAGTATCTCTTTTTATTATAGGAATATTATTTCTTTAGGTCGTAATAACATTTCTGAATAATCGTTTCACAATATCATCAAGTTATCGTTATCGACCCAAGAATTGAACGAGTCCGGGTACCCGAGCCATTTAACGAGTGATTTCTTTCCGCGTTTCCTGATAATCTTTTCGATCCTATATATTTCTTGAGTCGTCTTCTGTAGCTCCTGTTCATAGAATGAGCCTTGTATCTCCTCACCATTAGAATCGGTAATCTTGTAAGTTGGCGGATCCGTGTATTGAACCTGAGATACTATAAAAACTTCCTCCGTCCATCTAGGGAGATATCCTTTCGAAAAGATATTCTTCTTTTTAGTTATTCTGACTTTATCTCCGATCGAGAATCTAGGCGCAATAGGCTGTGAGACTTCTCCGCCGTATAAATTCATAAATACAGTCTTTTCATTCGTTTTCATACTAGCCTTAACTGGAGTCATTTTGATGGAAGAATGTCTCGTATTGTTGTAATTACTAACCATTCCATCTAAAACGTCGATATATCGTCGCCTGAGAATTATCTTGGCGTATCTCCATTTTCCAAAATTCCGAGATAAACGAGGTAGAAGTTTGGGCCGCATTTTGCAGAAAAATGAGAAATTCAATGCAATAAGTAGGGCATTGTCAAATTATAGTTCACACACAGACGTCATATTAAAACATCAACATTGCATAAAGATTTTGCATTTAAAAAATTAACAATTATAGTTGTTATTCTGAAATTTGTGAAAATTTTGTATAAACTGGATTTACAAATATTACAAACCATCTTTCTGAAAACAAAGACATGAAATGATTAAATTAAGCAACGACCAATTATTACAGAGTGTTTTCGTTAAAATATTCATTTACATAGTCCGGATTTTTAAAAGAAAAACTTTTAATTGTCTGGATATGCGACACTATAGTCCAGCTGAGCGCACAGGTTTATACTGCTGTATCTCCTGCGCGTCCAATCAGCGACGAGCTTTCTGTGGACATACAACAACTGAGACTGCTTCACTATGAATACTGTATGGAGATACGATAAAATGTTTCTGAAAACAGGACATACGACAGTATAGTTTGTTGAATATCTTTAAAACGACCTATCGTATCTCCTAACCATTGAAACTGAAGAAAGATCAAAAAAACTCTGCTACATATCAACTCTTAACTACTTTTCGAAAAAAAGTGGAGATACGACAAGATAATTCTCAGGCGACGATATCTTCTCGTTGAATTAGCTGTAAAGTACTTAAACATTTTATCTTTCATCGTCCTGTTCCACCTCTCAACAACGCAAGATTTCTCTTCGTTCTCGGTAGAATATAGCACGAGCAAACTCTTGACGTCTTTGTTATAGAATTCTTTCCCCTTGTCGACCCATAATTTAACGGGTTTTCGTCCGCTCTCGAGTATCTTCAAGAAGCCGCTTGCTGTAGATTTCCCACTCTTATCGTTCAATGGCACGATCCATCCGTACTTGGAAAACACGTCTATAACGGTTAGTAGGTATTTCGCACCATCGTTTTCTTTAGTGAAGGCTTGCATATCAACTAAATCAGCAGCCCATATCTCATCTATTCCACTAACGTACACTTTTCTCTTTCTAAAATGTTTTACTACCGGTTTATGCAATTCATCCGCTAATTCATCAGTCCATTTCGGGTCGGGGCTTTTTTTAAACCTAACCCGAGACTCGATTTAACAGACAATATAGGTTTAACTACCGCTCTCTCCATACGCTCTCGGATAGTAGGATTAGGAATATTATTCAAATCATTAATCATTGCTCTATCGGCAACATTCCTAGAAGCCGTATCAGTGTGTCGATCGTAAGCCAAATCATGATGGTAAGCCGCGTTATCTACTCTGTTAATGGGGTTACTCCAATCTTTAGGAGTGCCGTCGGGATTCAGTCTCAAATCTAGTCTTGTCCCGGGTCCTGTAAACGAATGACCTGGAAGATGCATCTCACCCGGATATTTAGCCCAAGGTAACTTTATCTTACTAGTGGCTGCATTCAACGAACCAACTACATCTCCGCCTTTCGCAGTGGTTCCTTTTACGAATTGAGTTTTTGTTTTCCCACATACAACGCATACACCTCGTTGCATGGGTCTCCCATTCTTAGCCACGACATCTTGTATATCTTTTGTTTCGGTCTGTCTTTTACACTTTACTCAATACATTTCAGTTTTAATATAGAACTTTTATATATTTAAAATGGAAGTGAAAGACTTAACGTGGAACGATTTACAATCGAAAAGATTTAATATCAACCTATTACCTAAAAGTATAAGGGGTGTAATAGTAGGGAAATCGGGATGTGGTAAGACGATGTTATTGTTAAACTTACTTTTGAGACCTGGATGGCTCGATTATAACAATTTACAAGTATTCGGAAAATCTCTATTTCAGCTGGAGTACAAAATTCTTAAGAAGGCATTCGAAGAAAAACTACCAAAAGAAACGATCATCAAGCTGTTTAACATTCGAGATGAGATAATGAGGTCTAATATTTCTCCGGCGTGCGTTGTAGAAGAGATAGCGAAAGAGTTAAGAGACAAGTCGGATATCGAATGCAGGTTTTACGAATCCGCGGAAGACGTTCCAGATCCGAGAGAGTTGAGCCGTGACAAGAAGAACTTGATGATTTTTGACGATTTACAATTAGAAAAGCAGAACAAATGCGAAACGTATAATATTAGGGGCAGACATAGTAACGTCGACTGTTTGTACCTCGCCCAGAATTATTTTAAATTGCCTAGGCAGACTATCAGAGAGAACGCAAACTTTATTTGTTTATTTCCCCAAGACATGAAGAATGTTTCCCATATCTACAGCGATCATGTAAGTACGGACATGCTTAAGGAGGAATTCGTAAAACTATGCAAGGAGGTGTGGAAACAACCGCATCAATTCGTAGTTATCGACTTAACGAGTGAAAGGAGCAGCGGTAAATACCGTTGTGGATTAGATGAATTTTACATCCCCAATTCTGAATTAAAATAAAATATACTAGTAAAAATGGAAGAACTCCTCGTGAAGATACAGGTGAACACAGCACAGACTGCGACTAACACGAATCCTAAATCGTCGTTTTACATTTTAGTGGGCAACGAAAAGGACAGAACCGCACGAATAATAACGAAGAACAATCCTGTAATCGAACTAGATAAAACCAAAAAGTATGAAATGGCTCTAGTCGATTTGTATACTTACTACGTGTTTCCTAACATAGACGCGAGCAACAACAACTTCCGGTATTCACCGGATCATGGCGTGACGTGGTTCGACGTAGATATTCCGGAAGGGTCCTATGAGCTCGAGGATATAAACGACTACGTGAAGAAAATCATGAAAGAGAACGGCCATTACGATGCCGGAAACGAAGAATATTACATTACGTTAGAAGCAAACACCAACACGTTGAAGGCGGTGTTGACTATCGCGCAGAATTATGAGGTCGATTTTAGAACCGCGAACTCGATTAGAACCGTTCTAGGTTTCGAAAGTCGCCTATACATAGCCGGGTATAACGAATCGGAGAATATTGTGAACATAATGAACATAGACAGCTTTCGAGTAACTAGCGATATAATCGGGGGTTCGTACTCGAATGGATCGACGACGAACGTGATATATTCGTTTTTTCCTACCGTTGGACCTGGTTATAAGATCATCCAAATCCCAGCTAATTTAATTTATCTCCCCATTACGATGAATACGATTTCATCGATGGAAACGAGACTTACCGACCAAAATGGAAAACTAATTAACATTAGAGGGGAAGCGATGTCGATCAAGTTTCATATTAGAGAAGTGTGAAGACTTAAAACTTTATCTTAGTTATATATAAAATGACTCAGTACGCAAAACACTATGTTAATATTTCAGATGGGCAAAAAGACAAGATTAAACGAGCGCTCGAAGCGGGAGCCGACGGTGTTAGTATTAGACTATCTCACGATGATATGGATGGAGACCATGTTTTAGCTTTTACGAAAGCGCAAATTAACAAAATGAAGAAAGCTTGTCAGAATGGAAAGGGTGCGACGATCAAAATGAGTAAAACGCAATTAATATATAACGCTAAAGTCGAAGGTGGTTTTATCGGAGCTATATTACCATTTCTAGCTACTGCCGGAAAATTTCTTCTTTCTAGCGTAATGCCTAGTTTAGCACAAGGCGCTTTAAGCGGATTAGGTTCAGCAGCTACTTCGAAAATTGTCGATAAAATAAGCGGATCGGGAGTAGTGTACGTTAATAAAGGCGGCCTGGCTTGTAAAGTAAGACCGGATGGAAATGGGTTGTATCTGTCTCCGTGGTCGAAAGGTAGTACGGTGGGAACGGGATTGTATATGAAAACGGGTAGCGGGTTGTATATGAAAACGGGTAGCGGGTTTTTACTAGGTCCTAATTCACCATTCCAAAATATTCCGATTCTCGGTATGTTGCTTTAAAAATGATCCTCGTATAAATAAAATGTCAGGATTCAACAGACCTATCCATAAATTTATAACGAAACCCGCTCGTCGAGTCGAAGTTAGAACCCAACCGAAAGAGGTGCGTTGGACGTTGAAAAGAGTGACGCATACACCCTGCAGGCAACTAGGTGGACTAAGATGGGAGATTTTTGCGCAAGAACTGATAACGATTCAACCTAGAGAAACAGCTACAGTAGCGTTAGGACTAGGTGTTCGAATGACAAAAGGATCGTGTCTAGTTTCGCTTAGACAGGAAATCGAAGCGAGTCTACGAGATGGAGTCGTTACCGGACAAGTAGAAGACATCGAAATTACTATTCAAAACGACTCCGATTCCGTAGTTAGTATAATCGAAGGCGATTCGTTATGTTTCGTTAATTACCTAAAATAATCGCAGTTTAAAAATAATATCCTATAATTATAAAAAGAATGTATAACGAATACACGCAGCGAGAGATCCTACCGAGATGCGAGAGAATCGGTCGTGCTTTCCGATATTCAGAAATCATTGAAATTCGAGAAGAGATCGAGTGGGAACGTGAAAAAAGAGAGATTCTGGGTGAAAAGTATCGTAAAGGCATTAGGATTATCAACGTAGTAGACGGTATATCAGCTCTAGTCGCGTTGGGCTTAAGCGCTTCATCGATCGCGGTTCTGTCTACGATATTCGCGGCACCTATCGCGGTGGGTCTACAAGGACTGGCGGTTGGAGTGGGTGTTTTCAGCACGATCGGGCGTGTGATCAACAGAAAGCTCGCGCTAAAGGCGGAGAAGCATGAAACTATTAAAACGTTAGCCGAAGCGAAACTCAACACGATCTGCGACCTCATCTCGCGAGCTTTGGAAGACGATGATATTTCGGACGAGGAACACTCGTTAATTCTAAACGAACGCGTGAAATTTAACGAAATGAAAGAAGAAATCAGAAAATCGAGAAATAGCGGAGAAACTATAGCCGAGTCGTTGAAGGACGCGTTTGCGAAATCGAAGGAAAACGTAGAACGTGAAACATAAAACGTAAAACATAAAACGTAAAACGTAGAACATAAAACGTGGAACATAAAACGTAAATTTTACCTTTTAACATACTTTGAAACGTAAGTATGTTAAAACCATTATACTATTCATTTAAAAAACAATGTCATTTCTAAAGATTAACGATCCAACCAAAAGAGACTTTATCGTTGCAGAGTTTCTGAAGACGAAGAAAAACATTCAACAGAACTATTTATCGGAGAAACTAGGTGATATAGGACTGCAGCGAGATTTGGTAAAGTTGTACAAGCCGATCGTAGACTCGCAATCGACCTTATCGAAAGAACAAAACGCTTTGTTATCAACTATTAATGAAAACTCGGCAGCCGCTCTAAAAGCGCTTCCCGCGTCGATATCGTCGTTAAAAGCCATACAGCTTCCACAGTATCCCTCGATAGAGGCTTACGAGGATCCTATAGAAGACGTTAGAATGTTAGAATTAGGAGATTTAGCAACGAAATACTTGTCCCAATACGCTTCTAATAAAAAGTCTACCGATACGACGTTCGGTCTAAATTCAAAAAAAGACGGGAAATTTTATATCGGAGACACACGCGTATCGTTCCAGAACGACGATATAATAGTCGGAGAGAAGACTTATACGGGTACTCCAGGACTTTGGGAGCTAGTGACTATGGCTAAACCGAACAGTTCGATTTACGACGACAACGATATGTCCGATTACGTCGAGATTCTAGACACGACGAATGCGATGAGGCAACCTAACAATCCGAGTAAACCAAAATCGTCTAGAAGCGAAAAGTATAGAAACATCATTAAACCGATATGGGACATGAAGTCTGGAAAACAGACGCCGAAGACGGGTAAAGGAGTCGTCATAATTCCACAAGATCCGAATGCTTTAGTAGAAATGTTGAGTCTGCGTTTCGCTAGCTACGACGCGGGTAATACGGGAGTAAGAAATGAGATCGTTGGTATATGCGATGAACTATTACGACAAAAAGAGATCGGTAAAGAACAGTATAAAAACTTAATGTCGCGATTATAAAAAACTTTGAAGATTCTGTAACTCGCTTTAGTTACAGAATATCGTTTACATCAAAAACTTTGTTGTTAAGATATTCCATATTTCATCGTTCATACTGTTATAGAACGCATGCTTCGCCGTGAGATACCTCTTTTCCAAGCTATTGAGCTTGTTCTTAAGGTCGTGAATGATCGACTCGAATTCATTAGCAACGATCTTTTTGGTAAGCTCATCCGAGTCGTAATCCGAGATCAAACTGGTAGTCTCTTCAGTATTATTCTCCGCGTTAGAGACTACTTTAATGTTGTGACAATCGCTATACTCGCTGTCGCTATACTCGCTGTCGCTACACTCGCTGTCGCTACACTCGCTGTCGCTACACTCGCTGTCGCTATACTCGCTGTCGCTATACTCGCTGTCGCTATACTCGCTACATTCTGAAGCGTCTCCGACTAGGTCGAAAACGTCGGTTACGAATTCACTACAAGCGTCTTTCACTTCGGAAATAAAAAGGGATATAATCTTTGCGTTATTAGAAGCCAGAGTTAAAAATGAGCCGGTCGATTTTTCAACGTGTTCTGAGTAGGAATCCATTTTATATTCTCGTGTTGTTTTTATATTAACAGGAGAATATAAATAAAATTCTAACATCAAACAATCCAGTTCTGGATATAAAAACTTAATATTGCGATTATAAAACATGCTCGTCATCGCTAATAGAAGAATTAAGAGAAAACACGTTATAGGAGGAGCGGGAATAATGGATTCTATTACGGGAGTTTTCAAGAAGCTCTTCACTTCGGATGTCGCTAAACGAGCCGCATCGTCCGCCCTTAGCGCGGGTAAAGACGCCGCGAGAGAGTTGGCTAAAAAGGCGCTAGAAGTTGGAAAGAATACCACCGTAGAAGTTGGTAAACGCTTGATGGATAAAGCCGCGACTAAACTCTTAGCATCGTCGGTTCCGAAGACGCCTGTAGTTGAAACGATACCAGCGCTTACGCAATCGAATGCGGCTATCTTAGCGCGGCTAATCGATAACGATGTAGGAACTACTGATATTAATAAGATACTAGCCGGTGATGGACTTTCTTCGACGGTCGTGTCCATTCGAGATCTCGTGCGTGGTCTCAACAAAAACGGAGAGGGATTGAAACTCGCGTGAGTTTAAATAAATAATCTTTAGTAATTAAAATGCAATCGAACATTCTAAACATTACGGCACCCACAGAGGTCGACGAAGGAATCGAAAAATACGAATGGCACGAATACGAACCAGCAGCGAGAACGGATTTTAACACATCCGGCGAGATTCGTATAAATATCGAAACTCAAGATCTATTTTGCCATCCCGCCGAATCTTACTTGCTATTCGAAGGTAGGTTAGTCAAAGGAGATGGAATGAATACCGCGTACGCTAACGGTGACGCCGCGGCCCTCGCAAACAACGGACTCTTGCATCTTTTCAGCCAAATCGCGTATTCCCTATCGAATCAAGATATCGAAACGGTATTTCACCCAGGACAAGCGACCACGATGCTGGGTTTGCTGAAATATCCGGACGACTTTGCCAAAGCGCAAGGTCTTAATCAATTATGGTGCAAAGATACTGATGCAACCGCGGTTATAGCGGATAATGCGGGTTTCGCGATCAGACAGGCGTATCTTATTCGAAAACCAACGACTAGGGGAACGTTTAGTTTCGTCGTACCCCTTAAACATATTTTCGGATTCTGCGAGGATTACGATAAAATTGTGTACGGTTTTAAGCACACGCTAACGCTGGTTCGCAAATCGGATGACGACGCTATTTTTAGACACGCTACCGCGGATGCTGGAAAAGTCGACGTCGTGAAAATCTCGTGGTTTATGCCGCACGTTACTCCAGCGGATATGGAAAGAGTGCAGTTGCATAAAACTATCGAATCGAAAGCATCGTTACCCGTTGCATATCGAGCGCGTCAATGTGACACTATAACGGTTACACAATCGACTACTTTTAGTTGGCGTCTTAGCGTCAAGACGGCTCCTGAAAAACCTAGGTGGATAGTCGTTGGATTTCAAACCGCTCGAAGCGACGGCAACCAAGAACATAACCCCTCGATTTTCGATCATTGCAACCTCAAAAACATGTACGTGATGATGAATCAAGAGAGATATCCGGCGGTCGACTACGACCTATCGTTTCCCAACCAGAAATTTTCGAGAGCTTATAGAGACGCGGCGTCGTTCAGCGAAAAGTTTTATGGAATGGATCCGTTGATTACGCAAAGCAACATCACTCCAGCCCATTACAAAGATCTATATCCGCTCATAGTTTTCGATGTTAGTAAACAATCGGAAAGACTGAAATCGTCGGTCGTCGATATCCAAATCAAAGCTACTTTTAACGCCGCAGTCCCAGCCGATACGCAAGGTTACGCGGTTATAATTTCGGATAAGTTGCTAAAATTCCAGTCAGATGGACAGAAAATGAGCGTGGTGTATTAAAGAAAATATTTTCTAATATAAAAAGAACATGAAACTCCCACAACTGAAATCGTTAATGAAGAAACACGGAATAAAGTCGAGGTATATGAACAAACCCGAACTGTTAAGAATACTCGTTGAGAAGGGTATTTTACCGGAATCAGAATTGCCCGAACCGACGAAGGAGAAAAGGCAAGTATTACCGAAGTACGAGTATTTAAAAACTATCAGAAATAATCCTATAAGCGTTACGATACTAGACAAAAACACTAACGAAGTCTTCGTCTTCCAATCGTTGTATAAGGCGAGTATGGCTTTTAAAACCTGTATCCCCACGCTGAAGGCTTATAATGGTAAAATCTGGAGAGAAAGATACGCAATTACGGTGCACGAGAGTAGCAGTAGTGAGGAGGAGAGTAGCGGTAGTGAGGAGAGTACCGGTTAGTTATAAGAATTTAAATAACTCTATTTAAATTCTACAATCTATGAATCGTAAATGTATAATTGCACAACTTCCTCTGCTACAGTAATACTGATAAGCGATCACTAAGGTCGTAAGAATGCCGCTGAAAAGTCTCTACCTAATATGTTTACAGCGATGGTCGAATAAACGAATATCTCAAGGTAGTCGGTACCGATTACCTCAACTATGGTACTACCGGTTGCGTTATTATACGAACCTCCCGTACCCCCTCCACCCGCAATTTGCATGTACGATACCCCGTTTTTATACAGGTAGACGTTACCATGAGCGGTATTATTAGTGTCACAAAGTCTATGTATGTCGTAACGATATAGCATCCAGCTTTACCAGGAGTGAAACGAGTCATTCCCGTACTGCTGACGTTATCGGTTTCGAATCTTACACTATCGAAAGAAACTCTTGTGAGAGTTTTAGCGACTATAGCTTGTTGAGTTAAAGTGTAAAAGCTAACCGCGGGTCCGGTAGCGGTCGTATCAACATATTTTTTAGTCGCTGCATCGCCGTCGCCGCTGGGATCGCGCAGGCCTGTAATGTGCGCGCCATGCATAAAGATGGGCTTATGCACATTTATTTTAGACGGAGGAGTACCATCCATTGACTTAACCATCTCTAAGACGGTTTCATTATTCATTCTAAAACTGAATCCATCCGTCGATTGTAATATAATTGGCTGGTTTAATCGACCTTCTATTTTATTCGTTGTATTTCCTAAAAATATAATAAAAGCTTTATTTCCACCTAAATCCTTACATCCCATCCTCCGCGTAAGCTCCCTACCGATGCTTAAGAGTAAGTCGCCAGTCATGGTATCACCGGTTTTAGACACTTTTAGATTATCGTTGGACGGTAAATCGCCGCGATTCGTTAACAAATCTATGGCTTGTCCCCGACTTAAGGCCTCATCCATTCCTGCTTCTGAAATGTTCGTTGTAGGTAAACCTCTAATGCTGTGGCCGCTCATTTTTAGATCTCCAGTCGCTGGGTTTGCTCCATCCATTCGAAGGAAACATGCATTTACTTGACTAAGCGTAACACCACCAGCAATTATTCTTTGCGTAGATCCAGAATCTGTATGTCCGAATTTATCGACAGGCATTGTTTTTAATAAGATTATTTATTAGTTTAATGTAAATCGTTTATAACTTCTTGAAATTCGCAATCGTCGTTCATCGTCTTCTTTAACACGTACAAACACAAATGGCCGCAAAACACTTCGTTATCCGGCTGTATTCGCTCGCTGTTGTAAAGCAACGGTCTTTGTAGATAGTTTATTAATTCCGTAGGAGGAAGCAGTCCATAGCTGTCGAAATATATTTTCTCGTTGCCGTTCTTTAAAAAACCGCACCAGTGACTTCCTTCCCCATTAGAATCGTCTAGGTTCAATATTCCACACTCATTCCGTTTAGGTTTTTTCGGCAGCTCGTCTCGTAAGAACACACCTCTAAAATTCGGAATATTCAGCTTCTTCGCGGCATCTAATAATTCAAAATTCGTTAACGGATGATTTGGAAGAACTACGCCTTCGATATCGATTTGTTTAACGCTCATTTTATATTAGAGAATAATGACCATATGCTAAAGTATGGACACCGTCTTGCTGAATCACTCGTTTATCGTCGTCGGCTGAGAGAGCCACCTTGTTGACTTCTTCGGTGTAGATTTCGTGAAGGTGGGATCGAATGACATTCATCTTTCTCGATTGTTCTCGTTTGGTGAACAAGCAGTCTCTGTAATCTTCGTGAGTGATAGATTTCTTAACGACGTACTTCTTAACACCTTTACATTTGTTGTGGTCTACTCCAGCCATCTTGTACGAATACAGTTTCGATCTTAAACCTACAAACTCTTCGATCTGTTTTCCCGCTGCCTCGTCTTTGAACATACCAATAACCTTTTTATTGATACCAGTTTCTATACCGGATGGATGGTCCTTAGGATAGTCGCTAGTGTCGAACCTGCTTTTAATGTCAGGTGCTATATCGGCGTAGAAGTCTTCGGTCTTAATTTCATAAGCTAGAGAATCCGTATCCGTAAAAAGTAACTTTGCTCTATCTTCGTACTTTTTCTTGATGTAATTATAATGAAAATCGTACATAATCGTCTTGCTCAAGTCTAAAATACACATACCGAGATATATAGGCTTGTTGTAATATAGTTTCATGCGTTTCATATGAATGGCGATTAGGTTTTCATCAAAAATAGTTCGAGTGTCGTAGCTCGTTTTCGCCGCTAGTTTTATAGCTTGCTTCTCGCTGGAAACTAGTTTTATGTCTACTCGAGATTCTATATTTTCACACGTCTTCCCAAACACACTATTATTCATTAGTTTGAAAAAGTCTTTCTCGAAATCGTTGGTGGCTCTGGTCCTCAGGGTGGTATTTAGATCGATATAGCTTTTCAACCAGGCACTTTCTTCAAACTTAATTCCACGATGAATTTTGGTTATCTTCAAGCCTAGGCTTTCGTACAGCTTTAAATTTTCGTAATGGACTATGTACTTTACTTTATCGTTCAGGTTTGGAATGAGTTTAGGCACAGTTGAAGATTCGGGTGTAATATTCTCGGGGGCAAGAGGATAGTCGTTGTGAAGATCGTGCAAATCTCTTCGGTATTCCAAATCCACTTCTAATATACTCGGCGTTGATCTCCAGTCGTTTAGCTCATCATTACCCATCCACTGGAACCCGTGAGTTGGTAGATTCTTACACATAGCCCATCCGTACAAATTGTTAGCGTCTAAATAGGTTATAAATGATGAAGGCTTGCTGTCATCAAACGAGGGCATGTACTTATTGTTTGCTTGGGTATAACGATGTGAAATTGTGCTAACGCCGCCTCTTATCCCATGTTTAACCATTAGTATCATATCATAATCGCTCAACAACTCCAACTCTACTCCAGTCAACTTTAATGCGGCGTCCCAAGCAAGCCCTGGAGAAGTATAATACCAAGCGGGGTCTAGACCATAGTTCTCGCTGCACACGTCTCTAAAATTCTCAAACACGTCGGCGAGCAGGAGAACATCGGACAGGTTATATAAATCGTGGTATTCTCTAAACGTTTTAAATCCGAATTCGTTCCATACCTCTAGTGCATGGTTGTAGTCTTCATCGCTAATGTCTGAGTCGTTAAGTCTCGAATAGAATGCCGACTTTGGTGGTAGTTCTGTTTCGTTCAGTCGATCGATGGAATCAACGTAATCGTAAGCATACGCTCCTTTTCTAAACAAGAGATCGAGCTGATTACCAGAGTAGTGCTTGCTTATTGTATATTGTATTGTATTGTATTCGGATATTTATAAAGCGCTTCTAGCGGGAGGGCCATTCAGAAGCGCTCCCAGTGCGATAGACCCCGAGAGAAAAAGCAAGTTTTAAGAAAGGTAAAAGAGGAAGAGACGCTACCTGAGAGAATAGAAGAACGAACAAACGGAGGAAGCCCATTCCAAAGAGCAGGGCCAATGGAAGCAAACGACCTAGATTGAGCCAGTGAAGTCCTGACACGGGGAACGAGGAGGTCCAAACGGTCAGATGAACGAAGAGGACGAAGAGAAGCCGCAGAGTGAGGGCGATGAAATAAGTCACATAAATATTTTGGAGCGAAACCAAGCTGAGCCTTAGAGACAAGGATGAGGACCTTAAATTGGATGCGGGCAGAAAGCGGGAGCCAGTGGAGTTCTTCTGCCATAAAGGTGGTGATATGAGAGAATCGAGGAAGACGGGCAATTAATCTAGCAGCAGCATTGAGAACGGACTGAAGAGGAGCAAGACGGACTTTGGGAAGACCAATGAGGAGGGAATTGCAGTAGTCAAGTCTAGAGCAGACAAATGCATGGACAATTGAAGTGAAAATTGGAGATGACAGAGAGCGACGGATAGCTCTAAGGCGCCTTAGGTGAAAATAGGAAGTGCGAGTGAGTTTGGAAATGTGTTCAGTAAAGGTGAGAGAATTGTCAAGGGTCACTCCTAGATCACGAACGCTAGACGAGAAAGTGAAAAGCGGAAACCTTTGAGACAGCACAGCAAAGTCGAGTTTTTTAAGTTGCTGAGGAGTGCCAAACCAGATAAACTGGGTTTTTGACGAATTGAGGGAGAGGCGATCGCAAGACATCCAGGTATGAAGATCACGAGAAAGAGCTTCGATGCGCTGAACAAGAAGAAGTTGAGAGGAAGGAGGCCCATGGACATAAGCCTGGACATCGTCAGCAAAGAGATGGCCTGAAGCCCCATGGATGGGGAAGAGAGAGGGGATACCAGCCGTGTACAAAATAAAGAGGAGAGGGCCCAGAACAGAGCCCTGCGGAACACCGAGTTTAATAGGGACCCACAGAGTTCTAGATTCACCAGAAATAACCATCTGAGTGCGATCAGACAGGTATGACCGGAACCACTGGAGAGGGGGGCCCTTCAGACCACAAGAGGTCTCAAGACGCTGTAGAAGAATGGTGTGGTCCACCATGTCAAAGGCTGCAGAGACATCATATAGTGCCAGAAGGGTGAGTTCGGACCTATCAACAGCTGAATAAATTTCAGAAAGCAAGGAAAGGAGGGCAGTTTCAGTGGAGTGGTGAGCCCTAAAACCTGACTGAAAGGGAGGTAGAAGCCCAGATTGTTCCAGATAGGGAAGAAGTTGAAGAGAGACAAGGCGTTCAAGGGTTTTAGATAGAAATGATAGATTAGAGATTGGACGGTAGTTTTGGCAGAGGTTTGTGTCAAGATTGGGCTTCTTGAGTGAGGGGAAAACAATTATATTTTTACACTGGTCTTTGCTTAGGTTCCTCGATAAAGCGTCAAGACTCGAAGCCATAAATCGAAAACTATCGATGAAACGTAATTCACGTTTAACCTCTACTTCCTTATCTTCTCTACCCACAAACTTATCAACTACAACTTCTCTGCTAAATGAGATGTACTTTTCTTCGTTGCAAGGAATGCAGTTAATCTTTTCGTTATCATCACCTCGTAGTTTCTTTACGAATAAATGACTGTCGTATCCGGATAAATTATGTAGCAGTACCGGGATAAAGTTAAGGACTCTATAGCGTAGATTACAAATTGTATGAGCGGCTCCTCTATATTTTCCAGTTAAATGACAGTGGTCTCGAACTCGATCATCACCTAGTTCGCCTTCGCAAATGTGGCAAACAGTAGCCGAGTCGTATAGCTCCTTGTCTTCCTTCCCGAATATCATGTCTTTTGGAAATTTAAATCGCTTGTAAATATCTTTTATATCGTCTATAAGAGTGTCTATAAATATCTGCGCTACATCATCGTCTTCGTTCTTCGCTGTGAACATTACGGGGGCTCGCGAATATAAGTCATCGTCGAAACATTTTATATAATAACAGAAAGAACTTGGAACGTGTTTTTGGTATTTATTTGTGTAGGACGTGTTGGGATCTGGTTGACAAGTGTCTATAGGTTTAATAAAACTTTCGAAATCGGCGTAAACTACGAAGGGGACCCTCATCTTTCTATAATAATTTTTAAAACTCAACATAGTTCCTGGTTCTGGAAGTTCTATCTTTTGAGCGTCGTGTTGGGAACAGTACTCGGCGTGTCTAGTAAGGTATTCTATTCGTGTATAACCGGTTAAACATCTTTTGCAATAGTACATCGAACTATGGTTATGTTCCGTTCGTGTCGTCATCAATCTGTTAAAGTTCTTGATCAAGCAATAATGTTTCTTATCTCCATCACCGATAAACAATAGATCAACGACTGACGCTTTAACGTCTTGCTGCTTCGACATGTAAATTGGGAATATTATTTTTTCATAACCGAATATGTTAACGCTGACATTATTATTTCTCTCAAACTTGCTTATTATATTAGCATCTGCAGCAACCGGGAATTCGATACCGCTCCAATCGAGTTTCTTCGATTGATCAATTAATTCTTTCGTAATTCTTTCGGGATGAATATCTGTTGGATGTAACGCTCTAGTAACACACCACTTGAAACATTCGGCGTCGCCGTTTTTCAGGTTGATAATTGCCTTTTTGCTAGCAAGTTCTACAGGCAACGGAATGTAAGAACTACCTTTCAACGGTTTATAAACAACCGTGTTGATTTCTAATTTTTGAACCGCTCTGAGTCGCCAGTTACTACCACGCATCTGGAAGGTAGCCATCGACTCAATAATTTTATCTTTCGCGTTGTTATAAATTTCGTTTACATCGGTAGAGTCTAGAATCACCTCAGTCCTTGAAACGAACGGAAAATCTTTAGCATCTACTTCTCCAGTCTTCATATCAACGCGCTCCATTGTGCAGGTAAGGACAAAGTTGACCTTAGTCTGACGATTTTTTAACAACAAGTCGACCGTCTGTGCTCGAACGGTGTTAAGAAAGGATGTAGCATCGATACCGTTAGCTCCCTCTACCGCGTATTGTTTCGTGAAGCCCTTGATGGCTGAAGCCGTTTGATGAATTTCAAACTTTGGTTTATTAATTATTTTCCTAAAATATGAAGTAATTTTTGTTCGCATTACCCCAAAGTTCTCCTTTACGATTTTCATCGGTTGCTTAGGTATGTTTCTTTCAATCACCTCAGCACATGTTTTAATCGCTGACATAGTTTTATCGTATACTTTTCGTGCTGTTGAGGGTGTTTGTGTTGCGGTTTCAAACCGCAAACTGGCATTAGGTGAGATTGGTGTAAAATGTGAGGGAATTAGCGTTTGGGTCTCGTTTGCTTTGATTTTAGCAATCAACTCCGCTTTCCGCAGTCTCATATATCCAACCAAGCCGCTCTGGTTGGCGATTTTTCTTAATTCGATAACAGTTTTCTTCGAGTATTCCATTTTATATTGGAGTGCTGTTCCTTTAAGCTGTTTTAAGAAAATATTTTCATTCATTTTATATACACAAGAAAAAAGTTTGTGATGATGATAATGATATAAGACGACGATGGATGGACGACCTGGACACTCGGGTCTATGACGCCCGTAAAAGAGATTCATTGTTCTATCGTTGTCATATGCTGAGGCTGTATGAATGTTCATCGTATGATATCACGCGGATTCGTTTACGTATTGCTCGAAGGCGAAACAACCGCATGTGACTAGGTTTTTTTGTCCGTTTATGAGAGCCGTTCTTCGATTACTTACGACGTAGTTAGTTTCAACGAATGCGGCGTCGCCCTATGAGGGGCTTGTGGGGCATCATACCCCATGTCTCTAGGTTTGTGCACGCTGGAGATTCTCTAACCTATAGCAAAGGTTAGTAGGCGATTTTCGACCTACTAGGTTGCGGTTTGAACCCTGTATTGGGTGGTTGTCCGAGACGCCGATCTTTTTTACTACTGTTATGAATGCGAAAGAAGAGCTGCTGTTTCGAACTCGGACTTTTTGGAAGATGTGTGTGTATGTATGCATGTATGTGTGTGTGTATGTGTGTGTGTGTATGTGTGTGTGTGTGTGTGTGTGTGTGTGTGTGTGTGTGTGTGTGTGTGTGTGTGTGTGTGTGTGTGTGTGTGTGTGTGTGTGTGTGTGTGTGTGTGTGTGTGTGTGTGTGTGTGTGTGTGTGTGTGTGTGTGTGTGTGTGTGTGTGTGTGTGTGTGTGTGTGTGTGTGTGTGTGTGTGTGTGTGTGTGTGTCTATGCATGATACTTGATTTATTCTCTGAGTATTGTTTATGCTTGCTGGAGCAGATTATCCTGTGGAAAACATCGCTGTATCGCCGCCGCATCCTCATTATATGGGGACCACAGTCACTTGCACTGCCAATGGATATCCTACTCCAATATTCTCATGGAAAAACATATATGGACACGTTGTACAAACCAGCAGTACTCTGGAGATTAACGGCAACAATGGAGACAAGTTCACTTGCACAGCAACGAACACTATTAAAGGAAAAATAACGTCTCAGTCTGTAACGATTGTCTTTGCTGCAAAGCCAGAACCAGGTATGTGGACGTCCTTGGTTTTGTAATGAGGTGAAGTTGGAGATGAGTGGGGAATCCATAATGGGACATATTGGACATTTGTCCTGTTTTAAGAATCAACCATAACTTGGCCCGCTTATAATGAACTGCCAATGTCTGGCATCGTTTTGTTGAATCTAATCTGGTCTGGGAAATCCTATAGTGCCAAATTGTCAATATATGCACGAGGTTTCAATCGTAATTGAAATTGTAACTGAACATTTATATAGCGCTGTGCTCAGTGGTAAATTCTAAGCAAAATCTGATTCGGAAATCACAATCTACTGCATGGACAGAACCAGGCAGATAGGAACCATATACACAGGAACAATGCATATATAGGAACCGTATAGATATGTGAGACTTCTGATACTGGAAGACGGGCTGCGGGAATATGCAGGGCAAGGGGTAGCAGGGCGTTTTAAATTTTGTAGGTCGACTTACTGTTTTAAAGTACAGGTGTATGTGCACATGTGCATTTAGACACTTTATAGTTTATATGGTACTTTTTGAGTACCTCTTGCAAGCAGCGACGGTGCTAACGTAAGCAGCGTTGAAGTTCATTACGAACTAAAAGTTAATCAGTAAGCAAATAATTGGAAAAGTCACCGCTGGTTGTCCCTCGCACACACGTAGATCGCAACCAACAGAGTCTGAATATGATCGTTCATAGAGCATCATTTACAAACCTCTCGAAAACTGATCGTATTACACGTGTTAGGGCTCATGTGAAACACTTCAGATCAGAGGCGTAGCGACCGCCCTCCGTACCCTCCGACCGGAGGGCCCCTTCCTGGAAGGGGCCTCTAAAAGTGGCAAAAAATAACCGAGAACGGCGTGAAGTCATTATGGCAGCGTTTCCCAAATTGTGGGTCGTGACCCAAAAGTGGGTCGCGAAGCTCTGGCAAGTGGGTCGCCAAATTTTTTCGATAAACATTTATTTTTTGGCAGCAACATTTGACTATGATTGGGCTATACTTCGCTGTATTTAAATAAATTGTGAACTGTTTTTATCTAAGTTTCCTTTTAATGCTTAAATTCCTAAGCGCTGTATGTAAATCCGCATATTTCGATATCAATTTACGAAGCAAATTTTACTACACAGTGGTCAATTTTACACACTGGGTGCCGAGATTGCCAAGATATACACAAGTGGGTCGCGACCCAGAGAAGTTTGGGAACCGCTGCATTATGGTACTGTTTTGATACATCAAATAATGCTATTGGAATACATGTGCAGTTTCCGCATTGTAAGGGGCCCCGGACGTATGTTCGGAGGGGCCACGTTCTTTGTTGCTACGGCTCTGCTTCAGAGTCACCACAGTATCTATATACATATGTACGTGTTAGAGGGACAATTCAGGGTGAGACACATGTTTGGCTAACGGAGCCTTGGTGTTTGTAGCTATATACTAATCTCCAGGTGACAGTTTTATCAACATACTAAGAAACAATGTCTCTTAGTAACAGTTGCAAACAATAGTTGTTTCAGGAAATTCAGTAGGCAATGCTGTTTTAAACTGGTGCAAACTTATTATTGCTATGCAATTTTTAAGCGCCACAATCTAATGGCCAAGCATCAAAAAATGGTGATGAGCAATTGTGGGCAAAGGACTTGCTCAAGGTTCTTACACACAGTAACCATCTTATGGGAGGAGGCTGGAACCCGTAGTCTGCGATACAATGCGAGCACTCTAAAAAATTGTCTGCAATGCCCCACGGTTTTTTTGCGTTGTGTCGGCAAGCGGGGATAGCATATCTCTGTGGTTGTATGATAGTTCTTAGAAACTTGTGATGTTGTGTTTTTGTAGGTTATTCTTCTTGTTGCGTTGCTGCCATTGTTGGAGGAGGAGTTATCATTGCGGTGGTTTTGTATGCTCGTAGGAAGAAGGAGAAGAAAAGTAGGTACAACTGACCGAATATTGGTTGTGCATTGTTCATTTCTGAGCAGACGGAATCTGGTTAACCTGAGCCACTTTCTGATCCACTGATCACACGCTTCATCCGTAAACTGATCTTGGTGGGCAGGTTGTTTGGGTTGGACTTCAGACCTGACAGTACGATTTGATAACAGTTTGAGCTGAGAATTAACCATTTTGCCTCATACATACAAGAGACAAACAGGTCATCCGTGAATGAGCATGGTACAGCTCTTGTTTAGATCAGTTATAAATAAATAAATATTTAAATAAATAAATAAATATATATATATACAACATATATGCAGGAGCGTAGCCAGACTTCAATTCAAGAGGAGGCAACTAGTGCTTGTCAAAACTTTGATGCAGTGGCGGCGATCTTGTTTGAGAGGTGAGGGGGACATTTTTCAGCGTCCGAAGAGCGGTAGCAAACACCTCTGAGAATTTCAGAATTTTGCTCTGAGAATTTCAGAATTTCGGCATGTTTTCTAACATTTTTGCTACGAAAAAAGTTTATGACCTTTTTTAGTCATTAATACATTCGAAGACTGTTTTCGAATTTCTTCACCAAAACATTTGATGACCTTTTTCAGGGGAATTTGTTCTTCCGTTCAAGAGGAGGCAACATCCACATCTAATGGGGTGTACTTGAGGATGCAGCGCTATAAGCCAAGGAAAAGTTTAACCCTTGAACGGTAACCTGGGGGTAATTTCTACCCCCAGATTGTTGTAACTGCAGCTATTAAAGGAAGTATTAGAAATTTTTACAATCGCTTTGGTGACTTTCCCTAATATTGACCATCCTTCAAATTAAGTGAAAAAAAATTATGCATAGGGCCCCCGGGATACTGTCAACATATTTTCAATAATTATGGCGGCAAAAAACGAGATGTTATGAAGAAAACCTAATTGCAAAGGAGAATCTAAAATGCTTAGTCCACATCCAAACAAATAACATATGATATCTTTACATCTAGATAACAAACAAAAGCTCAAGTGATATTATCTCTTATGCTAAGACATCTTCAATTGTAGGCCTACAGCTCTTACATACATCTCTAATCTATCATTTCTATCTAAAACCCTTGAACGCCTTGTCTCTCTTCAACTTCTTCCCTATCTGGAACAATCTGGGCTTCTACCTCCCTTTCAGTCAGGTTTTAGGGCTCACCACTCCACTGAAACTGCCCTCCTTTCCTTGCTTTCTGAAATTTATTCAGCTGTTGATAGGTCCGAACTCACCCTTCTGGCACTATATGATGTCTCTGCAGCCTTTGACATGGTGGACCACACCATTCTTCTACAGCGTCTTGAGACCTCTTGTGGTCTGAAGGGCCCCCCTCTCCAGTGGTTCCGGTCATACCTGTCTGATCGCACTCAGATGGTTATCTCTGGTGAATCTAGAACTCTGTGGGTCCCTATTAAACTCGGTGTTCCGCAGGGCTCTGTTCTGGGCCCTCTCCTCTTTATTTTGTACACGGCTGGTATCCCCTCTCTCTTCCCCATCCATGGGGCTTCAGGCCATCTCTTTGCTGACGATGTCCAGGCTTATGTCCATGGGCCTCCTTCCTCTCAACTTCTTCTTGTTCAGCGCATCGAAGCTCTTTCTCGTGATCTTCATACCTGGATGTCTTGCAATCGCCTCTCCCTCAATTCGTCAAAAACCCAGTTTATCTGGTTTGGCACTCCTCAGCAACTTAAAAAACTCGACTTTGCTGTGCTGTCTCAAAGGTTTCCGCTTTTCACTTTCTCGTCTAGCGTTCGTGATCTAGGAGTGACCCTTGACAATTCTCTCACCTTTACTGAACACATTTCCAAACTCACTCGCACTTCCTATTTTCACCTAAGGCGCCTTAGAGCTATCCGTCGCTCTCTGTCATCTCCAATTTTCACTTCAATTGTCCATGCATTTGTCTGCTCTAGACTTGACTACTGCAATTCCCTCCTCATTGGTCTTCCCAAAGTCCGTCTTGCTCCTCTTCAGTCCGTTCTCAATGCTGCTGCTAGATTAATTGCCCGTCTTCCTCGATTCTCTCATATCACCACCTTTATGGCAGAAGAACTCCACTGGCTCCCGCTTTCTGCCCGCATCCAATTTAAGGTCCTCATCCTTGTCTCTAAGGCTCAGCTTGGTTTCGCTCCAAAATATTTATGTGACTTATTTCATCGCCCTCACTCTGCGGCTTCTCTTCGTCCTCTTCGTTCATCTGACCGTTTGGACCTCCTCGTTCCCCGTGTCAGGACTTCACTGGCTCAATCTAGGTCGTTTGCTTCCATTGGCCCTGCTCTTTGGAATGGGCTTCCTCCGTTTGTTCGTTCTTCTATTCTCTCAGGTAGCGTCTCGTCCTCTTTTACCTTTCTTAAAACTTGCTTTTTCTCTCGGGGTCTATCGCACTGGGAGCGCTTCTGAATGGCCCTCCCGCTAGAAGCGCTTTATAAATATCCGAATACAATACAATTAGCTTCTTTTCAGCATGCTGCTGACAAACAAATTGTTCACATTCAATGCATTGGTTTTCAACTTTTATATCTTTTTTTCTAATGCTTGAGCTGAATTGAGCCGCCTGGGTCTTGCAGCCATGCCCCGAAAATTTATAGTAGTAATAGTTATGCTAGCAGTAACGGTAATCGTAATAATAACAGAAAAACATTCAATAACATGAATATTAGCAAAACCGACAGTTGGTTTTATGTCAATAACGCAATGACGTCATCGTAATGACGTCAGTCCTCTGCATAGAATACCTAATCGTGTTAAATACAAAGAATATTATCAAACTAGGCCTATGATGTACTGTATCGTTAGAAAAATTCGTTCCTACCTCACAAACAACAGCAGTTACCCCCGGGGGTATAAAACAACCCCAGGTTACCGAGGACCGGTGTAAAAAAAGGTTACCGTTCTTAGACTTACAAATAATGAGATGCACCAGAGGTGGTTGCAGTCTGTCTGCGCGGTTTGAGCCACCCCGGTTCTTGACCTGGCACTAAAACACTGACCAAACAACTGGCACTTGAAATGATATACTACCAGTCAATAGCTGGTCTCTCTGTCAGGGATTTTTTAAGACGTTGAGAGATTTAAGAGATTTAAATTACATTTAGGGTATTTTTTTAATTGACGCCAATACGTGTCACTTTTGTGTTTAGTCCACTATATTTTATTACTTAAATCAACAGAAATTTCTTTTCACACTTCAATTGTTTTTGTGCAACAGCAACTGTCGAATGCCGTGAAAGTCTCGGTGCTGGAAAGGCAATTGTAGAACCCTATGAAGGACTCTACTCTGAACTTACGGCTCAAGGAAACAAAGAAAAGGAAACTTATACCCAGTTGCGCTGAAAATCCGTAAAGTAAACGCAGCTGGTGCTGGCTAATATGCCGACTACATTGAATTGCGTTAAGGCAGTGATGTTAAGCTTCAAGGTCACAGTACTTATTGCCAAGGGAACGAATCTCAGTATTCTTAAATGACCTGTGATTAATTATTTGTTACAACAAATTCTTAATGTAAACGCTTTAGAACTGGAGTTGAAAACTGTTTTTTTATCGCTTCTTACGTGTGTACACATTAAACATGCTGATAATTTACAATTGCCTGCTTTATTTATTATTACTTATTAGTTAAGAGCCACCATCTAATCACATCAACCGGTGGCGCTGTGCAGTTGAGTGAAGAATTTTTACCAAGGTTCCTACACAGTAATTGTCTCAAGAGAGGCTTGAACCCCTACTGTCTGTGCTGCAAGGTGAGCACCCTAGCTAATCGGCTACTGTGGCTTCATTGTACTGCATTAGGATTAAACCAGAACCTGATGGTATTTGTATGCCACTACTAATATTAACATTCCCAAAGACAAAGACAATTTTCTGCTGGTCTAGTACTGCATGTGATTATTAAGTAACGGGAAGATGGTTGAATGTTAACATGCTGGCGTGAAGATCAGAAGGACGCGGGTTCGATACCCGCTAGCCCCAAATAGTTTGACTCAGCCTTTTCACTCCCTAAACTTACTAGGGTGCGACTGTAAAATGAGCAGTGTGACAGACGGGCGCCTTGCAGGTTGCCATGCAGTTAAATTCAACTCCTGTTAAACTTGTTATCGTCTGTTACCACTATATCATGTAATCGTCCTGCGTACTTGTCAGTTTGAATTTAATAAACGAATATTTTTATTATTCTTTAACACTGATGTTATTTTTGCTGCGGGTCTTTTCCATAACTTCGTTGATGGAGACTGTTACGTCCGCTGGAATAAAATTGTATAGCGCAATAATATTAAACCAAAGAAAGCGAGTGCATCATCAGCTGGTATTTATTACATTATACACGAGCGCTATAGAAGTTCCTAATTATGACTACAACAAATCGAGTCAATTAACCAGCGAATAGGTCCATGCGTGCCTCTTTATTGGCTGCTGCCCATGTGCCTCGTTCCGCTGTCTTAAAACCACTTTCTATTCACCAGGTTTTTCGCGCTGGGAGGCCTCTGATTAGCGAACGCTGTGAGAGGCGCTTTATAAATGTTGAGATACCGGTACACTAAACAGTAAACATGCATGAACAAGTGTAAACTGCAGTGTAGTGGCAGAGTACCAACGTAAAGTACACAGAACGGTCCCTCAGTGTATACAGTCATTAAAACCCTGTATAGCTGAAGTGTAGTATAACAGTTCTGGTTCGTGGTTCTCCAGAAGCTATTACTCTTCTCTATAACAGCCATCGGTTGCTGTCTACGACATCTATCAGACTTTGGTTCTGTCTGTATAGTTTCTTTATTGTCATCATTTCGAATGTCTCTTTACTATCATTCTTACGAATGTCTTTATTATCATTCTTTCGAATGTCTCTTTACAGATACAGTTTCACTAGCAGATTATAGTTCAGTTACACAGACGATGTGTTGACTACGAGATTACGACATCTACAGAACTTCTATACTAAACTCTTAAGAAGAAACGCTTAGTGTCTGTTAGCTCTAGACATGTCAGCTAATACAGAATGCGCAGTCTAAGCTTCATTCTGCCTCGACCGACTGCTGACCCTCTTCTTGCTGACTGTCCTACATACCTCCTTAGCCTAGCTTACTCTGAGGTCCATAGTAAAGGTATACTCCTGATTGGTTCGTTCCCTATAGGCCCTTACCTTAGATTATTAGATTGACATTACGAGTTTACCAGAAAGGTTGTCCTTAGTCAAATCTACCTTAATCTACTGACGAATAGAAAACCTATCCTGACGCTGATGGATCACGTTCTAGAACCTTCTCCAGCTGTCGAATCGTTTATCTTCTTGACTAGATGTTTGGACTGGTGGATGCAGTTAATCTTAATCTAGAAATGTCATCACAAGATGCTATTTCCATCTCTGTAGGAGCCTCGATGTCTAGACACTTATCTGTACTTCTCAGCTTTAACTAATAAAGATTATTATTATAATTACTTTACATACGTAAATGTAACTCTGTTATATTAGCATCTAGGCCCTACTGAACACAATGAAGGGAGAACGCCATACAAAACATTACGTCCTGTATTTAAACTTACAATTACGGTTAGGCTACCATCAGTCCATCAATAATTCATGTTGCCAGTTTCTTTGGATTTCTGGATAGCTCCTGCCTTTGTTAGCATACCGAACGTGCTTCTGCTGCCCTCGACTACTTGCATGAGATGCTGCTTCTGTTCCACGTTGCTTGTAATGGCACTGAGTTCTTGAATTAAGCAACTCCCCGTTCTGCTAGATTGTTCATAACCTGCGCAGAGGTGGCAACCATCTGGTCCTTTAGATATGATTCTTGGAGTAGCCATCGCTGAGGTCAATCTACAAGAAATCTTCAGATAGGTAGAGAATCTGTTAAAGTGCCTTGTAGGTGTCGTGGTGAAGTTAAGTGGTCCATTTGTTTCTGGATTGGCGAATGGTGGAACACATTTTGACGGTTCATCAGACCCCTCAGTGTCTTAGAGAGCTACGACGATTAATCTCTTCTCTTCCACCGAGACATTATCGTCGAAGAATCCAAATCCTACTAGCAGCTCAGACATGTACCATATAATTGGCCACCAAAATAAAATTATGCTGAGGTGACAGCTTCTGCGACCTCCCTGTTAAGGTCTGCTGACACAACACATGGCAAGGGGGCAGGTCATTTCTTGGAGCAGCTGCAGATGATGGGCTCTGGAAGCAGTTTTTGACATATACAGCAGTCAATAAAGGACAGGCCTCACTGATATGCTTCTTATTTGTTCGAGATATGAGATGTTTCCTTATTTGTTCGCAATATGCGATGCTTCCTGATTTGTTCGCGATATGAAATGCTTCCTGATTTGTTCGTAATATGCGGTGCTTCCTTATTTGTTCGCGATATGAGGGCCCACACGCCTCCGTAATCATGATGGCCTTAGCTGCTGTGTTTCATTCTGTTTGCGGAATAGCTACATCTTCATGGAGTAAAAGGCTCTGACCATCCAGCGCGCATGGTGAATTGCTCTTGTATGTTGGAAATGGATTCCACTGGGAGATTTTCAACCAAAGAAACCAATTCACAGCTTCAGCAGTTCACGGCAGTCATGTTCTTAGGGAGAGCGAGAGCGAGAGCGAGAGGGCGAAAGAGTCCTGAGCTACGGCAGGTAAGACCTACCGGTTGGGCTCAATTGGTTGCGAGAATAGGGTAGGCGACAGATTGAAAGATGAGAGTAACCCTAACCCTAACCCCGGGAGATGCGGTGGTTCCCTTTGCCTTGTAGCCGGAGGTTCGCTGGTTCGAATCTTCTTCAGCGCCATCAGTATTCTGTCGTATGGCCGTACACTTTGGAAGGAGAGCAGTATCAAAATACCACCCCACGTCTGGCGACCGTGGGAGATTGTTCTCCCAACCTCCCTCAGTGGACGCCACTGTGTCATACTACTGATCACAGCATATTTGCGCTGTACTACTAATATTTTTCACTTTTGATGATTTATAGTTTGCAAACAGTGGCGATCTCCCACAGTTGCCATAATTTTTTACTAGCTGTTGGTGAATAGTTAACCGCGATGCAGAAACATTTCCATTTCTCACTTCAAAGATGTAGGCGACTTTGTGAGACGGAATTCTCGTTGGGAGAACGTGTCAGAGGCTGAAAGAACTGCTGACTGTTTTCAGGCATTAGCGGCGTGCGATAAAATTCTTTTACCCACACATTAGCGATCTCCTTACCATATTTGCTACATCACCTGTAACAACGGCAACTCCATAGCATAATCTTTTCAGATATGAAAATTCCCAAAGCTAATTTACGCTCAAGGTTGACCGACGACAGTATGCAAGTAATGGTCATGGCTTATATTCACAATGATAAGACGATCATTATCGATGACGTTATTGATCGATTCGGAAAAATAAAGAATCGACGGCTAAAGCTCTCTTGAACCAGAGGAACTAAGACTCAACTGATGGAAAGATGCTTCTAATTTAAAATAGCAGTTGTTGTTGCTTTGCATTTTAAGTAGACTATATGTAATATTCCTCCTTTTGTGAAACAATGTTAATGCTATTTAATTCAGTCTTAAACGTTATGCTGTAAATCTCTAAAAATGGGAAAGTAGTAACGAGAAAGTTAATTCCGTGATTGTGTAAAATTCCGTGCCTCCAGAGATCGACCCATAAGCCCGCCTAAAAAGGTTCTCTGCAGACTACTGCAGCTACGCATTACGCACCCCTATCGTAAAATCCTAGCTACGCCACTGTCAGCCTCACGGATTTTGTTGAGGGCTGAATGCATGTGAATAATTGTTGGTAACCACACTTAAAGTTGGCTGTCTAGGGAGCTAGGCTGTGTTGTAGGTCCTTGTAACTGGTGATAATAACAAAGATTTTATGGCTTACTGGAACTAGACGATTTTTTGCGAAATAGCCAACGGGATTTTGGGTTCTGCCCACGCAAAGACATTCTTGTTTATTATCAACATTTTCACGTACCAGTAAACGATGGACGGAGGTTTATCACTGATTTTATTGGTTCTGGTGGTTTCAATGACAGGTTCGTGCAAAGAAACTGTGACAATGACTTCAAGTTTAGAGAAACAAAAACTGCCTCTAGAAGTGAAACCAATAATTAACTAATCAAGTGTATTTGCCGACCGAATTATAAATTATTATCACACAAACTGGTTTGCTGACATTCTTTAATGCTGTGGTCCATTTTGAGACAGTTTCAAACGAGTAATTGTCGAAATTTTGACTGGTTTTGAACCGGACGGTCTGATGAATCTCAAAGATGGCGGAATATATTCCTTCAGAATATTTTGCGTTCTCTATATTTCTCGAGGAACCCATCTGCGAAGCCAAATAAGTAATATTAAAAGATGTTGTGCCT
The DNA here is from genome assembly GCA_963556255.1 of Allolobophora icterica. Lineage (NCBI taxonomy): Eukaryota > Metazoa > Annelida > Clitellata > Crassiclitellata > Lumbricidae > Allolobophora > Allolobophora icterica. Next base: position 2,753,511 of record OY744607.1, on the reverse strand, counting down.
TAGAATTGTTGAAGCGATGTGTGAGATCTACGTGCAGAGAGAAGCAGTCTGTTTTGAAGGATAGTTTCCTGGCGGGCGCCAAAACTTTACCAATAACGTTTGTGTACATTGTGTTTTACTGGGCGACGGAAACGCTGCTGCAGACGACCCAGCAGCATCTGGACATTTCCTCCAATACGGGCGTGGATTACTACCAATATTTAAGAGTAATTATTTTATAACCTCTTGGATATAGATGCCTAATCCGTGCCTATGTGTATGACCTAATGACAACTCGCAAACATTCTGAAGCCACACCAACATAACGGAAAGTCTCGGTCCCCGATAGTCTAATTATGCCTATCAAATGTATTTCATATTCTATTGTATGTTGTATATTCTATTGTATATTTATTGTATTTAAAACTTATAGAGCGCCTCTACCCAGTTCCCAGCAATCAGAGGCGCTCCCGGTGCGAGAGTCCTCGGGAAGCTGTGACTGGGCCTCCCAGATAGTAGTGCAGCCCGGACTTAAAGAGGAAGCTATTTCCACAATGAAGGGTCAATACTAACAAAGGAACGAGACTGGGCCATGGCCGTTCTCACTCGGGGAACAAATTAGTCAAGTCGATCAGAGGATAAAGAAGGCGAAGGAAGGCAGCCTAGACGGGAAGACATATTGAGTCACAGAGGTATTTAGGAGCAGGTCCCAGGTATGATCGGCAACTATGGATAAGTACCTTTAGTTGGATGCGGGCAGTAAGAGAAGCCAGTGAAGATGTTCAAACAGGAATGTGGAAATATGAGAAAAGCGTGGGAGACGGGCGATTAATCTGGCAGCTGCGTTAAGAACAGATTGTAGAGGGGAGAGACGGACTTTGGGGAGGTCAACAAATATGGAGTTGCAGTTATCTATGCGAGAGCAGATGAAGGCATGGACAATGGAGGTTGTTGAATGGAGAGAAGACAGAACTTCTGATAGCTTTCAGACTTCGGAGATGGTAATAGCTCGAGCGGTGAGAGAGATATGGTCAGAAAAGGAAAGGGAACTATCAAGAATGACACCCAAGTTACGGACAGATGTTGAGAAGGTACAAGAAGGAAGGCTTTGAGCTAAGAGATGGTAGTCAATCTTGACCAGTTGCTGACGAGTCCCGAACCATATCAGTTGAGTCTTTGACGGATTTAAAGAAAGCCGGTTGAGGACAGCTACGCTTTAAGGTCAAGAGATAGAGCGCATCAATGCGAGCAATAAGGTAGAGCAAAAGAGATGGGGACCCATGCACGCAGGGCTGGGCGTCATCAGCATAGAGGTGGCCAGTGGTTAAATGTGTTACAAAGATAGATGAAATACCTGTATAATAGGGTGGGGCAAATACCGGTTGCCTCAACCAGACAGCGATAAATAGAAGCTCCCTCATCTACTGGTTAATGAAATAATTAATTTTCATATTTTGTATCATGTCTAGGGGTCGCAACTTTGAAAAATGTGTGACGTCATATAGTTCATTAGAAATAAATAAGAAATGCATTAATCTTATTACAATAGGGTCATAGAAACTCATTAATGTCGACTATAATATATTACACAATCACTTTAATACACAAATTACACACTACACAGTACACTACTATATTGTATTGTATTGTATTTAAAAACTTATAAGTGCCTCTACCAATCAAGGGCGCTCCCAGTGCGAAGGTTCTCGGGAATAAAGGCAAGTTTATAGACAACGAAAAGCTGTGGCAGGACCACCGGATAGTACTGCAGCCCGGGCCGAATGAGGAAGCTGATTCCACAATGAAGGGCCAATAGTAACAAAGGAACGAGACTGGGCTATTACCGTTCTCACTGGGGGAACAAATGAGTCAAGTCGATCAGAGGAGCGAAGAGGGCGAAGGGAGCTAGCTGGAGTAGGAAGACTGGACCATCACCTTTCTCACTGGGGAACAAATAAGTCATATATGTACCTTTAGTTGGATGCGGGCAGTAAGAGGAATCCGGTGAAGATGTTCAAACATGAATGTGGAAATATGGGAGAATCGTGGGAGACGGGTGATTTGTCTGGCAGCTGCTTTAAGAACAGATTGTAGAGGGGAGAGATGGACTTTGGGGAGGCCAACAAAGAGCGAGTTACAGTAATCAATACGAGAGCAGATAAAGGCATAGACAATGGGAGTAAAGACTGGAGAGGAGACAGATCTTCGGATAGCCTTGAGACGTCGGAGATGGTAGTAGCACAAGCGGGTGAGATTAGAGCTATAGTCAGAAAAAGAAAGGGAGCTATCAAGAATTATACCCAGGTTGCGGTCAGATGCAGAGAATGTATAAAAAGGAAAGCTTTGAGATGAAAGAGGGTAGTCAACCTTGGCCAGTTGTTGACGAGTGCCAAACTAAATCAATTGGGTCTCTGCTGGGTTTAAAGAAAACATGTTTAAGGACAGCCATGCTTGAAGATCATGAAAGAGAGCATCAATGCGAGCAGTAAGAAACAGCTGAGCATACGGAGACCCATGCACGTAGAGCTGGGCGTCATCAGCATAGAGGCGGCCAGTGGTTAAATGCGTTACAAAGCTGGAGGTAATATCAGCTGATTAAAGCAGGTAAAGGAGTGGACCAAGTACTGATCCCTGTGGACACCAAACTTGACAGTAACCCAGTGTGTTCTGGAGTCACCCCAGATTATCGTTTGTGTGCGATCTGTAAGATAGGACCGGAACCAAAGAAGAGATGAGCCCCTGAGACCACTTGAGAACTCGAGACGTTGCAGGAGGATCTCATGGTCAACCATGTCAAAGGCAGCAGAGATGTCAAATAGAGCAAGCAACGAGATCTGGGATCTGTCAAACGCAGTGTAGCAACAAGAGAGGAGAGATAAGAGGACAGTTTAAGTAGAGTTTCTGCAGTCTGAGGCCGAGTTCACGAACATGACTCACGCCACGGTGTTATCATTCAAATGAAGAAATCAAGATTGGACTTGCCAACTACAGAAACTAAAGCTGATTTCCTGAACTAAGTTAAAACATTTACACTGCAGTACTGTGTCAGATGCTTTTTCATTTATTTTATTACTCATTGTTGTTTGTAGCTTTAACTTTGGGTTCTTAATTTGAAAGTCATAACCATTAAACCGGCTGATGTAAGACCAGCTCTCATTTTACAACATATTGCGTTTTCGGTCTGGTGTTTCAGACAAAGTTGCTAGAAAACGGTGATACATATCAAAAATCCATTTTTGGTGCAATATCAACTTTAACATGGACCTTCGATTTAGGTTTGTCCGGGAACTGAACTCGAGTTTTTATTACTTTTTGCCCCACCCTACTGTATAAAGCAAGTAAAGGAGTGGGCAAAGTACTGATCCTTAAGGGACACCAAACTTGACTGCAACCCATTTTATTCTGGAGTCAACAAAAATTATCATTTGTGTGCGATCTGTGAGATAGGTCTGGAACCAAAGAAGAGAGGAGCCCCTTAGACCACATGAGGACTCAAGGCGTAACAGGAGGATCTCATGGTCGACCACGTCAACGGCAGCAGAAACGTCAAATGGTGCAAGCAACGAGATTTGGGATCGGTCAATCGCAGTGTAGATATTAGAGAGGAGAGACAAGAGGACAGTTTCAGTAGGGTGATTGTGTCTGAAGCCAGATGGACAGGAGGGAAGAAGCCCAGATTGTTCAAGGTATACGGGAAAAATTGCAGAGCTGGTACTTGGAAGGAAAGGAGAGATTAGAAATTGGGTCATAATTCTGGCACAGACTATGATCCAACTTAGGATTTTTGAGGGAAGAGAATACCACAGCCTGTTTCTGGGAAGAAGGGAGATGGCCCTCAGAGAGTGATCTGTTAAATAGATAAAGAGAAAAAGGCAATATATCATCCAATGTGTCAATAATGATGAATGGCGGAAGAGAAACCAGGGTTTGAGATTCGAGGAGGAGATGACCCGGCGTATTTCATCTTCCGTGATAGTAAGAAAGCTGTTGAATATGTATTCAGTAGAGGTGAAGGAAGATAGAGAGCAGGATGCTATTGATGCACGAAGTCAATCAAATTTTTTTCGTTTGCTTTGTTAGGATTGAGAGCATTTCGAGTGACGAGGTGCTCCCAGTAAGTAGCCTCTTTACGGCGGTAGAGTCTGTGAAAGACGCAGAGCTGGATGATCCAGGCCAGTCGGTCCGCACGCAGGTTCTTTGAAACGACGAAAGAGTCTCTCAAGCCAGCGAGAGCGTCGACGCGTCTGGTACTTATTGTTAGTTATTATTATTGTTTATTTATTCCGGATATTTCTATAGCGCCTCTCGAAGTCAACTACTACTCAGAGGCGCTCCCGACTACAGCATTTGATACTGTGCCGGAATTTTCACGCCGAAGCGCCATGAGCAATTGCGAGTGAAGGACTTGCCCAAGGTCCGTACGCAGCGACTAGAGTGGGATTCGAACCTGCAACCCTCCGGTCACAAGGCGCCGAACTTACCACTGAGCCACCACGCTCGTTGTTGTTGTAATTATTATTATTATTATTATTATTATTATTATTATTATTATTATTATTATTATTATTATTATTATTATTATTATTTTTAAATTTTTTAAATTTTTTATGCCCCAAGGTACATATGATCCCTCACGGACTTAAATATTAATTAAAACAAGTAGATCATCTGGAACGGCCGCTATTCCTCAGGTTCTGACAGAGAGAAAGTGCCGCGGATAGCTACGGCGTTGAAACTTTGGATTGTTAACGTCAGCCGTTGGAAGAGGTATGATGTTTCACGTACATCACCAGATATGGTGCTCAGGCTCTTTCCAAGCGCCGTGATAAGGCCAGGCCATCGGTATTTATGGGGCCCATGGTTTCGAAGGCCAAGGGGACAAAGGGTAAGTAGCCATGAGCTGATTGTATTTCACGTTTTTACGAATAGCTGCCATCTCAGCCGCAGCACCTGCGGTCGCTGAAGTGTTAGGTAGGTAGGAAACGGCCAGGGTCTTGGTCACTGCAGCATCCCAAATGAGGCTTCGTCCCGCACGCCAAAGTATCAGTGTGAGCCCATCTGGTCTTTTGCCATCAGTTCTAAAAAGCCCCACTGGTTCCTCGATGGAAGGGTAGCCAGCGCTGACCAGACTTCGGCAAATCAGATCGTGTAAAGTGGCATGTCGAGACGAGCGCCCGGGCCTAGGTTGCAGGATAGACCGTGTGTACCGTCAGCCGTCACCAAAGAGCCGCAGTTCACAAAGCGTGGTGCCAACAGCATTTCTAGCTGCCTCGTCATCAAGTCTCAGTCCGCACGCTGTAATTGGTAATGCGTGGAGCCAGTCGCCTGCATGTGGGGCAGAAACTGCTCTGAAGCGTGCTTGGTGAAGAGGATCTGAGAGCAACGCGTTCAGCTTAGAAACCACTCCCTCGATTAATGGCTTATCCCTGATTATTATTATTATTATTATTATTATTATTATTATTATTATTATTATTATTATTATTATTATTATTATTATTATTATTATTATTATTATTATTATTATTATTATCTCGATTTTGCAACGTTTTCTTCAAGATTGTATAGTTAGGTCCAGCTTGGATGGGCCCGCTGGTCCTCGATCCCGGGTAGTCCTGACAAGGTGCCCTGGAATGCAACGGCATTGAATCGTTGAATTGTTATTGAAATGTTCTGGAAGAGAAAGGTTGTCTCGCGGGCCTCGCCAGTGATTGCCGTCAATCGGCGGCCGATTTCAGAAACGAAGGCGAGACCTTCTTTGTTTGTAGGGCCCAATGTCTCCACGGCGATCGGCACGAAGGTGTATCTCGTTTCTAGTTCTAAATATTTGGCGTGCTTCCTTGTGGCCGCCCTTTCTGCTGCTCCTCCGGTCGTGATCGCTGTCTCGGGAAGATATGAAGCGGCTACCGTATCCACCACGGTCGCGTCCCATATCAGAGGGCGTCCGCCACTCCAAGGGATCAGAGTCTGGCCGTCCGGCCTTTTTCCGTCGGATCTGGTCAGTCCTGATGGTTCTTTGATCGCCGGGGTACCCGCTCTATTAAGAGTGCGGTGAATAAGGTCATTGATGGCGCTATGTCTGGCTTGTCGACCGAAACCGAGCGAACACGAGAGGCCGTGCGATCCCCTTGCTGAGACGGGGGCGCCGCATGCGCAAGTGTGTGGTTCACAAATGACTGCGCCCAACCGCAGGCCGACCGCCACGCGCACGGCCTCGTCGCTCAGCCTGAGGCCGAATGCGGTGAGAGGGAGAGCATGTAACCAGTCAGAGGCGTGTGAGGTCGTTATGGCCTTTAGGCGTGCCTGATCGTAGGGGCTGTGCAGATTCGCGTCGACAGACGATGTCACCCCGAGGAGCAGCGGCTTGTCCCATTGTGACTGTTTGTTGCCAGGGAGGTTCGTTGGGTCCCAAGTTCCAACGATCTGCAGCCAGTCAGATAGTGCAGACGTGTTGGCAGCGTCATCGGTATTCGAGGCCACGCCCAAGATGAGGGACTGGACTGAGAGAGTGCTTGCGGCTGAAGCCAAAAAGGCGGGTAGTGCCAGCGAAGTCACCTTCCTAATGCCCAGCCCTCCCATCCTGATCGGGAGGGTAGCCTGCGTCCATTGATCGTCGGTCAGCGACAAATTCAGGATCCGCCCGATCCCATCCCGCATCAGCTCGTCAAAGTCCGTCAGCCTTGGGTGGCCGTGACAAGGGGTGCATCTCAGTAAATACATGAGTTTAGGTGAGCCGAGGGAACATCTGAGGATCAGGAGAGCGTCTTGTCTGGCGATGAGCTGTAGTTTGTCCACTGCGTTGCGGAGGTCGGCCACGCAGGTGTCCAGGGCCGAGGCGAGGGCGTCAGCTGGCGAAAGCGGAGCGCCCAGAAGCATGGCCAATGGAGGGTCAACCCGGGCGAACTGTCCCAGAGGGCCCCTGCCGGCGCTCTCGAAATCGGTAGTGATCAGTTCGCATTTCGCGCGGTTAAGCGTGAGGCCCAGGCGTGCGCATCCACTCTCGATGAGGTCCACATCTGTCTCAACCACCTCGAGTCCACCACCCAGGGTGAGGTCGTCCAGGTATCCAAAAGCCAATGGTGATGATAGCTGGGTAAGGATTGGCTGAAGCGGCAGACAGAAGAGCAGAGGTCCCAATAATAAGTTATTATTATTATTATTATTTATTTTTTTTTGTCCCGAGGTAAAAAAGATCCCTCAGGGACTTCAAGATTACTAAAACAGTTAAGAGTCTGGAACGGCTAGAACTCCTCGGGCTCAGGCAAAAGGTGAGCAAACGTCCCGCAAATTATATTATTAATAATAATTATTATTATTATTATTATTATTATTATTATTATTATTATTATTATTATTATTATTATTATTATTATTATTATTATTATTATTATTATTATTATTATTATTATTATTATTATAAAACTGTTTTTTTTCACTAAGTACACCAAGATGCGATGATGGCCTACTGTAGGCTATGCCTTTCTGAGCATTTGGTGTTAGCATTTTGTTGTAGATGTGCAGTCAGAAATAACAAAAGGACCGGCGAATGCTGTGAAAAAAATCGGAGACACTGTTACGCTAGAGTGTGTCATGAGCAATAACAACTGTGAACAGGTCGACTGGTCGAAAGTGGAAGGCCCGCAGTCACCAAAACTGATATTCCGGAACAGCTTAGGAATGCTTAACAATGACTCCTTTCCCACTAATCGATACAGCGTTAACAAGACTAGCGGTTGCAACCTAACTATTACGCAGCTGGAAAGCAACGACTCCGGAAAATTCATTTGTTTGCAGGGAGTGGATGATAAGGAATATACAAGAAGCTCTATTTTGGTTGTCATTAGTAAGTTGTCTAATCTAATCTAATGACTTCTAAAGCGCCATTGAAATAATGTCCAAGACATCAGTGGACGGTTGCTTCAAATTAAATCACAGTCAAATACCATAATCCACTGGAGAAGAATCCAGATCGAAGTCGTGAAGATCAGAGAAACGAGAGACCCGGTCACGGGGTAGGAAATGGAAGTTGAAGGAGTTGAGTCTTAAGTTAAAATCTGAACGACATGAAAGAATTAACAGGCGGACTGAATTGGGCAGCGAGCTCCACAGTTGTGGTCTTTTGGACTAGACACCAAGAAAGACCGAGAGCCTATAACCAGTGTTCGGATACGGGGGAGGGGGCACAGCAAGAGTCTCGGTGTCCATTGATCGATTGTGGTATCCATTTGCATGAGGATGAGCCCGGAATAGAATTAGGTCGACTGGTTACTTAGTTAGCAAATTAAGTATTTCTTCAGAATATGAGTTAGTCCGATATCAATTGTCGCTGTGCTTAACTGATTTCCAATGTAATCGTAATCATACACTCCATATTTCTAAAGCGGTACTCTGAAGCTAAGCAAAAAGCACCAGCTTATTCACGAGCGCTGGAAACGTAGTCTATCTCACTGATTAGTTTTACTGTATGTACACTCGCAACGGTTGTGTCTGCGGCCACCAGACACTACAGACATGATAGCAAGCGTGGACTACTCATAGAGTGAAATTTTGCTAACTTATATTTGTTTTATTGCAGCTTGTATGGTATGGTATCTGGTAATTTATAAAGCGCCTCTAACAGTGTGAACTATTCAGAGGAGCTCTCAGCATGTGAGCCTCGCGGAAACAGAAAAGTCTTTAAACGACGAACAACATAGAGAGACAGAACCTAGTAAGTAGGGTCCCACGGCGTACTAAGGGAAGAAGTTCCATAGGGATGGGCCCACGACAGCGAAAGAGCGAGACTGAGCCATAGCAGACCTCACCCGAGGAACAAACAGATCAAGCCGATTCAGAGAACGTATGGGTCGATGAAAAGAAGCAGAGAGGTTTTCGCATCAGGTCACAGCGGTACACTGGAGCAAAGCGCTGTTGCGCCTTAGAGACAAGAGTTATGATCTTGAAGTGGATATGAGCGGAGATAGGAAGCCAATGCAAAACATCAGTCATATAAGTAGAGATGGACGAGAATCGAGAACGATGAGCAATGAGGCGAGCAGCTGCGTTAAGTAGTGATTGAAGAGCAGAAAGACGGACTTTCGGAAGACCTAACAGTAAAGAATTGCAATAATCAATGCGGCAACAGATGAATGCATGGATAATAGTAGTGAAAACTGAAGGAGAGACGGATCTACGGATAGCTCGCAATCTTCTCAAGTGGTAGTAGCACGTGCGGGTAAGGAAGGGGAGGTGAGAAGCAAACGTTAGTGAACTGTCCAAGGTGACCCCCAGGTCGCGGACATTCGTAGAGTATGAGAAGTTCGGAAAGTGAGCTGAGAGAAGTGAGAAATCAAGTTTAGATAATTGCTGCTTTGTACTAAACCATATGAGTTGAGTTTTCGAAGAGTTTAGGTTCAACCGATTAGAGAACAACCAAGAGCGAAGATCTTGAGAAAGGGAGTCAATGGATCGAACAAGAAGAAATTGGTCAGCTGGGGACCATGGACATAAGTTTGCACATCATCAGCATTGAGATGGCCAGATGCAAGGTGCTTAGAGAAGAGAGAGTGAATGCCAGAGGTAAAAATAATGTAAAGGATAGGACCAAAAACAGAACCCTGGGAGACACCAAAGTTTATCCCAACCCAGGGCGTTCTTGAGGTACTCATGATCACCCTTTGCGTCCGGTCAGTAAGGTAGGATTGGAACCAGCAGAGAGGGGGCAGATAAGCCACATGACCTTTGAAGATGGCGAAGAAGAATCTCATGATCGACCATAATTATCAAAAGCTTGTGTTTGTTATTTATGATAGTAGTTTGTTATTTATGATAGTAGTTTGTTATTTATGATAGTAGTTTGTTATTTATGATAGTAGTTTGTTATTTATGATAGTAGCCTATTACCGGAGACTTGTTATATGCTGCATTAAAACAATTATTCTGATATGAATCAGTCAGAACATGTAGGCCTACCCATTATTAGTTGAGCCACAGAAAATAGCCTCTATATAGCGTTTATAGGTGGTTCATGGCATGGTTCCCAAAGACACCATTATAACGAGTTTCTGGTGTATTTAATAAAGAATATTGTTGATTGGATGAATAATGATATCAATCTTTAATAATTTTTATATTCTTTTGACATTTTGTAAATGTTGGTGGATCATTATTTTCTTCCTCAGTTGAATAATAAAAGTAACAATAACATATTAATGGTAGTATTGTATAAATTCGCTAGCTGGAGTTGACCAATTTTGCTTTATAATTCAGGTGAGGCAGAATCATGTCAGTCGGATTTAGTGAATGACGAATTGGCTAAAGGCGATAAATATAACGTTTGGTGTGCCATCAAGGTACCGGCTAAAGCCTTGGAGCCATCGAATGTGGCTCTGCTTTTTTCAGATAAGGCTGTCAATGAAACAGAAACAACAAACGAGACGGCACCATCAACTATTAAGACAACACTCACTGCAATTGTGACAAGCAGCACCAACAGAACGCACGTGTGTATTGCATCTTTTGATCCCAGTACACAGTCCGGCTTTGACAATACCCGTGGTTACCTGGAAGTTTGCAGCATCACAAGGGAAATAACTATGAAATGTGAGTTCATTGAGTTACCGTTAATTTATTTCATAATCATGATTGTAATCTGAAGATTTCCAAATGCCCAAAGAAAGTGGCCGGTATGTTGTGGAAACCAGCTGCTTCACAGACTCTTTTGCAGCGGAGAAACTGTTGTATGCATTCCTTGCAATTATATGGACCATGTGCTTTAAACTTGAATTGGCAGTGTATAAATTTCTAATTACAATATTGGTTGGAGCCAGTTTGTTTAATTTGTCTTGTAATTGTAATTAGTACCTTCTATTGCGCCGGTGTCTAATGCACAAGGCATCAACCGATGGCACACCAAAGCCAAGCCGTAACCAGGAGTTCAGTCCTTAAGACAGAGAGGCATCCTATGGTGGATAAGCAATAATAATTTGAAAGAGGTAAGTTATAAGTTGAGAACGAAATGACACAAGCGACTGAGCAGAGCGCGCAAGCGACTGAGCAGACCGAAACACAAGCGACTGAGCAGACCGAAACAGTTCGTTCACCAAGAACAGTTCTTGGTTTAGGTATGACCAGACAAAGATAACAGGGAGAGACACAGAGAGTTCCAAAAAGTAGGTCCAGCAACCGAAACAGCTCGTTCACCAAGAACAGTTCTTGGTTTAGGTATGACCAGACAAAAGATAATCAGAGAGACACAGAGAGTTCCAAAAAGTAGGTCCAGCAACCGAAACAGCTCGTTCACCAAGAACAGTTCTTGGTTTAGGTATGACCAGACAAAGATAACAGGGAGAGACACAGAGAGTTCCAAAAAGTAGGTCCAGCAACCGAAACAGTTCGTTCACCAAGAACAGTTCTTGGTTTAGGTATGACCAGACAAAGATAACAGGGAGAGACACAGAGAGTTCCAAAAAGTAGGTCCAGCAACCGAAACAGTTCGTTCACCAAGAACAGTTCTTGGTTTAGGTATGACCAGACAAAGATAACAGGGAGAGACACAGAGAGTTCCAAAAAGTAGGTCCAGCAACCGAAACAGTTCGTTCACCAAGAACAGTTCCTGGTTTAGGTATGACCAGACAAAGATAACAGGGAGAGACACAGAGAGTTCCAAAAAGTAGGTCCAGCAACCGAAACAGTTCGTTCACCAAGAACAGTTCCTGGTTTAGGTATGACCAGACAAAGATAATCAGGTGACCTCGTTCAATAATAATACGACTGGGGAATAAGAAAGTATTTTAAGTGTTGTGGCTGGCCAGAGTTTGAAGTTTCACAAACCATGATCCCCAATTTGAAACTACTGAAATCTGAGAAATAGGTCGACTCAACGTATTGAAAGAAAGAACCCTAAAAAGAACGTATTGGAGCTCTCGAACGTTAATCTAGAGATTACTCGGCCCACAAGAGACGCGGACATATGTCATCACTCGGTCATTGATAAGGAGATACTTCCGGCGGAGGCTTCACGTCGGGGAGTGCCTCTGGTACCACCTGGTAAACTGAGACGCAGCGGGAGGCTGCATGGTAAGTTGAGACCCTCTTATGAAGAAGGAGATATAACCTTCTTTCCAGTGCCTGGCTTTTCGCAGGCTTCGAATCCTGGTAAGTTAGCAGCAAACAGACCCTCTTCCTCACCTGTGGCTCCAAAACGTCGCGCTAGGGACCCTTTAGAAGAACCGGAAGTCCAAGGGCAGGAGTAACAAGGGCAGGCGTAACAAGATATCGAAATGCTTGAAAGCCAATAAGAAATGGCGACTGAGAGTTAAAGCCTACTGAACACAATTTGTGTAATGACCATCAACAAGTTGCATACGATATTGCACAGAGGTATAAGGTCAGATTGCTGCAGATTTTCTGTAAGGATGCATGTTTTGCGTTTATCTCTCTTTTTAAGCATGTGTCACATGATGTGCGTATGCACATGGTACATTAAACACACGTTTAATGTACCATGTGCATCTTGCCCACGTCCCTCGCTCTCTGCCTATAGTTTGATGTGCTTTGTTGCGTCTCACACGTCAGTACGGCTGGCAGCAGAAAATTTTCGCTCCACTGACTGGCAACAATGCCATATAGCATCTGATTCGCCAGCTGCTGAACCTCTCTATGGCGAATCTAATGTGATGACTTCTACAGTGTCGTTATCATAATGTCCAGGAAATTAGTTGATGGTTGCTGTTTTAAGGTTCTGTTCTGAATGTGAGAGTAGGACTGCTATCTATAACTCAGACTGTTTTGAAGATGTGTGTGTGTGTGTGTGTGTGTATCTGTTTGTATGTGTGTGTCTATGTATGGGACTTGATTCATTCTGAGTTTTTTATGCTTTGATGGAGCAGATTATCCTGTGGAAAACATCGCTGTATCTCCGCCTCCTCCTCATTATATAGGGACCACAGTCACTTGCACTGCCAATGGATATCCGACTCCAACATTCTCATGGAAAAACATGAATGGAGATGTTGTAGAAACCAACAGTACTCTGGAGATTAACGGCAACGCTGGAGACAAGTACACTTGCACAGCAACGAACACTGTTAAAGGAAGAGCAACGTCTCAGGTTATAGGCATTACAGTTACTGAAGTTGTAATGAGTACAGTGGCTGAAGTAGTTAATGAGCCAGGTATGTGGACCTCCTTGGTTTTATGATCAGGTACATTTAGAGATTGGTGGGGAATCCATAAGGGGGCATTTTGGAAATTTTTTCTGTTTCAAGAATCAACCATACCTTGGCTCCTTTATAATGAGCTGCCCATATCTGGACGTTGTTACCTGTTGTCTAATCTAATCTCATCTGGGAACTTCTTTTTGTGTCATAATCGCTATGCACAAGGGTTTCGATTGATGGTCAGTTCTAAGCAAAACGGATTCTAAATCACAATCCACTGGACAGGACCGTGCAGATAGGAACCATGCAGACAGGAACCATATGCATGGGAATCATACAGATATAAACCAAACAGATAGGAACCATATAAACAGGAACCATGAAGATAGGAACCATACAGATAGGGATGTGAGACTTCTGATACCGGAAGACGAGCTGTGGGATATTTGCGGGGTTGGGTTGATAGCAGTCTTGAAATTCTGTAGTCCACTGCTGTTTAAAAGTACAGGTATATGTGTACGTGTGCATTTAGACTCTTTAATTAGCACCTTTTCAGTAATTCTTGCAAGCAATTTTTATCTTCTTCTTTAAGTTCTCTGCCCTCCGTTAGGTTTCCACTTCCAATTACGTCATTCCTCTATTCGCTGCGCTCTTCTCTTCAGTCCGCTGTGTCCTTCCGTCATCATCCATCCCAGCATCATCTGTCGCGGTCTTCCTCTCCTCCTCCTTCCCTCCAATCTCCCCTCTATGATTGCTCTCAAGAGGGAGTCTCCTCTTAATATGTGTCCAATCCAGTTCTTTTGTCTTTCTCTTAATGTTGTCATTAGTGATCTTTTTTCTTCTACTCTTTGCAACACCTCTTCATTTGTCATTCGCTCCGTCCAGCTCACCTTTTCACCAATGTTTATAAGTGCAGCTAAAATTCACTACTAACTAAAAGTGAAACTGTAAGCAAATAACTGGAAAAGTCACCGCTGGTTGGCGCTTTGTGATGAACAAGCATCAACCGATGGCGCTGAGTAACTGTAGGTGAAGGACGACTTGCCCAAGTCGAATCCGTACTCAAAAAAAATTGGCTACCGTGCCCCACGGTTTAGTGCGTGGTGTCGGCAGATGGGGAAAGAATATCTCTGTGGTTGTATGATATAGTTCTTAGAAACATGTGATGTTGTATGATATGATAGTTCTTAGCAACATGTGATGTTGTGTTTTTCTAGGTTGTTCTTCAGGTTGCGTTGCTGCCATCTTAATTTCGATCATTGTAGGAGGGGGAGTTATCGTTGTGGTGGTTTTGTATGTTCGCTGGAAAAAGAAGAAAGGTAGTACAGCAGACTCAATATTGGTTGTGCATTTTTCACTTCTGAGCAGGAACAGTCTGACTAGCCTGAACCACCTTCTGATTCATTGATCACCGGCTTCACCTGACTGAACAGACGTAGAACTGATCTTGGTGGGCAGGTTGTTTGGGTTGGACCTCAGACCTGACAGTAGGGGCCTACGATTTGATACCAGCTTGAGCTGAGAATTAACCCCTTTGCTTCAGATACGAGCATGTCATCTGTGTATGAGCATTGTGCAGCTCTTGTATATATGAGGTTTCGCTATCAGGGTCACCCTACTTATATTAATCATAATATATACAATCATATAATCATCAATTGGTGACAACAGTTTACTAAACAAGATTAAATCAGTATACATCTGTCATGAAAGATGAAAAAACGATTGTAAAAAGAACCCAGGAAAAAACCAACAGTTCCTGTGCGAATAAACACATAATGCAGTCATGTGTGTGCATCCAAGAGCACTGTCATGCATTGGACAGTCCTTCCGAAATCGTCATTCATTTAGAATTAATAATAATCTTCCCGTTTTTCTTTCATTAACAGACACAAATCGGCGAGTAACAGAATTTGATAATGCCCGCATTACTAAGTTCAGAAGTCAACACTGCATCCGGGCAAAAGGAAATATTAAGAACAGTTAACACACTGAAGTTTTAAGTTTAATCAAAGAAAAACATATTTCTGGACTGACAGATAATAAGGTGCACAAGAGGTGTGTGCCAACAAGCTGTGTCCACCATCTATCCCTACTATGTCAGTTCATAAGGATAGCAGTCCACGGGACTGCATGGAGTCTGTCTGCCCTGCTTGAGCTACCCCGGTTTTTGGCCTGGCACTAGACCACTGACCAAGCAACCTGCATGGTACATGAAATTATATACTGCCAGGCTTGCCAGCCAATCTCTGGTCTATCTGACATGGATTTTTTCAAAGATGCTGAGGGTTTTCAGAGATTTAAATTTACATATAGGGAAGTTTCTTGAATTTATGCGTATTATAAGTGTCAATTGTGTGTATAGTCCTCTATATTTTATAACTGAAATTAACCAAAATTTCTTTTAAAACTTCAGTTGTTTTTGTGCAACAGCAACTGTTGAACCGAGTGAAAGCGTCGGTGCTGGAAAGGAAACTGTTGAACCGAGTGATAGCGTCGGTGCTGGAAAGGCAACTGTTGAACCGAGTGAAAGCGTCGGTGCTGGAAAGGCAACTGTTGAACCGAGTGAAAGCGTCGGTGCTGGAAAGGAAACTGTTGAACCGAATGAAAGCGTCGGTGCTGGAAAGGCATCTGTTGAACCGAGAGAAAGCGTCGGTGCTGTAAAGGCAACTGTTGAACCGAGTGAAAGCGTCGGTGCTGGAAAGGCAACTGTTGAACCGAGGGAAAGCGTCGGTGCTGGAAAGGCAACTGTTGAACCGAGTGAAAGCGTCGGTGCTGGAAAGGCAACTGTTGAACCGAGTGAAAGCGTCGGTGCTGGAAAGGCAACTGTTGAACCGAGTGAAAGCGTCGGTGCTGGAAAGGCAACTGTTGAAGCGAGTGAAAGCGTCGGTGCTGGAAGGGCAACTGTAGAACCCCATGAAGGACACTACTCTGAACTTACGGCCAAACAAGGAAGCGAAGAAAAGGAAACTTACACTCAGTTGCGCTTATCCATTAACGCAGCAGGTGCTGGCCAATATGCCGACTACAATGAAATACCCTAAAGCAGTGATGTTAAGCTTCAAGGTCACAATAATTATAGCCAAGGGAATGAATCTCAGTATTCCTAAAACGATCTGTAATTAATTACTTGTTACTTCAAATTCTTAATGTAAACGCTTTAGAACTGGAGTTGGAAAATTGTTGTTTGTCGCTTCTTACGTCCAGCTACTGCCAAGAACAGCTCATGTGACCAGTTAATTGCTTCTCACATTACTTGAAGCACACGTGCCATGTAGTGTATTTCTTGTAACTGAACATTTTATAGCTCATTCTAATCAAGTACGTCTCGAAAATAATAATATACTTTCTATCATGTGTAACTGAACATTTTCAGCGCATTTTAATTCAGTACCTCTCTGATGCAATCTACTACACATTTACACTATTACTTGTGTGATATGCTGATAATTTACATCTGGTAAACCAATAAACTGCCTGCATTATTTATTATTAAGCGCCACCATCTAATCACATCAATCGGTCATCTAATCACATCAATCGGTCATCTAATCACATCAATCGGCCTAATCACATCAATCGGCCTAATCACATCAATCGGCCTAATCACATCAATCGGTCATCTAATCACATCAATCGGTCATCTAATCACATCAATCGGTCATCTAATCACATCAATCGGTCATCTAATCACATCAATCGGTCATCTAATCACATCAATCGGTCATCTAATCACATCAATCGGTCATCTAATCACATCAATCGGTCATCTAATCACATCAATTGGTGGCACTGTGCAGTTGTGAGTGAAGGATTTTATCGAGGCCCCTACACAGTAATTGTCTGAAGGGAGGCTTGAACCCCTACTCCCTGTGTTGCAAGGTGAGCACCCTAACTAATCGGCTACTGTGGCCTACATTGTCCTGCACTGGGATTAAACCAGAACCTGATGATATTGTAATGCCAGTACTAACATTAACATTCCCAAACCCAAAGATAATTTTCTAGTGGCCTGGCATTGCATGTGTTTAAAAGACGAGGATTGGTTGAATGGTAACACGCTGGCAATTTAGATCAGAAGGACGCAAGTTCGATACCCGCTAGCCCCATATAGTTTGACTCAGCCTTTTCACTCCCTAAACTCACTAGGGGGCGACTGTAAAACGAGCAGTAGGACAGACGGGCGCCTTGCATGGTTGCCATACAGTTATATTCGACTCCTGTTAAACATGTTATCGTCTGTTACTATAGTACTATATCATGTAATCGTACTGCGTACTTGTCAGTTTGAATTTAATAAACGAATATTATTATTATTCTTCAAGACTGATGTTATTTTTGCTGCTGGTTCTTTCATAACTTCGTTGATGGAGACTAGCTGCTACATCCGCCAGAATAAAATTGTATAGCGCTATAATTTTAAACAAAGGAAAGCGAGTGCATCATCAGCTGATGCTTATTACATTACACACCAGCGCTACAGAAGTTGCTAATTATGACTACAACAAATGGAGTCCATTTACCCGCGTCTCATCAAGTTCTCCTACCCTGACTCATCTGATCCTCCGCCTTCCAATTATTCTCGCCCTAAACGACACTCGCCTTGACAGCTGCTATGCCTCCTTTCTTGATCTGGAAACTGGACTCTGACCTCTTCTGGACTACTCTCTGGAAAACCCCCTCTGATTTGACGTAGCGCTGGTGAGTGGGCTGGTGCCCTGCGCTTGGCCCTCGAGTGACGCTTCAGAAGTTTGGAGATTACGATTACGATTACGATCTCTTCCCTTAGAAATGGTGCGTGGGTTTACAGTTGTAAATTGGGCGCTATATGAATGCATCTTTTCATTTTAATCTTATTTGAGATTAAAGGATTAATATGGAGAATAGTGGTAAAGATTAGGATTTGCAGAAATTCTGTGGGTTCTTTACTACAACTATTGCTCTGATATAAAACTTTCTAATGTCTAATCATTGTGCTCATTTTCTATGTTCATTTATCGTCAATGTTGATTGCTCAAGTTGTCAATATAATTTCTCACACAGGTGGTGACTTAATTACTTAGATTAATCCTGTAAGG
This sequence comes from Allolobophora icterica, assembly GCA_963556255.1. Taxonomy (NCBI): domain Eukaryota; kingdom Metazoa; phylum Annelida; class Clitellata; order Crassiclitellata; family Lumbricidae; genus Allolobophora; species Allolobophora icterica. The sequence goes on along the minus strand of OY744607.1, from coordinate 2,735,315 downwards.
AGGAAAGGCATAGCAAGTATCGCTACAAAAGAAATTTATATAGCGCTGACTTCCAATAGATTCGCATCGAAGCTCGCCCTTGTCAAGAATCTCAAGACCAGGTTCGGCGGTCGCCGTAATGCGTAGTCAGATGAGCTACTCACAAGCAGATAAGTGCTGCTCAGGAGCAAATTGGCGCTATACAAACTGAAATCCGTGAAGCGTTGAGTGAGGCGTTGTCAAGGTATTGTCAAGGCTAACTAGTCTAGAGGCACATAGGCGCCGAGTTGGCCCCAAAAGTGTGAGTGCCCAAAGAGAGTGAAAAAAATTTTTTGACCTTTTTTTCGTTACAATGTTACAAAGCTACAAAAATCATAGTTCTCTCCAATATCAATTCTCAATTCTTTTGTTTTATAATTATAATGGCAAATTAATGTCAAATTACAAATACGTGGCTTCTCTCGTCCAGACTGTCAATTCTTAATTTTTTTACTTTTGGGGATTTCTATATTTGCTTTGTTGGATTTGGTTAGGACACACTTAGGCCTAGGCCCTATTGAAATTATCCCTTTGACAGCATAATTTGCACTGCAATCTACACAGAGACGGCGATCTTGTTTGACAGGTAGGGGGACACTTGAACTGGGTCAGTAGGCCTAGGCCTATTCATTCGCGCGTGAGGGCGGAAAAATTTTGTGACTTTTTTGTGCACGAAAAATGCGTTAAAAAGAAAGGGGCAGGCACTTTGTAACGGCATGTAGATAGGCCTATATAGTTTCATCAAATTGTATAATCGCATGCAAACTAATTCAAATCTAAAGTTTATTGACTTATTATAGTAACATAGTGCGAAACAGTAGGCCTATAAACAGAATAATAATAAACAAAACTCATTAAATTTTTTATTTGTTGGTGGCAACGTGTTGATATCGATGTGTCAGCTGCCTGGTCTCAGTGGTCAAGTTTCCACTTGGAAATTATTAACAAAAGCAGCAATCAAAAAGTTTCTTTAGAAATGGGGGAACAACTGTATACTGTGTCCCCTCACTGTTAAAGGTGGATGGGACATGTCCCACTCGTGTCAAAAATTCCAATGGAAATGTTGCAATGCTACAAAATGCCATGGTTCTGTCCCGTATCAATTCTTAATTCTTTTGTTTTATAATTATAATGTCTTTATATGTTACAATGATTCACAACTAAATGGCTTTTCTCTAGGTCTCCCTGGTATTTTAAAAACTACGAATTTCTTTTTGCAAAGGCTGTTGCAGGAGATCAAATCGTTGCAGATTTTTTCAAGCGTCTATATAATACAAGTGTGTCAGTCGTGTTTGAGACAAGACTGAAAGCATGACACTTACAGGACGAGTGATAAAGTTAACTGAGATTAAAATATAACAAAGACGTTATATTATTTTATAGATAAATAATGTCATTAGCAAAATAATCTCTTAAAAAGGGCTCTTTGGGTACTGATTTCTGATGGTGCCCAGGCATAGGCGGGCCTCGCATGGCCTATTTCTGGTGGTGCTGGGCACTCACGGGCCTCGCAGAGTCGGCGCCCATGTAGAGGCATCGCCAATTCATGAAGTTGTTGTGGAGAGGCGCTCGGAACCTAATTCCAGAGTTCCTGGGGTTGTCGCTAGTTCAGGGACCGCGCCTTCGAGTTTGACACTCGGCCAGCAAGACCCTGGTAAGGTGAGACGTAGTGAACGTCTTGAAGCTAAGTCAAGGTTGAATTATAATGAGGTTGGTAATCGTTCTCCTTGGCAAGAATGGCCTGCCAAAGAATCGAACCTACAACCATCTGTTCCTACAGTGGTTCTATCATCCGTCCATTCTTCACAACAACGCCTTCATTCCCCGTTCGATGATACGATGCAGGCGACATCTGTTGAGGCGGGGTGGAACGCGATACTATGATGCGGGACGGATAACGGAACTGTATTGAGGTAGGCCTATTAGATGAGTATAGGCTTACTGTATGCGGCTATACGAATATGATACATAAAATGCGCTGTACACATAAGCTCCCGAGGTCGACCGCGCATCTCTCGCCAACTCAATCCAGCGCGATCGATTTTTAAATAATTACTATTTTCAAATGGGAAGCTTTGGTTACCACAATTAAATTTGGCTGCCTAGGCCCCATAGGGAGCTAGCGCTTGTGTTGCAGGTCCTTCTAACCGGAGATTATAATAAAGCTTTTATCGTTTACGGAACTAAACGATTATTTGCGAGACAGCCAACGGGATTTGGGGTTCTGCCCAGCAAAGACATTTTTTTTAGTATCGGCATTTTTAGGCCGACGTATTAATAACGATGTACGGAGGTTTATCATTGATCGTTTATGTTCTGATGGTTTCAGTGACAGGTTCGTGTTAAGAAACTGTAATAATGACGAAAATTTTAGTGAAAAACTGCTATGTTTGGTTTAATCACAGTAAAACGTACGAAATGATTTGACATAGACCTAGAGGATGCTCGATGGTGTAGTGATTAGCGTGCTGCACTGTCAATCGAGAGGTCGGGGGTTAAAGCCCCGCCAAGGCAGAAATGACTACACTGTCAGTGAGACGACGAGGGATAGGACTGGTCACCCGCCCCCATATGTCGAGGCTAAGAAAATGAAGTCGCTAAAACTTCATACCCATGGCTGCCTCAGTTTAGCTTGCGGGACTGCTATTCTTTTTTTAGAGGGAATTGTACTAAAGTAAACGCTCCTTTATACACCACTGGACTCCTTAGGGTTTCTGATTTATCCATCTTAGGAGTAACTATCTCTGACAATCTAATCATTTCCAGTCATGTCAACAGCATTTGTAGTCAGGGCCGTCGCTCCTTATATGCTCTTCGCACCTTAGTAGCTCGTGACCTATTATGTGATGTGGTTAGAGCAACTATCCTCTCTAGTATACTTTACGCTTCCTCTGCTTGGTGTAGGGCTACCAGATACATGGGTAGCCAAAGGAGGACACAGAAAGCAACAACTATTCTCCAAACTTGCAAAATTTATCGAGAAAATTCAGCATTTTGACTAAATAATCTGCCAAAATGACAGAGACGCAGATCAACCACCGAGAAGGTGCAACATTGCATTGACGACGCGGCAACATATGCGTAGCTACTATGCAAAATAAGTGCTGGTGGCCTTGTGTATGCCTTTCTGAGCATTTGGTTTGCATTTTGTTGTAGTTGTGCAGTCAGTAATAACAAAAGGACCGGCGAATGCTCTGAAAAAAATCGGTGACAGTGTTACGTTGGAGTGTGTCATGAGCAATAACAACTGTGAACAGGTCGACTGGTCGAAGGTGGAAGGCCCGCAGTCACCCAAACTGATATTCATGAACAGAATAGGAATGCTTAACAATAATGACTTTCCCACCCGTCGATACAGCGTTAGCAGGAGTGGTGGTTGCAACCTAACTATTACGCAGCTGGAAATCAGTGACTCCGGAAGATTCATCTGTTTCCAAGGAGAGGGTGAAGATATGGAATATACAAGAAGCTCTATTCTGGTTGTCATTAGTAAGTCATATAATCTGATCTAGAGACTTATATAGCGCCATTGGAATAATCTCCAAGACATCAGTCGACGGTCGATTCAAGTGAAATCACAATAAAAATCATAATCCGTTGGAGAAGAAACGTAGTCGAAGTCCAGAAGATCAGAGAAATGAGAGGCAAGAAATGGAACTTGAGTTTGAAGTTTAGATCATGAAAGAATTAACAGAATGAACTGAATTGGGTAGAGAATTCCACAGTTTTGGACTATAGACACCAAGAAAGACCGAGACCCTAACAATGTTTGGATGCGGGGAATAGCAAGAGTCTCGGTATCCATTGATCGAGTGTGGTATGATGGTATCTATTTCCATTAGGGTGAGCACGGAACAGAGATAGGTCGACTGGTTACTTAGTTAGCGAATTAAGTATTTGTTGAGAATCTGAGTTAATCAGATATCAGTTGTCGCTGTGCTTAGCTGATTTGCAATGTGAATTGTAATCATAAACTCCAAATTTTTAAAGCGTTACTCTGAAGCTAAACACAGAGCACCAGCTTATTCACGAGCGCTGCAAACGTAGTCTATCTCACTGATTTGTTTTACTGTTGATTTATTCGCAACGGTTGTGTCTGCTGCCATTAGACTCTACAGGCATGATAGTAAATGTGGCCTACTCATAGAGTGAAATTTTACTAACTAGTGTTTGGTTTATTATTGCTGGTGTTTGCTATTTATGATAGTAATCATTTACCGGAGACTTGTTACATGCTGCATTAAAACAATAAACAGTAGACATAATTAGCTATGCTACAGAAATAAGCATCTAGAGGCCTACAGCATGTTCTCATTATAACATGCTTCACGTTAAGGTTAATAAAGACACCATTATAACGAGTTTTGGTGTATTATTAGGCCTACTATTATTTATTTTAGTTTGACTACTGAGGGGCATGCTAACTTAAGTAAAAAGATTATTTAATAATAATAATGAATATTATTGGATAAGTTATATTTATGATGCTCAATAGCTTTTGTACTCTTTCGAGATTTTGTTAATATTGATGATTTTTTCTACCTTAGTTGGATAATAATGCAATACAATACAACTGCATTTGGTATTACCATCCTTCCAAAGTTCAGAAGTGCACACACGGCCATATGAGAGAACATCGCTGGCGCAGGGCAATAAAATGAGTGAAGGACTTTCTCTAGGTCCCTATACACATTGACCGCCTGAGTGGAGGATTGAACCTGTACTCTCCGCGTTACAGGCCAAACGCTCTAACCAATCGGCAACCGTGTCCCACCAATAATAGTAATGCTAGAAATATATTAATGGTAATTTTGAATATAATCGCTTAGCTGGAGTTGATCAATTTAGCTTTGTAATGTAGATGGTGCAGAATCATCATGTATGTCGAATGTGACGAGTGGTGCATTGGATAAAGGCGATGGCTATAGCCTTTGGTGTGCCATCAGCGTTCCGCTTAAAGTCTTGGAGCCATCGGATGTGGCTCTGTCATTGGAGACTGATGGTGAAACAGAGACAAAGGACACAACACAACCATACATTGTTAAGACAATACTTACTGCAACTGCGACAAATAAGAATATCGCGCAGCGTTTGTGTAGGGCGTCTTTCCTCCCCAGTACACAGCCTGGTTTTGACAATACCGCTGCTTCCTTGGTTGTTTGCACCACAAAGGAATTGATTGTATCATGTGAGTTTCTCACCTTACCGTAAATTTATTTCATAATCGCGATCATAATCTCACGATTTCCACACTGGTCAAAGAAATTGTCCAGTACATAGCGGGAACCAACTTACCAATTTCTTCACATGCAGGCGTTCTTGATTTTACGTAGACATTGCTATATATTTGACCTCATGCTTTCAACTTGAACTGGCCCTAAATAAATATATTTAATTCTACATTTGGTTGGAACCAGTTTATTTGGTTTATCTTGTTATCTGTAAAAGTTGTGGTTTTGCGACTACACACAATGCAAAATGTGACAAAGAAACTTCTTTGAAA
>OY744607.1:2702294-2724794 GCA_963556255.1 Allolobophora icterica | reverse complement strand
GTGCAGCACTACCTATAACTGTATGTTATATGCATTAGATACAAGTTGAACAACATTTTAACAGTTGCTAGTAAATTCTAATTACATGCAATTTATTTTTATATCAAATAATTCACAAAAAATACATGTAATTCACTCTTAGCAATGCGTCATTACCATCCATGGCAAGATGCGACTGTCATGAGAAAATAGCAGAAATCTGATGTATTCGGATGGTAATGATGAAAAACAACCGCTGGATAGTAATGATAAAATGATGAAATATATGTCAGCCTTCAAATATTTTCACTTGAATTACTTTATCAGATAAGTAATTTAAATCAGTTCAACAAAAGCGGTAAATAAAATAAGTTGTCAATGTTATAATCTACCTAAACCGGGAAATACAACACGAGATGGTAATGAAACAGAAATTTACTTTTTTTGTAATTTGGAACACACAAACTTAAATTAAAAATAAAACATTATGAATGTCAACATAAATCTGTGTGATTCCATTAATAGTTGACAATATCTTGTTCCTGATGTTTTTCTTTTAGTAAGTAAGCACGTTCTGCAAAAGTTATAGGCTTCCCAAAAATTGAGATGGCTATGATGCTTATTTCTATGGACATGTATAAATAGGCTCTAAAAAAATAATATTACGAAAATGAGTCTAAATGTTTCATTATTGCATATGCTAGCTACTAATTAATCAAAATAATATACCTTTGTTACAGGTTGTTATGGAATAAATTTGCATAAAAGTTGAATTTAATGCATTGTACACAGTCTCGGACAGTGGATGGTAATGATATTTTGTATACATTTAGTAATTTATTTCTAAATTTCCAAAATCCAGCAGCTACAACAATTATGGGAAATGTTAATCTGCTCATTCTTTGAAGGATAGGCAAAAAAATTTGAAGAAATTATCGAAAAAACTCAAAAAACCAGCATGGGACATCAATTCTGCACTTTTCGGATAATGACCCATATACTGAAATCTATTTTATTAGACAATTAAACATTTTATTGCATGAAATCTATTTTATTTGATAATAAAACATTTTATTGCATGAAATCTATTTTATTAGATAATAAAACATTTCAGGGCATGTTTTGAGGAAAATTTATCACTGCACATGGCGAGCGGCGTCTGAGCGCATAAAAATCAAAAATAATTTTTAATTACAATTAATTTCCCGCACAAACAGCGGTTAACAGCCTTTCATCATTGCACATTTAAAACAATTCCTGAAACATTTTATTGCTCGAATTGCGACTGTCGCTGACTCGTGCGTATACAGTACAGTGTACATACATGTATAGGTCTACATATTAGGCATGTGTTATAATTACCATTATTATCATTAGGCTAGGCCTATGCTATTAACGTTATCTTGCGAGGTTTTTGTGCGCAGTAGAAGCTTTGGTTTTAATAACAATAAAATTAAACAGTTAAACATTGTATTTTATATACCGGATAATAGTATAATATGTTCATAGTTAGTAAACATTGTAAAACAACTGCAGTCTGCAGCATTATTTTAAAAACGCAAAAGGAAAATGTAAATAGCGAGTAACCGAAATTCGAAAATAGCTGAATACTATAAGACTACTACTAAACTGTGTTGAAAGGATAAGTGGTAATTTCAAAACCAGACCAATTTTAAGATTAATTTTAAAAAGAGGACCAAACTAAGTGGTGAAAAGCTGTGGTAGTGATATTGATAGTTTGTGATAAAATTTTATTCTGAGTCATTAATTCGTTTAGATACCTATAGCCTACATATAGCGTATAGGGCCTATATATTACGATTATGAAGGGCAGCACAGCAAAAATATGCTTTAAACAGAGCCGTAGCAACAAAGAACGTGGTCCCCTCCGAACATTTGTCCGGGGCCCCTACCGAACATTCGTCCGGGGCCCCTTACAGACAAGTGAAGTCTGATGACGTAGCCAATAGCATTATGTGATGTATCAAAACAGTACCATCATGACTTCGCGCCGTTCACGGTTATTTTGTGGGCCACTTTTAGGGGCCGCCTTCCTTGCGGGGCCCCATCCGGTCGGAGGGTGCGGAGGGCGGTCGCTACGCCTCTGGCTTTAAAGTAGACTGTTTAGTAGATAAATGCGATTCCGCCTCCTTTCCTGCAATTCTTTTTAGTGTTTACCGTATACCTCTAAGAGTGATGCCGCCCCTAACGATCAACGGAAGCCAAGCCGACTTGACCAAAGTGACGGATGCTTTCTTTCCTTCCTTTTCTTTCTTTCTCCCTAAATTTTCATTTTTTATCAAAAATTCACTTTTTATATTTTTCTTCAGCCCTATTTTGCCGCCCCTGGAAAAGTGCCGCCCGGGGCGACTCGCCCCATCTGCCCCCCCTTCGGTACGCCACTGCGTAGATCCCAACAGAGAGTGTAGCTGATCGTTCATACAGCATCATGTACAAACTTCTCAAAAGTTGATCGTATTACCTGTGTTAGCGTTTACGTAAGACACCTCAAAGGCGCTATAGTAATTAAGTATCTAAATACATATGTACGTGTTAAAGGGACAATTCAGAGTGAGCCACCTGTTTGGCTAACGGAGCCTTGGTGTTTCTAGTTACTAATCTCCAGGTGACAGCTTTATCAGCATACTAAGAAACAATGTATCTTAGTAACCGTTGCAAACAATAGTTATTTCAGGCAATTCAGAGGGCAATGCTGTTTTAAACTGGTGAAGACTGGTTTATTATTGTCATTGTTATTGTTATTATTATTATTATTATTATTATTATTATTATTATTATTATTATTATTATTATTATTTTTATTATTATTATTATTATTATTATTATTATTATTATTATTATTATTACGCATTTATTAAGCGCCACTGTTTAATGACGAAGCATCAATCGATGGCGCTGAGCAATTGTAGGGAAAGTACTTGCCCATAGAGCCCTGCGCCGACGTCATAGTGTCGGCGGCGGCGCGCCGGTCATTTTTGGTCGGCGGCGGCGGCGCGCCGACGAACAAAAATCGGCGGCGGCGGCGTCCACAAAATGTCGGCGTCGGCGCGGCGCGGCGTGCCCTAGTCAGAAACATGAGTTACCATGGGCATCCGCAGAAATTTTCCCGAGGCGGGAGGCAAAATTTTTCTAAGGGGGCAAAATTTTTCCAGGGGGCAAATTGACGTTTTTACATGGAAAATCTATTCACAAATCCAGGGGGCAAATCCCCCTCCCCTCCTTTAGACGCCCATGTGAGTCACTATGATAGCTGAACAGCCGTTGGTCCTGTGACCAGTCAAAGGGCCAAGTTCTCTAAAGCCACTCCATCACACTGAAGCTCAACTACATATAAAGGGACTGAAAGAGAAGACTCCTTCAGACATTTTCCTTAATTACACTGCACATCTGTATCTATGTATTGGCAAATTGCAATCAGATGAAGCAACATGCATTTGCATATTGCATGAATACACTTGCATATACACTGATACCGTGTAGGCCTACACACCAAGTCTCATGGCAGATGCTGGATAACAGCATCCTCCCAGTAAGAGAGGCTGCTGAAGACATGAAGTAAAATGTAAATATATACGTTTTCCTATGGTAATACACTGGCCGAGTGGCCTCACTCCTGTTAATTTTTCAATGAATTTACCAGGTGGTCTGCTGCCCGTTTGAATTGGTGCCACGCCATTTAAAATTTCCACATATAGACCATTGTTCGTATCAGACTAAACTGAAAAAGACCATTTTTGATACTATACATACTAAGTTGTGGGGCGTGGTGGCTCAGTGGTAAGTTCGGCGCCTTGTGACCGGAGGGTTGCAGGTTCGAATCCCACTCTAGCCGCTGCGTACGGACCTTGGGCAAGTCCTTCACTCGCAATTGCTCGTGGCGCTTCGGCGTGAAAATTCCAGCACAGTATCAAATGCTGTAGTTGGGAGCGCCTCTGAGTAGTAGTTGACTTCGAGAGGCGCTATAGAAATATCGGGAATAAAAAAATAAAAAAATAAAAAGTCAAAACCTGTGTCAACTGATACCGTTTACCTGAATAGATTCCAGCCAAAGTATTAATCAATTATACCTTCCCTTCTGCAGGATTATTACTTAAATGGCATATCTTGATATAATAGCACTCATAAACTCCTCTAATCTTACAACATTAAGCCAAAAATTTACACCATTGTAGTAAGACCACAGACATCAAAGACAACAATCAATAAGTTATAGAAGCTATTCAACATGAAGGTAACGAATGAGGGAATACTGCAGTACTGTAATACACATACAAAGACATGCATTGCATATTGCTTTTGTTGTCAAGGTATTAAGCAAATGGCAACAGGAACAGGTGTATCAAAACAACAACAACAACAATAATAATAATAATAATGATAATAATAATAATAATAATAATAATAATAATAATAATAATAATAATAATAATAATAATAATAATAATAATAATAATAATAATAATAATAATAATAATAACCTCGATCTGGTCCGTGTCCGGGCTCTGATCAGCCACCGGCGGACGGCCCTGCAAACCCTTTGACCGTAACGCAATCGTTTTCCACCATGAACCAACAGATCGCCTCTTCACAGGGTTAGTCAGCGGATGAAGACCTTCCGCCAAACGCTTCTCGCCTCTCACACCCTATTTTACCTGGTCTTCTGATTAAGAGAATCCCAAGAGCCGCAAGACCATCCTGTGCTGCTCTCCTGGGGGAGCTAATACAAGGTATCGTGCAAGAACCAGATTGCGTTGGCAAATGGTCTGATTTGCTGGCTTTTGGAGGAACCGTGCTGGCGAAACCAAAAAGAGGAGGGAGAAAACACAACGTGACGAAGACGATTCTGTCCCGCATTGCCGATTGGAGATCGAGGGGGCCAAACTATTCAACCAACGTTGGACTGAATTTGACGGCAAAACCCAAAGCAACAAAATACGACTCCGCCAAGTATTTGGCGTCGGCAGTTGCCAGCAAGCTTGAAGAAGGCAACTTCAAAGCAGCCATACGTCTCGTCTGCAGTGAGGATAAGCCGGCGCTGGAAACACCGGAAACTCTGACCGCACTTAAGCATAAACACCCGCCCGCACCAGTGGACAGGAGAACACCTTGTGATCCAGACAGCTCAGAGCGCTTCATCGCGTTGCAGGTTTCGAAAGAAGAAGTCACTAGGGCAATCTCCTCTTTCCCATCGGGTTCTGCAGGCGGCCCCGACGGCATCACCCCACAGCATCTTAAGGATCTCGTGGCCTTTGGAGTGGATGACAACATCTGCCAACATCTATCCGACCTTGTCAATATGCTTTTAAAAGGAGGTTTACCCGAAGAGGCGAATGAGGTCATTTACGGAGCAAACCTTTTAGCCCTAAGCAAGAAGGACGGAGGCATCAGACCAATCGCGGTGGGCTATACCTGGCGCCGCCTGGCGGCAAAGTGCGCCAATTCATACGCGGTGACAAGACTGTCTCAGCTGCTCGCCCCCATTCAGCTCGGGGTAGGCATTCCAGGAGGTGCTGAAGCAGCTGTTCATGCAACACGTCGTTGGGTTACCACGATGCCTGAAGACAGCGTCCTAGTGAAGCTTGACTTCACTAACGCTTTTAACACTCTGCGCAGAGATTCGCTTCTAGAGGCAGTGGCTAGAGACATCCCAGAGCTCTATCGTTTTGCTCACGCCGCCTACTCCAACCGTCCACTGTTACGATATGGCTCGAATATCATACGATCTGAAGAAGGGACACAGCAAGGCGATCCACTGGGCCCTCTGGAGTTCTGCCTTGTCTTACAACCGGTTCTGATAAAGCTGAGTTCGGACCTGCGCATTGGATACTTGGATGACCTGACATTGGGGGGTAGCAAGGAGTCAGTGGCCGCCGATGTTCACCTTATTGCGCAAGAATCAAAGAAGCTGGGTTTGCTCTTAAACCGCAGCAAATGTGAAATCGCCTGCCAGAACATCCAAACGCCGATCGATGACCCGGCGTTTCAAGACTTTACAAACATGGCCTTCGAACAGATGACCTTGTTGGGTGCGCCTCTGATACAAGGTCCAGCTGTGGATAAGGTCTTAGAAACGAAAGCTAACGATCTTGAGAGAGCAATCGCAAGACTATCCTTACTTCATACACATGATGCTCTGGTTCTGCTGAGAAACAGTTTAAGTGTACCGAAGCTGTTATACAGTATGCGCACAGCCGTCTGTGCTAATTGCCCGGGCTTGGCTCGGTTCGACAAATTGTTGAGAGAAGGTTTATCGACCATCCTAAATGTAAACCTTGACGATGACCGGTGGCTCCAGGCTTCTTTGCCGGTGAGAGACGGTGGTCTGGGAGTTCGTTGTGCATCTACGCTGGCACTTTCCGCCTTTCTGGCATCTGCTGCTAGCACAACCGAACTGCAGACATGCATCTTACCAACAGAGTCGGCTGAGATACCATACGAACTGGTCAATTCAGCACTCACCGCGTGGAAGACCTTGACAGATGCAGAACCACCAACAGGCACAGCAACTCATCGCCAAAAGGAGTGGGATATCCGATACACAGACAAGGCACGGACAGGCCTGCTCGAGTCCACCAGCTGTCCTCGCGATCGTGCTCGCCTGCTAGCTTCACGAGCACCTCATTCTGGTGACTGGATGCTAGCTCCTCCGGTGACTGCTTTGGGCCTTCGCCTCTCAGACGAGGAGATACGGATTGCAGTCGGGGTGAGGTTAGGCACGACACTCTGTGAGCCGCACTTGTGCCACCACTGCCGAGAAAATGTCGACGCAAGAGGGCTTCATGGTCTGGTTTGTAGAGGAGGAGGAGGGAAACAACAGCGGCGCGCTATGCTCAACGATGTGATCTGGAGAGCGCTGAGCAGAGCGAAAATCCCTGCTCAGAAAGAGCCTCTCGGCCTCTCAAGAGGCAATGGAAAGCGACCAGACGGTGTCACGCTGATTCCTTGGTCACGCGGACGATGCCTGACATGGGACGTGACAGTGCCCGATACCTACGCCACCTCCCACCTTGCCCACACATCCATCGGTGCTGGCGAAGCCGCGGAACGTGCGGTTCTGATCAAGAGGGCGAAATACGCAACCATCACTAGCACCCATACCTTTGTGGCGATCGCCTTGGAGACGGGCGGATCTTGGAGCGGTGAAGGTCTGCAGTTCGTTGTGGAGCTGGGAAGCCGGATATCGGACTCAATGCACGATCCACTGGAGACATCGTATTTGTTCCAACGGTTTTCAGTGGCCCTGCAACGTGGAAACGCCATCTGCCTTTCCAGGACACTGCCGAACTGTCTGAGTGACGCTGAGATGGCGCTTCAGATAATTAAATCATTATTGTTAAATATAATAATAATAATAATAATAATGATAATAATAATAATAATAATAATAATAATAATAATAATAATAATAATAATAATAATAATAATAATAATAATAATAATAATCTTCTTTTAATATCTTCAAACTGACAATAACGCAGTATGATTAGTGGTTACTTGTAACAAGATATCGCGTTAGATGACTGTGTGTATCATGGCACAAAGACAAGATCATCAAAGTATAAGGAAAACGAATTTAGTCAGGTAGACAATGCATTCATGGTATCAAGATAAAGACCACAAACATTGTAATCAGCTATGTTCACTCTTTATCTTCTTCATTAACACACGAGTTCCTACCAATCAAAGTGCCATTTCTGAGAATAGTTCGCTTATCTTTGCAATAAATATCATGATAAACATGAAAAATGCAACAATAACAATTAAGCATATCAAACTGGCATCGGCGGCGCGCCGACAGATTGTCGGCGGCGGCGGCGCCCACGAAATGTCGGCGGCGGCGCGGCGCGGCCGGCGCAGGGCTCTACTTGCCCAGTGTCCTTACGCAGTAACCATCTTAGAGAACGTTGGTGTTTCTAGCTACTAATCTCCAGATGACAGCTTTATCAGCATACTAAGAAACAATGTCTCTTAGTAACAGTTGCAAACAATAATTGCTTCAGGATGTTCAAAGGGCAATACTGTTTTAAAACTGGTGCAAACTGGTTTATTGTTTTTATTATTATTACGAATCTATTAACCGCCACTGTATAATGACCAAGCATCAATCGATGGCGCTGAGCAATTGTAGGTGAAGGACCTGCCCTGTGTCCTTACGCAGTAACCATCTTAGAGGAAGCTCGAACTCGTAAGGCAAACACTCTAAAAATTGACTGCCGTGCCCCGCGGTTAATGCGTGGCGTCGCAGGCGGGAAAAGCATATTTCTGTGGTTGTATGATATAGTTCTTAGAAACATGTGATGTTGTGTTTTCTTGTAGGCTGTTCTTCATGTTGCGTTGCTGCCATCGTAATTTGTATCATTGTTGGAGGAGGAGTTATCATTGTGGTGGTTTTGTATGTTCGTTGGAAGAAGGAGAAAAAAGGTAGGTACAATAGATTGAATATTGGTTGTGCATTGTTCACTTCTGAGGAGGAACAGTCTGACTAGCCCGAGCCACCTTCCGATCCATTGATCACAGGCTTCTTCTGACTGAACAGACGTACAAATGACCTTGGGCAAGTTGTTTGGGTTGTACCTCAGACCAGACAGTACGATTTGATACCCAGTGTTTAATCTAGACGTCATTTGGGAGGAACCCCCAGAGGCCAGCAATATTACAGTATAATGTGGAGACTGTTTTGGGGAAGAAATTCCCCCCAGGATCCCAAGATACATGTTTGGGCTCCCCCCAGAGACGAGCAATAGAGATGAATTGCTAAGAAAAGGTCATCAACTTTTTTCGAAGATGAAATTCCAACTTTCAAAGCAGAAAATTCCTAAACTACAAAATTTTGTTGGACGTCGGAAAAACTATTAAGAACCGTAAACACACTGAAGTTTTAAGTTTAATCAAAGAAAAACTTTTTCCTGGACTTACAAATAATTAATCAGGTGCACCAACAAGCTGTGTCTACCATCATGGACTGCGTGGAGTCGGTCCGCCCGGCTTGGGTTCTTGACCTGGCACTAAAGCCCTAACCAAACAACCTGGCACATGAAATGATATACTGCCAGCCAATATCTGGTCTGTCCGACCTGGATTTTTTAAAAGACGCTGAGAGATTTCATATAGGGAAGTTTTTTGAATTTATGCTCATAAGTGTTACTTGTGTGTATAGTCCACTATATTTTATTACTGAAATCAACAATTTCTTTTCAAATTTCAATTGCTTTTGTGCAACAGCAACTGTTGAACCTCTTCGTGCTGGACAAGCAATTGTAGAACCCTATGAAGGACTCTACTCTGAAATTACGACCAGTGAAGACCGTGCTCAAGGAAACGAAGAAAAGAGAACTTACACCGAGTGTCGCTTCTCCGCAAACGCAGCTGATGCTAGGGAATCTGCCGACTACACTGAAATACCCTAAGGCAGTGATGTTTAGCTTCAAGGTCACAATAATTATAGCCAAGGGAACGAATATCAATATTCTTAAAATGACCTGTGATTAATTACTTGTTACTCCAAATTCTTAATGTAAACAACGCTTTAGAACTGGAGTTGGAAAGCTGTTGTTTATCGCTTCTTACGTCCAGCTACTACCAAGAACATTTCATGTGGCCAGCTATGTCATTGCTTCTCACCTTACTTGAAGCACATGTGACATGTAGTGTATCTCTTGTAACTGAACATTTTAAGTGCATTCTAATCAAGTGTGACTCGAAGACAATAATATAATTATATTTCTATCGTGTGTAAATGAACATTTTCAGTGCATTTTAATTCAGTACCTCTCTAATGCAATGTACTGTATATTTACACTAGTAGTACTTGTGTAACATGCTGATAATTTGCATCTGCTAAACTTTAAAACTGCCTGCATTGTTTATTATTACTTATTTGTTAAGCGCCACCATCTAATCACTTCAAACGGTGGCACTGTGCAGTTGTGAGTGAAGGATTTTTATTGAGGTCCTACACAGTAATTGTACTAATGGAGGCTTGAACTCTATGTGTTGCAAAGTGAGCACCCTAACTAATCAATACAATACATTGAATACAATAACGTAATTGTACAGGTTTTTCTATCAGGACCGTATGGCCTCTCCACACTCTGTTCCTTTTTCAATGAATTGATCGGGTGACATTCTTCACCACGATTACCCGTTTGAATGGGTACCACAACATTTATGGTCCTGGGTATGGACGACATTCTAGCTCGAGGGTGAGATTCCTTAAATAAGCCAATGTCGGGATGCAAAGCATCTCACTACCTATGCTGTTCCTCCAATTGTTTCTTGCATTACATCCAGTGGCGTACCGAAGGGGGGCAGAGGAAGCGAGTCGCCCCGGGCGGCACTTTGGCAGGGGTGGCAAAATAGGGTTGAAGAAAACTTTTTAAAAGTGAATTTTGATAAAATATATGAAACAGTAGGAGACAAAGAAAGAAAGTAAAAGAAAGAAAGAAAGAACTGTCACTTTAGTCAAGTCGACTATAGGCTTGCGTTGAACGTTAGGGGCGGCATCAGTCTCAGAGGTCTACGTTAACAATAAAAAGAATTGTAGAAAAAGCAGAATCGCATCTACCTAGTAAACGCTTAAAGAGTAACAGACTACATTTTATACAGCATAGTCTACTTTAAGGCATATTCTTGCAATGCCGCCCTTCATAATCATAATATAAAATATAGCCTAGGCCTATATGCTTAGATATATCTAAACGAATTAATGACTTAGACTAAAATTTAGTCACAAACTATCAATATTACTACCACAGCCTTTCACCGTGTAGTTTTGTCCTCTTTTTAAAATTAATTTTAAATTGGTCATATTTGGAGTTACGAGGAAATTACAGGCAAGACTGCTAATGACTGGGAAGCAGTGGAAGTGGGAATACGCGGAGCATCTCCCAATCCTTACCATTGCACTATACGCATATTTTGTAGCAATGAGTGTCAGTTGAAACAATAAATTTTGATAGGCCCTATTATCAATGATTTTTCTGCCGTAAAAGCTCGCAAGATACCATTGATAGCATAATGATAATAATTTTATGGCAAGTATAATCAGGCCCGGTTCGTCCGTTTGGGCAACTGGGCGGCCGCCCAGGCAATTTTAAAGGCGAATTCCTTAAAAAAAGATCTTCAACTTTTTTGTGCTTAGCGCCGCCGGTTTGCCTATAGGGCCGCCGATTTCGCCGATTTGCCCAGGGCCGCCAAATGTCTTGAGCCGGGCCTGAGTATAATATGAATATTATGTAAGTATGTAGGCCTATGTACTGTACATATCACAGCGTGCAGTGGCGGCGATCTTGACTGAGAGGTGGGGGGGTGGACAAAGTCGGCCATGGTCTGGTCGATGACCTTTTTTCAAGAATTCCATGTCCCCCCCCGCAATTTTTTTTACTTTTTAGGAATTCATCTCCACAAAAGTTGAGGACTTTTCTAGTAATTCATCCCCAAAAAGTTGATGACCTTAGTAGTTAGTATACTACAACTGACATTTCAGCAGATGACATCAGACTACAACTGACATTTCAGCCAATGACATCAGACTACAACTGACATTTCAGCAGATGACATCAGACTACAACTGACATTTCACCCAAAGACGTCAGACTACAACTGACATTTCAGCCAAAGACATCAGACTACAACTGACATTTCACCCAAAGACGTCAGACTACAACTGACATTTCACGCACAAAGTTTATACGAGCATATGAATTATTAATTATGAATTATGATTATGAATTATGAACACACACCAAACCAAACACACACACACACACACACACACACACACACACACACACACACACACACACACATACACACACACACACACACACACACACACACACACACAAACACACAAGCACACACACGCACACACGCACATGCACAAGCACACACACACACACACATAATTAGAAAAAGACAAGTAGAGCATGATTGAATAAAGTTTATTAAATTGAACACATCTTCTTTATTTGTAAGTTTTACAAACATAGTTATGAATCAGATAATCATTTAGTCCAGTGTCCGACGTTAGCAAATTAGTAATAGCGTTAACATTTTTATTTCTACATCTATGTAAGCAGTAAAATATGCAATAATGTCCACAAAAACGACTAATAGCACTTTGTAAATGTCTCTCGTTAAATATCCAGTTTACACAATGACGATTCAAAAATGTTCTAAATGGCGTATCCGGAGGTCTTCCAAAAGAGTCAAAGTATTCGCCATAGGAGGAATTTTCAATGTATAAGGCTATCCAATGCTCTCCAGGTTTGTCATGAGGATCTGTGTTACAGACCATTAGCAGAGGTCCACTTTGTTTTAACTTTGTAGGTAGACGATCACATGCAAACACTCCCAGAAACATCGGTCCACACTTTGTATCTTTCTTTAGTATCGACTCAATTCTTCGTCCATTCATGTTCAGTTCTTGTAATCGAAAATGATGTTTCTCGACCGATCAATTTCCAAAATGTTCTCAAACTCTGCGAATGCTATAACGTTGATGGTGTTGGGCAGAGCTTGGGCAAATTTCAGATCCAGACGAATGTTACCCTGCTTAATCAGGTTAAAGTGATCACCCTCGGCTAAGTCGGCAGTCAAATCGAATGCATAAAGTGCGTATCCACCAGGAAAGTCCTCTCTGGATATTAGATTTCCTTCGTCTCTCATCCACTTTCCAGTTCCCATAAATAATGAGGCGTATGCATTGATAAACTTATGGTTGGCAAAATCTATTTCCAAAGGTTTCACAGATTGCTGCTGACCGTCCAAGTATACTTTTAACTGCGACAGGTTCATATGTTTAAAGTTGAACGGATTCTTTGTATAGCTGCCGTTAAATGCATCGTTGTCTACACAACCTATAACTATTCTAGTCGGTAACTGACCAGAGAAAAGACTTTCTTGAGTTGCATCCAGATTACCTCTCGGTATGGTAAACGTCTTACAGATTCCACGTCTAATTGGAAATTTTACGTTTCCCTGTTCAAGTGCTTTAGCATGTGCAAGAAACACCGAGGGGCTGAGCTTTACTTTTCTCACATACAACTTGCATTCTAAAATTCGAACTTTATATGCAGCACCTTGAACCGACGACATGAGACAGAATGCGTCTTTATTTCTAACCAGTCGCACTCTTATATTAATATCGTTAGGAATAAATCGATCTTGGAAAAATAGATCACTGTGAATAGAGCCAATCATGTCGACAACACGTCCTTCGTCCGTAAATGTGCTACGTTTCTTAAATCCAAGATTTCCAGCATTAGCGTCATGTGGATTAGCATCTTCGAAATGAGTTGCATTGTCCTTGTAATACAAGGCTGATGTAAGCTGTGAGGTTTTAGCTGCATCGCCATAGCTTAGAAGAGTTTCCAAATAACTGCGATAAGCATAAGTGTTATTTGAAGGTGTGACAAGGGTGTCATTTAGTGTGATGTCAACTTCCGAAAATAGACTGTGCAGAAATAAGTTGATCGGTCCAACATTATCATCGGTTACTGGTTCGTTGTTTGCTTTTGTAATTTGGACTCTAACATATAACTGAGTGTTTGACAAGTCGAGGTAGTCTTGTCCTGCGCCAGTAATACTAAATTCTATAGGAGTTCCATGTGAAATTGTAGCTATCGGATTATATTCAACGTATGCACCACTCTCTATACTCGTCTGTGTTGGTGGTACGATAAACAGATCCAATTCGCTCTTTGTGCATTCACAAGATTGTGGATGAACGAATGCCATACTTAAACTTTGCCAAAGATATCGTGCTCCACTTCCACTCTTTTAGTAAGTCTCTTTAGCGGCTTTTTCAACCTCTTCCTTCCACTGCCACTTTGAGCATTGAAATCGCTGGACGAGGTAAAAGCTTTTATACCTTCTGGAATACGTCTTCTGCTAGATTCTTTAAATTGTTGACCCTCAACAACGTCATTGGCAATCTGCAACCCGGTTCTCAAAAAGTGTTTTCCAAACGATTTAGCCCCAGTTTGAATCAATGGCCAAGCGCTTCTGAAAAGCCCGCTCAGAAAACTTCCAAGTCCATGACCACGCTGCATGCGCGCGCCTTGGAATATTGGCATACCATTACCACTCTGTTGCAAATAATAATCTTCGTACGCGAGTCGACTCGCGTCGCAGCAAAATTGTCTTTTCATTGTAAAAGGTATGGGCTTTTGCAAAGTCTAAAATGAAGTGTAACCATCACCTTCCCGTATTCGAATGGTATGGGTTCACCAGTATCCGTCCTTATATCTATTTCTATAGAGTCAAAGTTTTTCCGTTGCAGTGGGATGTAGATGGGTTTTTCATATATCGTATGTATGTTGTCACCGCTTTTACCTGATACATGAACGATGCGAAGTAGTGGTGCTTTTGTGTCACCCACAGGTATGTGCTCCAAGACGTTACAATATACATACATGGAAGAAAACCCTATATTTAGGTCACATCTCTTGTCAGCTTCCCAGAGTAATGGTGTAGTATTCGGATTCGTCAACGGAATCTGTCCTTCAGATATACCAAGCATTGCACACAGATGTGGCGAGAAGTATATGAGTATATCTTTAAAAATGACTGCACTGACACGTTTCGTGATATCATTATATTTGAACTGTGTAGAATTCATGTTGTCATGCTTATAAGTTGTCTCTTCTATATGTTCGTTTATCGTTTCTAAGAGATCCGTCGGTGAGTCGTAATAGCTCGGAGTCAATTCAAACATACAATATGGATGAGATGTGACACCATTCCTTTCTATAGTCTGTGTGTATATGACTCGTCCATCAAGCTTATTTAAATTGAACCAGGTGTGTTGATATTGTATTTCAACCAAACCAACTTCCCAATCGCCAGACAACGATATACCGTTTTCTAACCTCGTCGTATAATGTGTAAGCGTGTTGTTAGGATAATAGTGCATAGAACTATTACTCGGTAATGTCATGTAAAAGTGCGCCATGTTATAACAAAGGGTGTAAAGTCTCCAAAGTACTTTCTTTGAATGAGACTGCAAACTACTACAGCCTGAATATATCTGTCGTCCAAGAGTTAAAATTCTTATCATATCCTCGCCATTTAACAAAATATTCGGTTTTCCCTCCACGCTTACGACTTTTTAATACTTTTTCTACTTTGTAAACATCGTCGTCTTTCAAAATCTGCTGCAATTCCTCTTCGTAGAATTTACCTTTCAGCTTCTCTCCATTTAAATCTGACAATTCATATGTTATTGGGTCTGAAGGTATTCGAGCAACTATTGTGAAAATTTCATCTGTCCAAGAAGGTAAATATCCCTTTTTGAACGCAATTCGAGCTTTGCTTATTCGCACCTTGTCACCCACACTATATTTCCATTTTGCTGGTCTTTTCTTTTCACCATACAAGCGTTGTCTAATAAGGGGTTCATTTTCTTTTGTCACTTCACTCGGTGTCATGCCTATACTTCTGTGATATGTGTTATTATAGGAATGTACCAAATCTTGCAAGACATCTGTATACCGATATGTGTTTTTGTAGGTAAAATATTTCCACATCTTTGTTTTAAGCGTGCGATTAAACCTTTCAACGACAGAAGCCTTTGTATCGGTGTTTTCAGTGGTGTAGAAGGCTATAGCATTTGTGCGCAACAACGATTGAAAGCTTTTGTTAAGAAATTCTGTACCTTTATCAGTTTGTAAATGTGCAGGATGCCTATCGACCAATAACGTTGAAAAAGCCTCCGTCAAGGCAGATCCAGTTTTTGATTTAAGCACAACAACCCAAGCATATTTAGAAAAAACATCTATACAAGTTAAAAGATATTTATTCTTATCATTATACTTTGACAATGCAGAGACATCTGCGAGGTCGGCTTGCCACAGATCGTCAGTACACACAGTGAATGTTTTTCTACGCCTAAATGTTAATCTAACAGGTTTATGCAGAGTGTACGCATCTTGTTTTTGTAACCAAGTTCTAACATCTTTAGTTTTAACTTGTCCTTTTACATGTCTTTGAAACGTCTTCACACCACCAAAACTACCAGCATGTTTTGGGTCAAAATACGAATCCATCAGTACTTTTCCCAACGAAATTTTGCTCGTGACCTTCTACGACTGGGCTTTGGAGTAACTGTTGGACTTTCATCGGATGGTGCGTTAATATATTTCCATCTGTCCTCGTTACCGATTAATTCGTGAGGAATATTACATTCCTTCAAAGCGTCAGCGAGCTGCTTCCAGCCGGCTGGATTTGGAATCGTACTTCTTTTCCTAAGCAGGTCGTTGATCAAATCCACAGCATGTGTTTGAGGAATCGTTGTATCCTTCAAAACGAGTTCTCCCTTTTCAGTCCAATCGATATCGGAATTGTTTTTCATATGAGTCAAAAGTCGCGATGCATGCGATTTCCATTTCGCTGGAACGGTGTTTAACACGTCAGTCTCTAGAGAACTAGTTTTCGAGTCGCTTGTGGTCACAACTTTATCAGCATTAGTAGTTACATCGTTTAAAGTAAACTTTGTTATAACATTTGGTTTGTCAATATTTAAATAACGACTTAAACTATTTGAATAAAGTTTAGCTTTTTCATCGTCAGCAACATTTCTATGTAGTATGTCATAGATTTCACCATCCAATCTCGACAGAGTTTTATCCAACATGGTTTCCTTCCATTTCTCAATCTGTCTCGGTTCGACTAAAACCATTTTCTTTGCGTGTTCCATGTTATTTGCTAGGATTTAAAAATGAACCTAGAAATGCGAGCACTGGAGGTAGCAGCGCAGCGAGGAATCCACCAGATTGAACGATGCGCTTCTTAACCTTAATCAACGTTTTCTTAGACGCCAGTTTTCTTAGCTTCTTTTTATGTCGAGAGAGTTTGCTCTTCTGAGGTTTAGTTAAGGGCACGAAGCCTTTTAACAGATTTTGACTGCATTCGCATATACCACACAAAAGATCCTTGCTACAATTCTTCAAAATCTTTTTCCGAACTTCGACTGACGCATCTTTAAGCAACCTTAGTTGCGCAAGATACTTCTTTATTCTGGAAGTCATTTTAAATGAATGATGGTAACAGGTTGTGTGCAACTGTATATATTTATTTTCTAACATATACAAAGTGTGTCTCGCCCGGAAATATGCTTGTTCTTATTCTACATCTCTCGTCAGTATCTGGTCTAAGATCGACCAAGAGGTAACCAAATGGAGTCATTGTGGCATCTCTGAATGCTTCAAGCATAAAATTTGAATAACCAGGAAACATCTGTCTAGCTAAATTTGCAATCTGTGTAGAGTCTCTTACATTTTTGAACAGAACCAAATAGTGAGCATTAAGACTGATAGTTCTGGTATGTTTGCTTTTGTAAAACAGATTTTGTGTGAGATATAATACTGAAACATTTCTGTGATGACTAATCTTTGTGAAAATTTTAGTGACTCTCTCATCCGTTTCACTCATCAAATCGTCTAGAATTAAAAGCGTTCGTTCTTTTCCGTCAAAAATGTTTAAGTCTGGAAGTCCTTCATGAAACTGGATTTGGGTGTATTTATCAAAAATGTCTTGGTATATCCCATAACACCATATTACTTTGTCAACTGTTGGCTTTACCATGTGTTGTAAGTGATCTATAAATCTCAATGTAAATTGGGTTTTGCCACACCCCGAAGGTCCACTTACAATAGCTGAAAATGGATGTTGCCAAGTAGGATCCATTTTAAAGAATGACAAACTGAAGTTTGAAGTATCTTTATATAGACAGATGAAAACACAAGAATAACACATTCGATAGAGTTATGTATAAAGATTATATGCAATTTACGACCAATGAACAATATAATAAGTCTTAGTCAACAACAGTAGGAATATCAACGTGTCCATAAGCTAAGGAATCAATACTGTTTAGCAGATAACGCTTATCATCGAATGGAGAAAGCGCAGATTTGCAAATTTCTGTTGTATGCAGTTCGTGTTTGCTACTTCGAATGACAAAGAACCTCGAGGAGGTAGGCTGCTCATCAAAAATACAGTTCTTGTAATCAGTGTGACGAATTTTTTTCGTTACATACGACTTTTTAACACCCTTAGCCGTTTTCTTTTCCTTGTTTCCAGGCAACAACAAACTATACATTTTGGACCGGAGTCCTACAAACTCCAAAACTGCTTTGGAAATACATTCATCTTTAAACTTCCCTATGACTTTGGCATTATCACGACTGTACAGAAAATGGTCAGCTGGATAATCGGATGTATCATAATAATTCATATGATTTTGCATGTCAGAATATACATCATCGGTACGAATGTGATAGCACAGACTATCAGTATCGGTAAACAACAATTTCGCTCTTTCACCATACTCCTTTAAAATATGTTCGTAGTGAAAGTCATACATTTGCAGTTTAGAAATGTCCAAAATTGACATGCCAACGTAAACAGGTTTGTTGAGAAAAACGCTAGACTTGGTTAATTTGATAACCGTTACATCTTCGTTAATGATGTTGAACGATTTAAACGTTGGACGAGCTATAAAACGCTTTGCTCTGCGAGCGTTTGTAACTATGCGAACATCTAAATGAGAACGCTTGTCCTCAAGCGTCTTGCCATAGACTGAATTATTCATCAACTTAAAAAGGTCCTTCTCAAACGATGACGTGGCAACCTGTCGCTTGGCCGTATTAAAATCAATGTAAGTTTTCAACCATTTTGATTGCTCAAATTCCAAAATTTTGTGAATTTTCACAAGTCTCAAACCCATTTTCAGATAGAATTTCAAATTTCTATAATGCACAACATAGTTGGTCTTGTTCTGTAAATTTGGCACTAATTTCTCATGTTTACTGTTAAGATTGGTTCCAAGCTTTCTAGCTAACTCGTGTGCATATGGAGACAGCATGTTGGCCGAGATAGTAAGCCTTTCAGGTGCCAGCGGATAATCATTGTGTTTTTCATGCAATTCAGATCTGTAATCTAAGTCTACTTCTAGAATAAAACCAGTTGCATCTTCAGCAGATTTAGATTCCAAGTCAAAATCTTCAATTTCGTCAGGGTCAAGAAACCTGAACTTCCCAGTGGGTAAAGGTTCGCTCATTGCATATCCATACAAGTTATTGCAGTCGAGATACATAATGTAACTCTTTTCGACATTTTCATCGTATTCATGTTCAAGATAAGGGTTGTTAGCCTTGGCATATCGGTTGCAAATCATGGATACACCACCCCGCATTCCCTTCTCAATGAATAGATACTGATCAGGATCCGTTATAAGATCCAGGGAGACTTTAGTCATTTTCAGACATGCGTCAAAACTCAGTCCTGGAGATGAGAAATAGTGGAGGGGGTCTAACTTGTAGTAATTCATTGACATTGTTCGAAACTCTTCAAAAACGTCAGCAAGTAGTATAACATCTGTCTTCAAATACAGATCATGATACTCTTGCAAGGTATGCATGTTAAATTTTGACCAAACGGTTTGGGCATGTGTATAGTCAGCATCGCTAACGCTCTCTTCTGTGAGATGACTGTAAAAGTCTTCTTGAGATGGCAAACAGGTTTCAGCCATTTTGTTAACATTATCAAAAAATTCATAAGGAAAAATTCCCTTCCTAAGAACCAACTTAAATTGCTCATCATTGTCGTAAAGTCGACGCATATGTTTAAAATTTGATTGTCCATCTTTCATCAAATTTGTCACCAAAGTGTCCAGACTGCAGTTTAGAAATTGAAGAGAATCGACAAATCTTAAACCGTTAATTTCAAAAGCCAAATACTTTTCCATGTTTGTGGCAATGACATTCACATCTTGCGGTGCAAAAAACCTTGTCAGATGTTTTAGAATCACATGTGAATCA
The DNA here is from genome assembly GCA_963556255.1 of Allolobophora icterica. NCBI lineage: Eukaryota > Metazoa > Annelida > Clitellata > Crassiclitellata > Lumbricidae > Allolobophora > Allolobophora icterica. Next base: position 2,704,971 of record OY744607.1, on the reverse strand, counting down.
TATCCCTTTAAATTGTGAAACACGACTGGTATCATATAATTTGCAGCCTCTTTACCCTTCGTCTTTGTAGGCTTCTTAAATTTCATCTGCAAATTACAATTTGAACACAAAGCCGACAAGAAGTTGCCTGTTATGTGACAGTGGTGTCTCACTTTATTCTTAGGTTCCAACTTGACCTCACATGAAGGACAATTTTGACAAGAGTTATAAACATCCAACTGCAATTTGTTCAATGGAAGCATTTTCACATTTTGAGAAAGAATTTCATTAATTCTGATCTGCTCACTTTTTATATGTGAAAAAAAATTGTCCATGACATTTTCACCGCTATAGACAAAAGGCTGTTCTGTGTTATATTGTTCGAAAGATGAGACTGTTAAGCAACAAAAACCGCTTGGCACATGTGTGTCATGAAATCTGGTGGAAGTTCCATCGATTGAATTTGTCTTTTCCAAAAAACATTCAAAATCAGAGTAAACAGTGAAAGGGACAGACATCTGATGAGCAATGTTGCTAAAACTTAAAACATTATTGGAAGCTGTTGGATATTTCACATTTTGGGGTACATGTTTGCCACATTCTAGAACGTGAGCCTTGTAGAGGGTCTCAGATGTAAAACAGTGTAAACAGTATGCACATGGGAACGATTTGTATTTACATGAATTTCGTTTAGATAAAAGTGCAGACAGATTGCGAATGACAATGTAGTGCCGCTTATCTTCGTCGCTCAAAAGCAACAAATTAACAACATGCTTCCGGTTTCTGTGTGGAGAGGCGTATAATGGCACAAAGGTTTTATCCTCAGAATTTGGATAAATGACATTAACTGCAAACTCTGGGTTGTTCGATTCAAATGTTGGAATTTGAGCAATCTCTAGTGGAAATTTGAGGCCGTCCACGTTTAACTCATCTAAATGTGGTCTATAACGACTAACACGTTCTGGGTTATACTTGTGATAATGTGCAACTGCTAGACAGCTGTACAAAAAGCAGTAATCATCATCGTTAATAATATTTACTGTGGCTCTCTTCTTAACTATCCAAGTTGGTGTTGATATAAATGAAGACCCACCGATTGGGTCATATGCGGCCATACACAATTTAATGTTATCGACACCATCGATTTTCCAGCTCGATCCTTCCGAGGTAAAGACCTGGGACAAAGATTCAATTCGTTCAATTGCCTCACCGAATTGTGCAGACGTTTGTTCTGGTGTTAAAAGGATTGCAGGAACAGACTTGAAGTATCCGATTGTCTTAGCGTCACCGTCCGGGTTTTCACGCTGAAACCTTACGTCTGCTGCAATGTACCATTTCAAGGGTCTACAATGAAAAAACAATAGGATTGATTTAGTATAAAGAGAACAATTAAATAGATATATAATTTTTGTAAAAGAAGTGGTATAAAATGTTTGGCTTGAGACTTATCAAATAAGTTCATATAAGATTTCTCGTATTGATTTACATTTTCAAATGTAGACTTTAAGCAACAAACTATTGATCTGCCATTAAGATAATGCATATTACACATATTAGCTGATCGCATAAACAAATGGTTTACTTTGTTGTGTTATGTAGTTATTACAAGACACTACAACTGATCCATTTAGCTACATCTGTAAGAGCTTTGGCTGTGCGTCTCATGCGACTCTCTGTTAGAGAGCAGGCGACCTACCGTTCGCTTCCCAAAAGGTGACTTATTCTAGAGATTTATCAATTTCGAGCTGGCATGACTCCAAATGATGACCTTTAATGACTTGGCATCGATTCAAACGAACAGCTGGGGGTTTAGGATACCAAACGATCAATTCAATGAAAATGAGCAGGGTCGTTGACATATACAGATGGTATAGAAACCTCATACATTTATGTTTCAGACTTTATAACTTAATGTAGAAAATAACGTTAACATACCCACAAAGTCCTAATCCCTGCTTCAGACTCTGTGCGATAGTGTCTTCGTGTCCTCATATCTGTATCTCAACATCTGTTGCGTTTGACTCGGATTGTAAAAGTTCCTCAACAAACGTATTCTGCACTGAAACGCGAACTTTGGACGACGAACTGTGACGATTGCAGATGGTGCAAGAATCTTCGCCATCACGGAAGAACCGATTCGGTCTGTGGGAGGCACATATCGAACACTGTTTACGACTGGCACATGTCGCACATAAGCTGTCGCTCGTCAAATTCACAGGCTTGAATGATCCACACGATCGACAGTAGCTAAGCCCATCTCCATCGTCTGAGAAAGAAAAAATGATACTAGGTTTGAGTCAATTGTATAATGGAAAAGAAGAGCAGTCCCTCTGATACATATATGGCGCTGAAGTGTTAGCGCCTTCATTTTCTTAGCCATGCCATATGAGGATGACTGACCAGGCCTCCCCTCGACATCTCATCTTCCCACCGACGGTGTAGTCATTATAACTGAGTTGTCAGTTGGAGTAGAAATCTCGAATCAAATTTCTGCACTGAGTGGGATTTGAACCTGCGTCCTATCGCTTGAGAGTCCAGCGCTCTAACCACTACACTATCGAGCACCTCGAAGAAACCTGCAAATGTAATCGTTTCCGGCTATTCATTATGATGGTGCAATTTAAATCAATTATAACTTATACATACTTTGCTTTTTCGATAGATTTTCTGTAGAAGTTGACATGGTTGGATCGGTTTC
>OY744607.1:2591834-2702094 GCA_963556255.1 Allolobophora icterica | reverse complement strand
CAACAACAACATAAATACAAATTTGTAAACTAACTCGGTTTTTTTCCTCGCTCTTCTCGCTTTTCCATTTCTTCCACAAGCGCCATTAGTTGAGAATCTTCCATGTCACCCCACAAATCTGTGACGTCACAGCTGTCGAGATTCTGGATAATTGGATTGGATTCATCGTTCCCTGTGAACGCTTGCTGGTCCGCTTCCCATTTCTCCACGTGAGTGAGTAATTCTCCATCGCTAATATCGTCCCATGCGCCATCAATGCACCATTCTGATGCTGAAAATAACAAAGTTTTGATTCCTATATTTTCAACAACTTAAGAATAAGCGCTTCATATGCTGTTGTAATTAAAATATTTACAATCTATATACCACTTATTGTAATTGCATTGCTCAGATTGTCTTAACGTATACTTTATGACCTGTGAGCTCACAATATACAAATATGCATACATAGATCTAAATAATCATAGGTTGTGAAAAGTTTCAAGTTCTACTGTACATTCTAATTAATCTTTAAAATAATGTTGTGCGACATTGATGAGCATGTTATAAGAGAACACTAAAAATTAATTACTTTATTATATGAAACTAAATTAAACCTATACATACTCGACGGTTGCTGAAGATCCATGACCAACGTTGGAAGGTCCTTATGAGACTGTCTTATGTTGCGATAAATGCTTGAGTTTTATACGGGTTCAGACAATTGCTTATTTTAGACTTTTGGATATTTGACCTGGGATTATAGACATCTTCTAGAAACAGAATTGGACTTAGACTCTGTATGTGTAATTGAAAATGGCCAATGGTTAAGTTAATGGTGCACCCTCTGAGATGCGCTGTTAAGACTTGTATATATTTTCATTCCAAGGATTAACTGTGTGGGACTGGCCAATCTTGGATACAGAATAAATACATGTTGAAGACGATTAAATTTCTGAGAACACCCTGTGAAGGGTTGTATGCCTGATAGCACAGGGCATGTATTTATTTGAGGCTTTGGACCCTCTGTACAGATATTTTAAACAATATATTGCCGTTGGTGTGTGGTCTGAGTTGAAAGTGCCTTGGTGGGCGTTTTATATACAATGCAGAGTTCAATGCTGAATGCTCTGGCTGATATGGTATAGTTTAAACGTGCATGCCTTGGTGTGCTTCTGACCAAAACAAGATGTGTCTAAAGTGCAGAGACCATTTCTGATAACAGATTTCGACTGTGTAAGGTTCAAAAACGTGTTGATGTGCATGTGTGTGTCTCTGTGTGTGTGTGTGTGTGTGTGTGCTTGTGCATGTGCGTGTGTGCGTGTGTGTGTGCTTGTGTGTGTGTGTGTGTGTGTGTGTGTGTGTGTGTGTGTGTGTGTGTGTGTGTGTGTGTGTGTGTGTGTGTGTGTGTGTGTGTGTGTGTGTGTGTGTGTGTGTGTGTGTGTGTGTGTGTGTGTGTGTGTGTGTGTGTGTGTTTGGTTTGGTTTGGTGTGTGTTCATAATTCATAATCATAATTCATAATTAATAATTCATATGCTCGTATAAACTTTGTGCGTGAAATGTCAGTTGTAGTCTGACGTCTTTGGGTGAAATGTCAGTTGTAGTCTGATGTCTTTGGCTGAAATGTCAGTTGTAGTCTGACGTCTTTGGGTGAAATGTCAGTTGTAGTCTGATGTCATCTGCTGAAATGTCAGTTGTAGTCTGATGTCATTGGCTGAAATGTCAGTTGTAGTCTGATGTCATCTGCTGAAATGTCAGTTGTAGTATACTAACTACTGACCTTTTTTACAACTTTTTCCCGTCTCCAAAGAATACGAATTCCTTGGGGGGACACTTCTGCTCCAAAATTTTATTTTTACCTCGTCTGGTCAGAAACGCTGCAAAAACCCTCACGCGCAATTACATTTCTCCGCCTTTTTGGTGTTTCTTCAAAATGTGGGGGGACAAATGTCTGCAGTGTCCCCCATTCCCCCTAGATCGCCGCCCATGACAGCGAGTCAGCGACAGTCGCAAGTCATGCAATAATATGTTTCATTATCTAATCAAATAGATTTAGATAAGCTGAAATGCATAGCTCAAACTGATAATTAAAAATACAGTGAAAAGTTAAATATCCAGAAAGGCTATAAACTGTAGAAATAAAATTGTGGATGTAATACGATCGTCATGCAATATCTTAAATAGCATATTGAAAATTAAGTGGCCAAGGGCGGCATTTTGGGTCCTCGCCCCGGGCGGCATTTCAGCTCCGTACGCCACTGATTACATCACAACCAGTTACAGGAAACGCTGAGAATCAAACCCAAGACACATGAGACGATGAGTGTGCGATCAACAATATGTAGATATGTATCTGGACTTAAATGGAGTAAGTTTTAGGAACACCTCAAGACGAATTCAACTTTTCAATCAATTTATCGGGTGAGATCCTACATCACTGAGCACTTCCACACCAGTTTAGATCCCTGTGCGTAGCTCACGCTAGCACAAGAAGCAAATCTCTAACATTCAGTAGCCAAGGCTTCACTGACACTGAAACACTACGCCAAAAAACCACACCTAACTACACTATGGACTCGTTAGGGTTCCTAAAATATGCTTTATAAGTCCAGATACATATTAATATGCTTCATTATAACACGAATTCTGATATAACATGGTCAGGACTTGGATCCCAAAATTAGTTCAGCCATTAAAAATAACCTTATGTGTACAGCAGCATGGTCTTGTTAAAACGTTTTAGTGAAGGCTTTTACACGGGTTTAGGACATTTCCCCCCGGGACATTTCCCCCCCCGGCATTTCCCCCCCGGACAATTCCCCCCGTAGGACAATTCCCCCCGGACTTTTCCCCCCGTTGAGACAGATAGACAGACAGACAGATAGACAGACCGATAGACAGATAGATAGCTATATGGATGGATAGATGGATAGGTAGGTAGGTAGGTAGGTAGGTAGGTAGGTAGGTAGGTAGGTAGGTAGGTAGGTAGGTAGGTAGGTAGGTAGGTAGATAGATAGATAGATAGATAGATAGATAGATAGATAGATAGATAGATAGATAGATAGATAGATAGATAGATAGATAGATAGATAGATAGATAGATAGATAGATAGATAGATAGATAGATAGATAGATAGATAGATAGATAGATAGATAGACAGATAGATAGATTTTGTCCAAGACCAACTATACTGTCTCAACGGGGGGAAAAGTCCGGGGGGGAATTGTCCTACGGGGGGAATTGTCCGAGGGGGAAATGCCGGGGGGGAATTGTCCGGGGGGGAAATGTCCCGGGGGGAAATGTCCGGATACCCTTTTACACATAGCAATACGAGTTTTTGGTGTACATTAATTATCAACCATTGAAACAGGCAACAGTTATTTAACAGAGGTAATTTCCTTCAAAGTTTCTCTTTAAAAGGTTCCAAGCAGATTTGTCCTTATAAACACAATGACAACACAGACAAAAAATTAAGGGAGGGCATCCAAAATGGTGGGGCAATAGCCGAATGGATAGAGCACTCAGCCTCTAACACCGAGAGTATGGGTTCGAGCCTCCACTCAATTGGTCTCTGGGTAGGGACCTTGAGCAAGTCCTTCACTCACAATTGCTCAGCGCCATTGATATTCTGTCATATGGTCGTGTGTGCAATTCCAAACTTTGGAAGGAGGGCAAAATCAAATACAGTTGTGTATCAAATACAGTTGTATTTGATTGTATCAAATACAGTTGTATTGTATATAGTATTGTATTATGGTTTCCAAAGTCCAGATGCACTCCAGCAACATCTCACATGTTGATATCCCTTCAACAGATTTGGAAAACACATTTGCAACAGACAAAATTATCAACCAGTATAATTGGTTCACTATAAACGTTTCCACCAACTTCCTAAAATGAATCGACGGTTGTGGTTCTAAAGTCCGGTTGTCATTATGTCCTATCGTTGACTCATCGTCGCCTTGTTGTAATATTCTTGTCGGACTTTTTCGCGGTCTTCGGGAGCAGGTAACGTTGACTCAATGCCAAGACGACGCCTGTCTCTCTTGACGCGTTTCTGCAGAAGAAAACGAGAAAGTTAATTACAGTAAATTTACTTTAATTTCTGCAGAACCTCAGACTTCTCAATCAGAATCGAGACCAATTATGGGTCGTGGCAGATTACGCACATATAACTCGAGATATAATTTGATTAGAAATTATTTATTCTATAAAATTTTGAATGGACTACAAAGCAGACTAAGATATTTGTATGCCATTTCTAGCGAAAATCAATTTATACCTCATGCACTTTGACAACGGACGAAGTCATTTGATTTGATTTGATATGGAGAGACAACTAGGGAATGCAAACCCGGGTTTAGGCCTACCCGGGTACCCGAGTTACCCGGGATTTTACGAAATCCGAAAACCCGGATTTAACCGCGATTGAAACCCGGGTTTGAACAATGACATTAAATTTTTATTACTATTTTATTATATTAAAATGTAGCCTAACTCGAATCAATGTTTTACTAGCCTATACAATATAAATGTAGCCTATTTCGGATGCATATCATTATCATTGATATACTAGAAACGCGGCCAAACTCGAAAGATTAACAAAGAGAACAACGGAGGCCTACAGGTAAAACAATGATGTATGAACGTAATACAAACTTTGAACACCGCATAAGCCACAACAGCTTCCACCCTAGACGAAGGCAGCTTCCGCTCTTGAGACTGGACAGAAGTAATGTCCCCTTCGTGACAGGTTGGCCCCGCACGTGCAGCCTTGTCCTCTGCATCGAACGCAAGTATGAGAACCCCACAGCCAAAGCGAGGGATGGACACCTGCCAAACCCGTCTATGTCATCGTAAACCGCGGTTGAAACCCGGGTGACGTGATTGAAAAGCGTCACTTTCATCGTCGTTCACGCCGTGAAACTCACAAATGCAGAGTAATGGAAATATAACGATAGTGTTGCGTTTGGTAAAGGGTTACTTAATACAACTTCTACATACTTATCTATCGGCTCGTTCCATGTGTTTATTGGTGACGTTATATGTGAGAGGCTTCACATTTCACACAACCAGTTAGTAGGCCGAATGTTGAGTTTGTTGACTCGTGGCATCCAGTTCGTATATTTTTGGTATATTGTTCTTATTTAAATTTAGTGACTTAAAAATCAATGTTCAAATCAGCAAATTCAAAGAGCGGTGTTTGGGAACACTTTATCGTTCGCGATTCTGTGGGACAGACGGCTCGGTGCCAGTTATGTACATCGAAGCTGAAAATTGTCAGCGGTTCAACACTATGTATGCATATTCATCTCCCGTCGAAGCATCAGATAAACCTGCCCAAACACAAGGAGTTGATGACCCTTGTCGTCTGCAGAACTTTGGACTTTGTAGCTGCATACTACGACGTAATTCTCATCGCAATACATAGTGCACTAATACTTTTCATATAAGGCTTGTAAACCCGGTAAAAACCCGGGTACCCGGGTTTTTACTGGCCCCAAAACCGGAAACCCTGGTTTGTAAAAATCCCTCGGGTTTGCATTCCCTAGAGAACACGTATACCATACCTCTGTCACTCATTAATATCCTAAGTAGGTGACCCCTCTAGGGACAGACTTAAAACGGCATTCGAAAGCCAAACTCAGGGCACCAGCTTATTCAGAGTCCATGAGAACTGTTCAAAATAATTTCTGCTAACGTCCACGGCCTTTGTTTTTATAAGATGTCTTTAAATTGTGCTCCATCCACGAAGGTGTAGAATTATTTGTTTTTAAATTGAAATAAAATTAGGCCTATGTTAATGTAGATTATAGACTTTTGTGTGACAACAAGATACGCATAATTACTCCGCCTTCCGTCCGTAATACAGCGCAAAGTTTTGAAGCCTGCAGCCTAAGTGAAATATTCACGAGTACTTTGGAGTTGAGTGCCATAAGTGCACTAATTTACACAACTGCAGGAAATGTGTGTTATCTTCCGGGTATACGTTTTTGCCACTCTTCATTCCGTATTGTAGCTACCATTATTACTCTTTATTAATATATTTCTGGCTTCCTTATTTGTTGGCGATATTCAATGCTTGCTTATTTGTTCGCGATATTTGCTTCCATTTTGTTCTCAATATGAGGGACCACACGCCTCCGTACTCCTGAGGACATTAGCTGGAATGGTTCATTCTGTTAGTTTGCGGAATAGCCACATCTTCATGGAGTTAAAAGGCTCTGGCCATCCAGTGGGCACGGTGAATTGCTCCTGAACATTGGAAATGAATTCCACTGGGAGAGTTTCCAACTAAGAAAACAATCGACAGCTCCAGCTGTTCACGGTAGACATCTGGCGTTGGAAATGTTTCCAGTTTAGCTGCTGCAAACTCTGTGACACTATCTTTCCATGGAGCGATAATGGATAACATATTCTCGTTCTCAAGGGCTATGGACAATGAAGATTGACCTATTCGATGCTAGAAATCTTTGAAATGGCCAAACTATTATTTTCGGGAGACTTTGAGACATAACAGATGCGAGCTACCTTCTCCAGCATGATCTCTGAGAATATGATGACACCATGCTATATGTAGGAGTTCCCAACCAATGACACTATTGGTCTAATGACGGCTTCCTCTGGATCATTTTGGAGCTGCCTTGATGAAGCTATTGCAGAAAATATGTGAGCAGCCCTCCTGTCGCTTGTATTTCTGTCTGTAACAAATAGCAAACTCCACCTTTTGTTCCAGTGCTTGTAGCAGTTTTATCGAAGCACACACCCTTGATCTCTTTATTCAATCTCAACTATGCTGTCAACCACTGCCTCTGACACTGTCATTGCTGTTCCGTCGCGAAGTTTCCGGACAGACAACAGCTTTACTACAATCTGTTCTGAGACCAGAATAGGAAGTCGGTCTACTCTTTTTCTTCCAGGGCTTGTAAAGTCCACCATAATTTTACCATCCCAACTCAATACCAGCGGCAGTACAGAGTCGAAGGCTGCCTTCACCTTTGCTCTGCAAACTTCACGAATTGTGCTTTCCTTATGCTCTCGGTTCCTCCATCATCTTTGCAACCCTTACTCCATCCTCGTCCTCATGTTCTTCTTTCTATCACCCCCGGGCTCTCAACTCAAAACTTAAGTCTCACCTTTTAAAGTACTCGTACCCTGACTCAGCTGATCCTCCGTGTTCCAATTCTTCTCGCCTTAAACGACATACGCCTTAACAGCTGCTCTGCCTCCTCTCTTTATCTGGACCTCTAGAAACCGGACTCGGACCTCTTTTGGACTACTTTCTGGAAGCCCCTCTGATTTGACGTAGCGCTTTGGAATAGGCTGGTACAATGCGCTTGACCTTCGAGTGGAGCTTTAGAAGTTCAGAGATTACGATTACGATTGAAAGCTAAGCGCAGGGAACCAGCTACTTCACGAGCGCTGTGTCAAATCAGATAGGAAGTTTCAAAAGATAGCGTGGGATAAACAAGATCGGGTTACCGGAAGACCAGAGAGAGAGAGAGAGAGAGAGAGAGAGAGAGAGAGAGGAGAGAGAGAGAGAGAGAGAGAGAGAGAGAGAGACAGAGAGAGAGAGAGAGAGAGAGAGAGAGAGAGAGAGAGAGAGAGAGAGAGAGAGAGAGAGAGAGAGAGAGAGAGAGAGAGAGAGAGAGAGAGAGAGAGAAAGAGAGAGAAAGAGAGAGAGAGACAGACAGACAGACAGACAGACAGACAGACAGACAGACAGAGAGGGAGAGAGAGAGAGAGAGAGAGAGAGAGAGAGAAAGAGAGAGAGAAAGAGAGAGAGAGAGAGAGAGAGCATAATTCACAACAAAAGTTATGGGGCCTACTTGTCTTGTCTTGTCTTCAACCTTCCTCAATCCGAGGGTTGGTCGCTTCATGGACAAGTTTCCTCCATCTCCTCCTATCCTCCGTCTCCGACAACACTTGATTGAACGATAAATCCATCCAAGTTCTGATGTTGGTGAGCCATCCCATCCTCGGTCTCCCTTGTGCTCTTGCCCCTGGTACTGTACCCTGCACTATCTCCTTTTCCAGGCAGTCTCCCTTCTTCCTCATCAGGTGTCCAAAGTAAAAGCTTCCTTCGTTTGATCGAGTTAAACAAGCTTCTTTCTGTTCCTATCTTCTCCAGTACCCATTCATTTGTTCTTTTTTCCGTCCACGATACTCTCAGAATCTGTCTCAAGCATTTCATTTCGAATGCTTCTATTCTTTCTTCGTCTCTTTTCTTTATAGTCCAGCTTTCACAACCATATGTTGCCACTGGCCAGACAAGGGCCTTCATGAGTCGTAACTTAGTAGCCAGTTTTATGCTGTGACTCCTCCATATTTGTCTCAGTGCTGCCCCTGCAGTGCTCAGTCCCCTTGCCAGTTTCTCTCTTATATCTCTGGTGCATTCTGCATCTTCAGTTACCAGCGATCCCAGATACCGAAAAACGTCAACCTGTTCCAGTTTATTTCCTCCAACCTTTATGTTGCATGTTCTGCCTTTTAGCGTCATCACCTTTTGTTTTGTCCATATTTATCAGTAATCCCTTTTTCTCCCCCACTTGCTCCAATCGAGTGACTAACTTCTGTAGTTCCAGTTCTGATCCTGCCAGGAGTACAATATCATCAGCATACCTTAAGTTCGTAATTTTCCTACCACCTATCTGCACCCCTCCCTCCCATCCATCCAGCACCTCCCTCATGATCACCTCCGCCATAATGTTAATTATAATGGGGCCTACTACAATCTAAAAAAACAGTCTTGTTGTCAAGACCTTAAACCTCAAGACCAAGAAATTGAACCTCAAGACCCAGACCAAGACTTTGAACCTCGAGACCAAGACCAAGACCAAGACTTTGAACCTCAAGACCAAGACCGAGACCAAGACCCAAAAAATCACACTCAGGTCAAGACTTCATTACAAAAAATTGTCAAGTCGGACTAGGCCTACTCGCTATTTTAATTAAAACGTGAGTCTTATTTTATTCAAACAAATTAACTTTAAATGCAGACTGCAGAGAATCCCGAATTCGTATTTACAAACGTCATTCATGCAAAATGATATTCCAAATGCCTTTTTTTTATAAAAACAATTCGTTAAGAATTTCTGACCAAGGCGTGCCTTGTGGGGTCTCATACAAATTTCGCCATGTGAAAAATACTTTCCATAGGTGCTGATGTCGCTGGCACACACAGTAGCTTTTCAAGCACTGGATTTAAGTGTACAAATCGTGAGCCTTTTTTAAATCCTCGCACGGTTTATCTGACCGTCCGGCTCAGAAAAAGTCTCGACAGGACTTCCAGATAGGCATACAGCATAACTTAGTTGCTGCTGCCGATGGGTTTTCTTGAAAAACAAGACGTGTATCCGTCCGTAGGTAGCCTACATGTATTTGTCGTAGGCTATGATGCAAACCGGCTTGATAATTTTTCTTTAATTCTTGAGTTTTGTTAAATGACTGTTCGTATTGACAGCCGCTCTTGGTCTTGGTCTTGCGAGACCAAGACCAAGACTTTGAACCTCAAGACCAAGACCAAGACCAAGACCAAGACTTTGAACTTCAAGACCAAGACCAAGACTTTTCGTCTCAAGACCAAGACCAAGACTTTTAAAAACGAAGTCGAATGCACTCGAGACCAAGACCTTGGTCTCGAGGACAAGTCTGAAAAAAATGAAATAAGGTTATTATGCTATAAAATAATGTTCATTAAAACTGTGTTCTGACCAGTTTATCCAAAGCGTTTAACAAACCACCACCCCCACTTCTGGCAACCGTGAGAGATTGTTCTCCCAACTTGCCCCCTCCATTGGTAGACGCCACTGTGTCATACTGCTGATCACTGCTAATCTGCACTGTACTACTGATATTTTCAATTTCGTTGATTTTTAACGTGCAAACGGTGGCGATTTCCCACGATTGTCAGAATGGGTTTGGACTAGCTGTTGCCTGTTGGTGAAAGGTTAACCGCGATTCAGACAAATTTCCCCTTCTCACCTCAAAGATGTAGGCCTAAACAACGACTTCGTGAGATGGAATTCTCGTTGGGAGAACGTGTCCGAGGCAGAAGGAACTGCTGACTGTTTTCAGGTATTAGTGGCGTGCGATAAAAATCTTTACCCACACATTAAGGATATCTCCTTACCATAATTATTTGCTACATCAACTGTAACGACGGCAACTCCAGAGCATATCTTTTCAGCTGTGAAAATTCTTAAAGCTTATTTACGCTCAAGATTGACCGACGACAATATGCAGGCATTGGCTGTGGCTTATATTCACAATGATAGGACAATCAGTATCATAACGTTATTGATCGATTCGGAAAAATCAAGAATCGACGGCTAAAGCTCTCTTCAACCAGAGGAACTAAGACTCAACTGATGGAAAGGAGCTTCTAATTTAAAATAGCAGTTGTTGTTGCTTTGCATTTGAAGTAGACTATAAATAATACGCTTCCTTTTGTGAAACACTGTTAATGCGTTTTGTTTAAGCCTTAAACGTTAGGCTGTAAATCTCTTAAAATGGGAAAGTAGCAACTAGAAAGTTAATTCCGTGATTGTGTAAAATTCCGTGCCTTCAGAGATCGACCCATAAGCCCACCTTAAAAGGTTCTCTGCAGACTACTGCTAAGAGGTACGCACCCCTATAGTAAAATCCTAGCTATGCCACTGTCAGCCTCACGGATTTTGTTGAGGGCCGAATGCATGTCAATAATTGTTGATAGCCGCACCAGTTTGGCTGTCTATAGGGAGCTAGAGGTTGTATTGTAGGTCCTGATGAACGAGATTATAACAAAGATTTTATCGCTTACGGAACTAGGCTATGTTTACGAGACAGCCAAACGGGATTTGTGGTTCTACCCAAGCAAAGACATTTTTGTTAATTATCAACATTTTCACGTTCCAATAAACGATGAACGGAGGTCTAGCACTGATTTTTGCTGTTCTGGTGGTTTCAATTACAGGTTCGTGCTAACAAACTGTGACAATGACTTAAAGTTTAGAGAGAAAAAACTGCTTCTTGAAGTGAAACCAATAATTAACTAATCATTTGTAGTCGCCAACCTAATTATAAATTATCACATAAACTGGTTTCCTGAGTTTCTTTAATGCTGTGGTCGATTTTGAGACAGTTTCAAGCGAGTAATTGTCGAAATTTTGACTGGTTTTGAAACCGACTGTCGAGTCTGATTAAATCTCAAAGATGGCGGAATATATTCCTTCAGAATAATTTGCGTTCTCTATATTTCTCGTGGAACCCATCTGCCAAGCCAAATAATTAATATTAAAAAGATGTTGTGCCATAGAATTTGGTGTACCTGTTAAAAAGATGTATGCGATCCAAGTGCAGAAAGAAACAGTCTGTTTTGAAGGATAGTTTCCTGGAGGGCGCCAACATTTCGCTCACCAAGTTCGTGCACATTGTGTTTTACTGGGCGACGGAAACGCCGCTGCAGAGGATCCAACAGCATCTGGACATTTCCTCCAATGCGGACGTGGATTTACTACCAATTTTAAAGATATATTATTTTATAACCTCTTTGATATATAATCCGTGCCCATTTGTATGACCTAATCACAGCACACAAACATTCTAAAACCATGCCTAACATAATGTAAACTTTCGGTCCCCGATAGTCTAGTTATGCCTATCAAATGTATTCTATTGTATATTGTATTGTACTTCAAAACTTATAAAGCGCTTCTCTACCCAGTACTCACCAAAGAGGCACTCCCAGTGCGAAAGTCCTCGGGAATAAAGGCAAGTTTAAAGACAACTAAAAGCTGTGACTGGCCCACTAGATAGTACTGCAGCCCGGACCGAAGAAGAAGCTGATTCCACAATGAACGGCCAATACTAAAGAAGGAACGAGACTGGGCCAGGACCGTTCTTACTCGGGGAACAAGTAACTCAAGTCGATCATAGGAACGAAGAAGGAGAAAGGAGCCAGCTGAGGTGGGACGATGTATTTAGTCACAGAGGTATTTAGGAGCAAGTCCGAGGTAAGATCGGCAAATAAGGATAAGTACCGTTAGTTCGATGCGAGCAGTAAGTTGAAGCCAGTGAAGATGTTCAAACATGAATGTGGAAATATGTGAGAAGCGTGGGAGACGGGCGATTAGTCTGCAGCTGCGTTAAGAACAGATTGTAGAGGGGAGAGACTGACTTTTGGGAGGTCAACAAAGAGGGAGTTAGAGTAATCTATGCGAGAGCAGGTGAAGGCATGGACAATGGAGGTTGGAGACTGGAGAGGAGAAAGATCTTCGGAAAGCTTTCAGAAGTCGGAAATGGCAATAGCACGAGCGGGTGAGATTAGATATATGGTCAGTAAAGGAAAGGGAATTACCAAGAGTGACACCCAAGTTACGGACAGATGTTGAGAAGATATAAGAAGGAAAGCTTTGAGATAAAA
The DNA here is from genome assembly GCA_963556255.1 of Allolobophora icterica. NCBI lineage: Eukaryota > Metazoa > Annelida > Clitellata > Crassiclitellata > Lumbricidae > Allolobophora > Allolobophora icterica. The sequence continues at coordinate 2,689,710 of OY744607.1, read as the reverse complement.
GAGTAGTCAATCTTGGCCAGTAAATCAAATCTCCTCCACAGCCAAATCCTGCTTTTCCATCTTAGACGTATACGGCAAGTCAGGAAAAGCCTTAATGAAAAATGTCTCCGCACCACAGTTCAGGCCCTAGTCATCTCCATCCGCACCACAGTTCAGGCCCTAGTCATCTCCATCTGCAACTCGATCCTCTACGGCCTTCCGGCATCTACCTCGCAACCACTTGTCGCTGTTCTCCATTACGCTGCTAAGCTGGTGAAAACCTTACTCCCTTTGATCACGTAAGCCAGGTTCGCGAGCTTCATTGGCTCTCCATACAAGCTCGCATAAAGTTCAAAATCTGCCTCCTAATGTATCGAGCATACACAAACTCGTCTCCTTCAGACGTTTCTTCACTAGTCACACCCTGTTCTTCTCTTCAATCCAGACAGGGACTACGATCATCCCCCTAAGGTGATTTTGCTGTCACTCGTTCCGTCAGGAAATTTGGAAACCGAGCATTTACACTAGCCGGCCCGGCTGAATGGAATAAACTGCCAGACTATTCGCAAATCCTCAACACCATTTAATTTCAAAACTAACCTTAAAACTTATCTTTTTAAAATGTACTATAATTAGACTTTCTGTATTGTTACGCGCTTTCGTGCAATTTGTTATCTTGTTTAGGCGCGCTATAAATGTCAGATTATTATTATTATTATTATTATTATTATTATTATTATTATTATTATTATTATTATTATTATTATTTGTTGTTGTTGTTGTTGTTGTTATTATAATTAATATTTTTATATTTAACAATAATGATTAACCCTTCGTCGGGCGGGAAAAAAACTATACAACTAAGGGCGTGGGGTCAATTTTGACCCCACAGTAGTTATCATGTAATTGGAATAAAATAAGCACTTAGATTGCACGAGAAGGTCATTATTATTATTATTCACTGAAATGTCATTATTTGTTGTACTTCCTCATGACGAGACGTCATAAAATGACGTCATGGCAAGACGTTACGTCATGATGTCATGACGCCACATGCAACAAAAGGCTTGTAATACTGTTCTTACCCTAATGTTTAGCGCCCTCAATAAAATATAATGACGCTTCCTCATGATAACACGTCATGACGTGACGTCATGACGTGGTGTCATGACATGACGTCATGACATGACGTCACGTCATGATGTCATGACGCCACATACAAACATAGGCTTGTAATGCTGTTCCTACCCTAATGTTCAGTACCCTCAATACAATATAATGACGCTTTCTCATGACATGACGTCATGACATGACGTCATGACGTGGTGTCATGACATGACGTCACGTCATGATGTCATGACGCCACATACAAACATAGACTTGTAATACTGTTCTTACCTTAATGTATAGGTTAGTGCCCTCAGTACAATGAAATGACGCTAGAATGAACATAGGAGACTGCTAGGAGCTTAGGAAAGTATTTCATCAATCAGCAGAGAGACAATGTCATGTCTGACAGAAGATTTGACAGTGGGCAGGGCACACATTCTTATGACATGCCTTGCACACAGCCGTGGCTTTTTTGTCTGTCTGGGACAAACTTTGCAGCGACCTCGTTGCTTTGGAGGTTCCAGAGTGTCGTCTAACAGTCATCCTCTAATCAGTCCATGATGAGTTGCATCGCTGTTCCTGTAGCTCTTGGCAAAGATCTTTTCCCCAGCTTCTTAATGACGCCGTCTCACTGGAGCTTTGTCCACATTCAATTTCTCATGAAGGACGTAAGCCTGAAGTGCCGGAATATCCAGCAGGTTGCAGAACGGCACTGCCTGCCGAAGGCTGGTTGAGAACTTCGTGCTGAATCATCTGGTCAGCCTAATCAACTACTTTGGTCTTGTTGTAGAAGTTGATAACCTCTGGAAGCTTCCTTGGTGTTTTGATAAAAGTTCCATTGGAGATGTGCATAGTCAACAAGACGATGACCAGTTGTAAGAAAGCAATGACAAGTCGCCGGTCTCATTGAACCCGACAAAGGATGAGTACAATCTCGCGTCCTCAGGGAGAAACAAATTTTTTAGGCAAATCTACTCGATTAGTACGAATAGTACCAACCAAAGTAGATTTCTTTATCTTCAGAACATCTGTAGCTAGGGCCAGCGAGGTGCAACAGTTATCAGTGGTAATGTTGCGACCTCCACATTCAAGAAGGTATATGAGCTGACGTTCAATGTTTCCTCCCAGATCTTTGGTTGAAGCTGCATCAGGGCTCTCTTTGCTGCAACATAATTATGCTGGCATTGTACCCGTACTTCGTTTCAGCATCGCAGCACATCCATAACTTTATGCCGTATTTTGCCGGCTTTGATGAATTTTGTACGGATTTTGCACCGACGTCGATATGGAGCGAGCCTTTCGCCAATTGTCACGAATGGCCCTGGATCATAGGCGTAATTTGTGGCGGTACGAGGGGTACCCGTACCCTACCAACTGCTTGGACTGGGGGTACCGTACACCCCACTTTTTGAACATCAGTCAATATCTTATTATTGTACCTTCCCAGAGATTGCAATCTCGACCTTGCTTCGTATGTGCAAAAAACTGGTACCCCCACTTTTTAGACCAAAGTTGCGCCTTTGCCCTTGAATCATTGCACCTTGAGCGTTGTGTAAAGAGTAACAATAAATAAGGAAGTAAAATTGTGGGCAATGTGCAACTTTAGACTGTCAAATGAGAAAGAAACATCAATAATCAGTAATGGGGTCAAAAATGACCCCATGACCTTAAGTGTATAAATGTCGTGTAATTTTTTGTACATCTAAAATTCGCATGCAAACTCAACTGGAATACGTAGAGACAACCGATACAATAATTCTCGTGAAAATTCACGGCAGCCATTTCGGTTTTTGATATCGAACCATAGTTTGAAAATGCGCTCTGGGGTCATTTTTGACCCCACGCCCGACGAAGGGTTAAATAATCTGAAGCGCCATCTCAGTGTCACTCAGTGAACAATTTATCATGAAAAGGTCGATGAGAAGCAGATGGCGTTCCCGCGTTGGACAGCTATCGACAGTCTCTGGAACAGGTAGCTTGTCTCAAGCGTGTCCTGAGTTGAATCCGTCAACCTACGTCCCAGTTCCAACACAAAATCCAATCCTTCCGAACTCCATGCACCACTGGTCTCCACTGCTACCGCTACAAAAGCATGCGTTCGGGTGATTGTGTCGTATTTAGACCTTTTGGCGGCGGCTGCCCGGTTTGCGGCCTCATCTGTTCCGGTTGATGTCACAGCCAGATGTGACGCTTGTTAACGCTTATCATTATTATTATTATTATTATTATTATTATTATTATTATTATTATTATTATTATTATTATTTTTTTTTTTTTTTACCCGAGGTATTTATGATCCCTCAGGTGCAAGATACTAATTAATGGTGTTGACTCTGGAGTGGCCGTCCTGGTCAAGATCCGGGAGAACAAAAGTGCTGTGGAAGGCGACTGCGTTGAAACGTTGAATTACAACGGACAGGCGCTGGAAGAGATAGCTAGTTTCCCTTGGGTCTCCCGAGATTTGGCTTAGGAGACGTCCAAGGTCAGAGAGGAATGCCTGTCCTGCGGCGTTAGCTGGTCCCAAGGTTTCAAAAGCCAATGGGACAAAATGGTAGAATTGCATCAATTCGGTGTACTTAGCGTTTTTCCTGGACTCAGCCAGTTCCGCTGCACCTCCCGCCCGAGTGGATGTTGTAGGCAGATTAGAGGGGGCTACTGTGTCTGCCACTGTGACGTCCCAGGTCAAACATCGACCCGAGCGCCAAGGTATTATTATTATTATTATTATTATTATATTATTATTATTAGTAGTATTATTATTATTATTATTATTATTATTATTATTATTATTATTATTATTATTATTATTATTATTATTATTATTATTATTATTATTATTATTATTATTATTATTATTATTATTATTATTATTATTATTATTATTATTATTATTATTATTATCATTATTATTATTATTATTATTATTATTATTATAATTATAGCTGAACCAAATCAGTTGGGGCTTTGACGGATTTAAAGAAAGCCGGTTTGAGGACAGCCATGCTTGAAGATTATGAGAGACGCATCAATGCGAGCAATAAGGGAGAGCTGAGCAGACAGGGGCCCATGCACGCAGGCCTGGGCGTCATCAGCATAAAGGGGGCCAATAATTAAATGTGTTACAAAGATAGAGGAAATATCACCTGTATTAAGCAAGTAAAGGAGTGGGCCAACCACTGATCCCTGGGGGACACCAAACTTGACAGCAACCGATTTTATTTCTGGATTCAACCAAGATTATCATTTTTGTGCGATCTGTGAGATAGAACCGGAACCAAAGAAGAGAGGAGCTCCTAAGACGACATGAGGACTCAAGACGTTGCAGGTGGTCGACCATGTCAAAAGCAGCAGAAACGTAAAATAATGCAAGCAACGAGATCAGGGATCGGTCAATCGAAGTGTAGATATCAGGGAGGAGAGACAAGAGGACAGTTTCAGAAGAGTAATTTGTCTGAAGCCAGATTGACAGAAGGGGAGAAGCCCAGATTGTTCAAGATATGGGAGAAATTTCAGAAAGTTCAGTGGTCTTGGAAAGAAAGGAGAGATTATAAATTTGGGCGGTTATTCTGGTATAGACTAGGATCCAACTTAGGATTTTTTAGGGAAGGGTATACCACAGTATGTTTCTGGGAAGAAGGGAGATGGCCCTCAGATATGATATGTGAAATAGATGCCTTCTGTATGCCTTTCTGAGCATTTGGTTTGCATTTTGTTGTAGCTGTGCAGTCAAAAATAACAAAAGGACCGGCGAATGCTCTGAAAAAAACCGGTACCACTGTTACGCTGGTGTGTGTCATGAGCAGTAACAACTGTGAACAGGTCGACTGGTCGAAGGTGGAAGGTCCGAAGTCACCCAAACTGATATTCCGGAACAGAATAGGAATGCTTAACACTGACTCCTTTCACACCAATCGATACAGTGTTAACAAGACTGGTGGTTGCAACCTAATTATCATGCGGCTGGAAATCAGTGACTCCGGAATATTCATTTGTGTGCAAGGAGAGGGTTCTGTGGAACATACAAGGACCTCTATTCTGGTTGTCGTTAGTAAGTCGTCTAATCTAATCTAATGACTTCTATAGCGCCATTGCAATAACGTCAAAGACATCGGTCGACGGTCGCTTCAAGGGAAATCACAGTCAGAAATTATAATCCGTTGGAAAATCCAGATCAAAATCCGGAAGATCAGAGAATCCAGAGACCAGCTGGCTACGGTAGGAAATACAAGTGGAAGGAGTTGAGTCTGAAGTTTAGATCTGAACGACATGAATTAAGAGAATCGATTCAACTGAGCGGTGAATTTCACAGTTTTGGACTAGACACCAAGAAAGATGGAGAGCCTAACGGTGTTCGGATGCGGGGCACAGCAAGAGTCTCGGTGTACATTGATCGAGTGTGGTTACCATTTGCATGAGGGGTGAACATGGAACAGAGATAGGTCGACTGGTTACTTAGTTAGCGAATTCAGTATTTGCTGAGAAGTTGAGTTAATCAGATATCTATTTTCATTTCAAATGTAGGCCTAATCATAATCATAAACTCCAAATTCCTAAAGTGCTACTCTGAAGCTTAGCACAAAGCACCAGTTTATTCACGAGCGCTGCAAACGTACTCTATCTTGCTGATTAGTTTTATTGTTGTCAAACTCGCAACAGTTGTGTCTGCTGCCTCTAGACACTACAGACATGATAGTAAGCATGGCCTATTCATAGAGTGAAATTTTACTAACTAGTGTTTGGTTTATTATAACATGTGTTTGTTATTTATGATAGTAATCATTCACCGCAGGCTTGCTACATGCTGCATTAAAACGATAAACAGTCAGGACATGTAGCCAGTATTAGATAAGCCACAGAAAATGGCCTCTGTGTAGCAGCATGTTCTCATAAGGCGGTTCATGTTATGTTTGTTCCCAAATACACCATTATAACGAGTTTTTGGTGTATTATTAATATTATTTATTTCAATTTGACTACCAAGGGGCATGCTAAATTAAGTAAAAATAAAATTTAATAATAATAATGAATATTATTAGATAAGTTATACTACATTCACACTTATCCACTCCTTTGTCACATCTAGGCTGATTACTGTTGTTCACTTTATGCTGGTCTCCCTGCTAGCCGTCTGAGGTGCTTGGATCTGGTCCTACGCTGCGCGCCTCATTGGTCGCTTACCCAAATTTGGTCATGCCTCGAGCTGCATGCTTGATGTTCTCCACTGGCTCCCTCTTGAGCAGCGTATTACATATAGGTTGGCTGCCCTAGTCTGGCGCTGCTTGCTTGGCCTTGCTCCGCTCTATCTCCGCGAGCTCTGCCACCCCGTACTCAGCACGCGGGGCTCTCGCTCCCTTCGCTCGTCTGAGCAGGGTCTACTCTCTGTTCCTTTTGCCCGTACCTCTACCAGGCAGCATCGTGCTTTCTCGGTGGTGGGCCCTCTAACCTGGAATAGCCTTCCCTTATCGCTCCGCTTACTTCCCAGAACCTTTTCTTCCACGTTCTTTTCTCACCTTAAGACAGCTCTATTCAGCCGTGTTGGAGTCGGGAGCACCTCTGAGTAGTTCTCCTTGAAGAGGCGATATTTAAATGTACGTTATGAATGAATGAATCATGCTCAGTGTCTTTTATATTCTTTCGAGATTTTGTAAAGATTGATGGATTTTTTTCTACCTCAGTTGAATAACAATAAAATACAGCTGTATTTGATATTGCGCGTATCCGGTTTAAAATCCCGTTCCTTACCTCTCGAGCGTTCCAAGGTCACGCTCCCCGTTATCTCTGTGATCCCATCCTTTCGGCTGCCTCTGGCCGTCCTCTCCAATCTTTAGACCGACATGACCTCTCGGTCCCTCGAACCCGGACTTCTATGGCTCAACACCGTGCCTACGCATCTGTTGGCCCCTCCCTCTGGAATGATCTTCCTTTCATGACTCGTTCTCAGATCCTAACTGGGGGCATTGCTGCTACTTCCCGCTGTCTTAAGACTTTTCTTTTCTCACGGAGCTCCTCGCACTGGGAGCGCCTCTGATTAGCTTGTACTGCGAGAGGCGCTTTATAAAGTCGTAAATACAATACAACAAAATACAATATTACCCTCCTTCCAAAGTAAGTAAGTAAGTAAGTAAATATATTCTTTATTAATACCAACTGCTTATACCGCACTTTGGTTTACACAGTGCTCGAAATGGAAAATTTTACGAAACGGAACGCTAGTCAAAGATATGGGAGCATTCACGTTAATTTAATAGTAGTTTCCACAATAATTCATTTGACGAACCGGAACGGAACGCTAATTCATTTGACGAACCGGAACGGCGTTCCGGTGCGTTCCGGTCCATTTCGAGCACTGGGTTTACACAATAGTTTATACAAAATAAAGCATTCTTGTCAGAAATGTTTTTCTCATTAAATTGTCCGCCCTGGGTATTAATCGGTCGTGCAATCTTGGCCTCATGGAATAGTGCTGTGGCCTCAGCGGTGGGAGATGATGGTTCAGCACATGGCCCTCGTCATGCAGTACCGCTGCGAAGAGACCCCCGTCTGCAAGGCTACATAATTGCTCGAAGGTGGGGCTATCCGCAGGGAGATAATGCAGACGCACCAGAAGGTCTAACACGGACTGCAGCCTACCCCTATCCTGTTGACCCGCGAATTCCCACCAAGCCGGGGACGCGTATAACATACGGGTTAATGTAGTCATTTTTACTACGTCGTGCAAACTTGGGAAGCGTAGGCCGTGCGTTGTCAAAATACGCAGAGCGTACATCGACTGTCTTGCTTGGACGGAAGCGCTCCTTATATGCGCTTCGAAACTTAGTTTTTCAGTCATTACAACTCCCAGAATCTTCATACGCTGGACCCGCAGAAGTCCCGACACCTCTGCAGGTGCGTCCTCCTGCCCCTCCCTAGACGACGAACTATCATCTCCTTTGTCTTGCTTTGATTAAGGCTCAGATTGCAGCTCTTGGCCCACTCTGCTACATGGTCCAACTCTTCCCTGATTGTGTTACTGCTTTTAGCTGGTACTAACAGGTACGTGTCATCGGCATATTACTTATTCGATTGTGAGCGTTGACAGTTTTGAGCTTTGATATGGCCACGATGAAGTACAAAGGGCCCAGATCGGACCCCTGAACAATGCTGGCGTTGATGTTAGTAATATCCGAGACCATTCCGTTGTATTTTGTCCTATGGTTTCGGTTTGTCAGGAAATTTACAATCCAGTTATGCACACAGTCCGGAATGGGCAGCTCTGCCAGTTGCTCCACAAGATACGCATGTCGGATCGTATCAAAAGCCTTAGAAAAGTCGAGTGCTATCAAGTGTACATAATGGTCCTCGCTGAGGAGTTCCACCAGACCCTTGCGGTGGTCGATCCTGTGGGGCGGAACGCGTACTGGTCCGAGAATTGCTGGTTTGTGCATGGTGCCATCAAGAAAGGATAACAGAAGCGGCGTGCTATGATCTTCTTCGGGAGCCTGCAGAGTATGGACGTGACCGAAATTGGTCGAAAGTCTGCAGCTTCCATAGGATGAGGGATCTTTGGCACCGGCGTTATTGTACTCGTCTTCCATTGCGAAGGGACGAAGGCATGATGAATGGACATGTTGTATAGCTTTGCAACGGGCTCTGCTAGTAGATGCGCTGCTCCCTTGAGCAGCCATGCCATCAAACCATCCGGACCCGTAGATGTGCTATCAGTCGATGCCATCAATCTGTAGGAGGTATAAGCATCTACATACTCCATCGGTTCGTCCATAACCGTTGCTTTAAGTTTGGGGTTTCGTAATGGTTGTCAGTTGATATGGCGCAGAAGTGCCGGTTCAATGACTCAGCTGTGACCGTACATCCCAAATGGGGAGCGCTCCCTCGGTCGCCTCCTCGCAGCCGATTGACCTCACTCCACATCTCCCGTGACCCTCGTTTGGCTCTGTCAAAGGTGTTACTGTTTGTCTTGGCAATAAGTTGGTTTATCCTCTCTGATAAACTCGACGCTGCATCCACTCTGTTTTTCTTAAGCAGTTTGCTTCGCTTCCTCAACAGGTGCTTGACAAAGGGCGTCATGAATGGAGGATCTCTCTACTTAACTGTAATACTGCGGATTGGAAAGTAGAGGTCGATGGCCATATTCATGTATTCGTAGAAGGCCTCGAAGGCCTTTTCTGGTGATGCGTACTCATTGATGAACGTCCAATCCTGCACATTGAGGTGAGACTGAATCGATACTGCTAATGAGGAGGTCGGTACTGTATGTTGGTCTGGGGGATGATAGACACCACCAATGTAATATGGTCTCATTCCTTTTTCAACCCTGAGCCATAAAACTTCCATTTCTTTGTCATAGCTGGTTGTTGGTCGAAAGATTGACGGAAGCAGTTGATCACGGCAGTATATTGCCACTCCACCCCGACGCCTATTCATCCGGTCCTTCCGAAAGAGGCAGTAGCCTGTCACAGTCATGGAAGAGTCGGAATGTTTTTCCTTTAACCGGCTCTCCACAACTATGGCAACATCTGGGTTATATGCTATTATGTCTGCCCTGAAGTGTTCAATTGCGTGGGGTTTTGCCAGGCTGGTCGGATTTATCAGGTATACTGATGGCGCATTTAACTCTGCGTAGCCACTTCCTCCATCTCGCTTGCAGCCGATTGTGTTTGTCATCGTCGGTTCACACACGACCATAGGACAGAACATCGATGACGCTCAGGAACTGTGAGTGAAGGTCCCTAAACTTTCACCGTCTGAGTGGAGGATCGAACCCGTACTGTCCGCGTTACAGGCCACACGCTCTAACCAATCGGCCACCGTGTCCACCAATAATAGTAATAATAAGACATAATTATTAATGGTAATATTGAATATGTTCGCTTAGCTGGAGTTGATCAATTGTACTTTATAAAATATAACCGGATACGCGCAATATCAATTGCTTGTCGTCAAATAGTGCAACAATACCTACAGAAAATGGACCACATAACCCAATGGGCTTCCAGGTCTAATCTGAAATTAAACATTAAGAAGTCCTCAGAAATGCTAGTACGTAGGCCGAGGACGGGTCTGGATATCGATGCAACTACAGCCGAGGTGCAGGGGCTCCCTAGAGTCGCTAGTATAACAATTCTAGGTGTTGTCTTCTCTAAAGACCTTAACTTTAGAACAAACTCATATAGACCGCATATGTGCCCGGGCTCGCCAGTCGTCCTTCGCATTTAGAACACTATCGGCCCATGGTCTGAGAGGGCCAAGTATGTATGACGTTGTCAAAACCACGGCGCTGTCAAGGTTGCTCTACGTCTTCCCGATATATGGTGGGGCTTCACAACCCAGAGTGAGCGTGAGAGGCTGGGAGCCATCCTTAGGCGCTTGATAAGAAGTGGTTACCTCCCCGATGACTCTCCGTCCATTCAGCAGCTGTGTAGCTTGGCCGACAACCGCCTTTTCTCGGCAGCTCTGGTTAATGAAGGGCATGTCCTGCTCATTCTGCTTCCGCCTGTAAAGGTTACCGGATATGCACTCCGACCCCGAGCCCATGACCGAGCCATTCCTTCGGCTGACAGTCTCATGAGAAAAACATTCTTAACTAGGATGCTGTACTTATAACTTGAAGAATAACTCTCTGCTTAATCACTATTTATATAGGTTTGGCCACTGCTAGTTTTGCAGGTCTGTGTATGTGCGAATGTTTTCATATGTTTATTGTGTACAACTGTACACCAAAATGCGGTTCGCAATTGGTTTAATACAGAATATTCTATTCTATATTCTATAATACAGACGTGACAGAACCATGTCTGTCGAATGTAACGAGTGACGCATTGGCTGAAGGTGACGGCTATAGCCTTTGGTGTGCCATCAACATACCGCCTCCAGCTTTGATGCCATCGAAGCTGGCTCTGTCGTTGGAGACTGATGGTGAAACAGAGAAAAAGGACACAACACAACCACAAACTGTTAAGACAACGCTCACTGCAATTGCGACAAAGGAGAATATCACGCAGCGTCTGTGTAGGGCGTCTTTTCCTCCCAGTACACGGCCTGGCTTTGACAAAACCTCTGCTTCCCTGAATGTTTGCACCACAAAGGAATTGATTGTGTCATGTGAGTTTCTCACCTTACCGAAAATTTATTTCATAATCGCTATCACAGTCTCACGATTTCCACACTGCTCAAAGAAAATGTCCAGTACATAGCGGAACCAACTTATACACATCCAGGCATTCTTGATTTTACGTAGAAATTGCTATATATTTGACCTCATGCTTTCAACTTGAAGTGGCCCTATATAAATTTCTATTATAATTTTTACAGTTGGTTGGAACCAGTTTATTTGGTTTATCTTGTTATCTGTAAAAATTGAGGTTTTGTGACTGCACACACTGCAAAATATGACAAAGAAACCTTTGAAAACCAGCAAACATCTAGAAATTCCTTTCCATGGAGAATCCTCAGAGGCCCATCTGCTGAATGTTTGAGGGAACACGGGAAGGTGTTGTGTGACATTCAAAGTTGGGGTAAGGCAATTGGAGTTGCACCCTTGGTAGCCCTATCAACGGTTAGCGAAATTGTTCGAGAGTTCAGACCTGCTGATTACACTCTACGTAATGCCCTGTAATGAGGTGTTCATGCAGTGTTTAATCTAGTCCCCCTTTTATGGGGGGGGGGGGAAACAAGGTTTCGGGGGGACCAACAAAGGCGACCAACAAAGGCGACCATTTTCGGGAATATCATCTTCTTTTTTAGTCATTCCTGCCACAAAACGTTAAACTTTCGTCACTTTCTTTCGGAAATTACCCCTGGAAAATCTGACGATTAGGAATTCATCTCTCAAAAACTTTCCTGTATCTTCCTCTATTATTTCTATTCTTATATTACTCCACTCTCGGGGGCCAAATATTTTTCTTGGGGGATTTTCCCCCACAAACACGTGTCTACATTTAAATATTGCTGGCCTCTGGGGAACATCAATCCTGGGGGGAATTCCCCCCCCAAAGACGTCTAGATTAGACACTGGTGTTCATGCAACAGCCAAATTGCTCCAAGTTTGCTGCTTGGATTCATGTAATTGTGTGTGTAGTATGCATTTGCTAGGGGGTGCTCGATAGTGGAGTGTTTAGCATGCTGGATTGTCAATCAAGAGGTTGGGGGTTCAAATCCCCGCCATGGCAGAAATTTGTTTCCACATTTCTGCTCCACCTGCACACCTATAGCCAACTCACCTATAATGAGTCCACTGGCCGTACAGTGTTGGTGGGAAGGAGACTGCGAGGGAGAGGACTGGCCAACCGCCCTCAAATGCCGAGACCAAGAAAATGAAGTCGCTAACACTTCAGACCCATGGCTGCCTCAGGGCTAGCTTAAGGGACTGCTCTTCTTCTATGTGTTTGTTTCATTTGTACGTGTGTGTACCGCGTTATGTATGTATGTATGTGAGTGCGCATTTATGAAACCTTTTTAATTTACCGTCTGCATTTTGTTTATGGTTTCTTGGACCAGATCCTGCGGAAAACATAGCTGTTTGGAAACTTTCGCCGCCTGATTCTCGTTATGTAGGGACCTTGGTCAATTGCACTGCCTTTGGATATCCGCTTCCAACATTCTCATGGAAAAACATGAATGGACATGTTGTACAAACCGGCCAAACTCTGGAGATTAAGGGCAATGATAGAGACAAGTACACTTGCACAGCAACGAACACTATTAAAGGAAAAGTAACATCTAAGGATTCTGTGATTTTTGCAGTCGATCCTGAAAATCCAGAACCAGGATCAGGTATGTGGACGTCCTTGATTTTATTATTAGGTTAAGTTTGAGATGAGTGTGGAAAACATAATGGGTAAATGGTACTTACATCCTCCTTCAAGAATCAACCATACCTTAGCCTTTCTATAAAGAGCTGCCATGTTCTGGCATCATTTGTTGCCTATGTTGAGTCTAATCTGATCTGGGAAATTCTATGGTGCTAAATTATCTTTACGCAAGAGGTTTCAATTGATGGTCAGTTCTAAGCAAAATCTGATTCCAAAATCACAATCCACTGGACAGACTCACGCAGATAGGAACCACGCAGATAGGAACCATACGGACAGGAACCATGCAGATAGGAACCATGCAGATAGGATATGTGAGACTTCTGATACCGGAAGATGAGCTGTGGGGACATGGAGGTGAACAGTTTGTCTTGAAATTCTGTACGTCCACTTGCTGTTTTAAAGTAGAGGTATACGTGCCCATGCGCATTTAGACTCTTTAAATAGCACCTTTTGAGCGCCTCTTACCAACAAAGTTTACAGTACTGTTGGTGTTAAAGTTCATTGTGAACTAAAAGTTAGAAGAAGAGGAAGAGCAGTCCTTTAAGCTAGCCCTGAGGCAGCCTTGGATATCAAGCGTTGGCGACTTCATTTTCTTAGCCTCGGCATATGAGGGCGGGTGACCAGTCCTCTCCCTTGCCGTCTTACCTTCCTCAGACATTGTACGGTCAGTGTACTCATTATAGCTCAGTTAGCTATAGGGACACAGGTGCCGCGTGGAGCCTTGGAGGGGATTTGAACCGCGGACCTCTCCATTGACAGTCCAGCGCACTATACCACTACACCATCGAACACCCCCGAACTAAAAATTTATCTGAACTAAAAGTTAATCTGTAAGCAAATAACTGGAAAAGTCACCGCTGGTTGACTCTCGCGCACACGTAGAGCAAAGCCAACAGAGTTTGTATCTGATCGTTCATAGTCATTTCCAAACCTCTCGAAAGCTTATCGTATTACACGTGTTAGCGCTTATGAGAGACAATTCAAAGGCACTATAGTATCTCAATACATATGTACGTGTCAAAGGGACAGCCCAGACTGAGCCATGTGTTCGGGTAACGGAGCCGTGGTGTTTCTAGCTACTTATCTCCAGGTGACAGCTTTATCCGTAACTTATACTAAGAAACAATGTGTCTTAGTAACAGTTGCATCATTACAGACTATGAAAGAAAAGTTGTTTTAGGAAGTTCAGAGGGCGTTGTGGATTTAAACTGATGGAAACTGGTTTATTAATTTATTATTATTATTATTATTATTATTATTATTATTATTATTTTTATTATTATTGTTATCATTATCATCATCATCATCATCATCATCATCATCATCATCATCATCATCATCATCATCATCATCATCATCATCATCATCATCATCATCATCATCATCATCATTATTACTACTATTTTTAAGCATTTATTAAGTGCCACTATATAATGACCAAGCATCAATCGATGGCGCTGAGCAATTCTAGGTGAAGGACTTGGGCAATGTCCTTACCGAGTAACCATCTTAGGGGAGGAGATTGGAACCTCTACTCCGCGATTCAAGGCGAGCACTCTAAAAAATTGGCTGCAGTGCCCCACGGTTTAGTGTATTGTGTCGGTAGGCGAGCAAAGCATAATTATCTCTGTGGTTGTATGATAGTTCTTAGAAACAAATGATGTTGTGTTTTTGTAGGTTGTTCTTCATGTTGCGTTGCTGCCATCGTAATTTGTATTACTGTCACTGGAGGAGTTATCATTGTGGTGGTTTTGTATGTTCGTTGGAAGAGGGAGAAGAAAGGTAGGTACAACAGACTGAATATTGGTTGTGCATTGTTCACTTCTGAGCAGAAAGAGTCTGGCTAGCCTGAGCCATCTTCTGATTCATTGATCGCAGGCTTCACCCGAATGAACAGACGTACATTCTCAGAATTAATAATAATCTTTCCTGTTTTTCTTTCATTTACAGACAAAAATCGGTGAGTAACAGAATTTGATAATGCCCTCATTACTAAGTTCAGAAGTCCACTCTCCATCCCGGCAGCAGAACAGTAAACACACTGAAGTTTTAAGTTTAATCAAAGGAAAACTTTTTCTTGGACTTGCAGGTAATCAGATGCACCAGAGTTGTGTGCCAACAAGCTGTGTCTACCATTTACCTCTGCTATGTCACTGATAATGTCAGTTCATAAGGATAACAGTCCATGGGACTGCATTGAGTCTATCTGCCTGGCTTGAACCACCCCGGTTCTTGATCTGGCTCTAAAACACTGAGCAGACAACCTGGCACTTGAAATGATATACTGCCAGCCAATGTCTGGTCTCTCTGACACGGATTTTTAAAGACGCCGAGAGATTTCAGGGATTTAAATTTACATATAGGGTAGTTTTTTAGTTTATGCCTGCAGGTGTTACTTGGTGTATAGTCCACTATATTTTATTACTGAAATCAACAGAAATATCTGTTCACAATTCAGTTATTTTTGTGCAGCAGCAACTGAAAGGCGCCGATCTGTCGATGGAAATCAGTTAGTTTCAAATGTTGACACTCGACCAACCATGCAGATGGAAATTGAAGTTAATCCATATTCGGAAATTTATGCAAACGCAGGAAATGAATATGTTGAACCCCACAAAAGTCTCGGTGCTGGACAGGTAATTATAGAATCCTGTGAAGGACTCTACTCTGAACTTACACCCAGTGAAGACCGGGTTCAAGGAAACGAAGAAAGGGAATCTGACACTCAGTTGCGCTTATCCGTAAACGCAGCTGGTGCTGGCCAATATGCAGGCTACATTGAAATATTACCTTAAGGCAGTGTTGTTAAGCTTCAAGATCATAATAATTATACCAAAGGGAATGAATCTCAGTATTCTGCAAATGATCTGTAATTAATTACTTGTTACTCCAAATTCTTAATGTAAACAACGCTTTAGAACTGGAGTTGGAAAACTGTTGTTTATCGCTTCTTACGTCCAGCTACTACCAAGAACATTTCATGTGACCAGCTATGTAATTGCTTCTCACCTTACTTGAAGCACATGTGCCATGTAGTGTATCTCTTGTAACTGAACATTTTAAGCTCATTCTAATCAAGTACGTCTCGAAGATACATGTAATGTACTTTCTATCATGTGTAAATGAACATTTTCAGTGCAGTTTAATTCAGTACTTCTCTAATGCAATTTACTACATATTTACACTATTACTTGTGTAAACACGCTGATAATTTACATCTGGTAAACCATAAACCTGCCTGCATTATTTATTATTACTTATTTGTTAAGCGCCACCATCTTATCACATCGATCGGTGGCGCTGTGCAGTTGTGAGTGAAGGATTTTATCGAGGTCCCCACACAGTAATTGTCTCAAGGGAGCCTTGAACCCCTACTCCTGGTGTTGCAAGGTGAGCACCTTAGCTAATACGCTACTGTGATCTACATTGTCCTGCACTGGGATTAAACAAGAACTTAATGATATTGGTATGTCACTACTTATATTAACATTCCCAAACCCAAAAATAATTTTCTGGTGGCACGAGTGTCATTGAGTGTGAGCATTGCTTTCAAGCTAATACAAATTACTCGTTATTTATTGAAAGTCTGTCTATCAGCAATTCATCAATGGCATCTTCCAGTGATGCTTCCTTCTCTTCCAGTTGAAACACAAATAACGATGACACGAGTCCAGGGCATGCACTAATGGCTTCCATACATAGCATATATTACGAGTTTCTCATGCATATTATAAAATTTTGACACAAGTTATTAAAAAGAGGTGTGCTGTACCCACTTCTTCTGCCTGAAAGGGTGATCCCTACTCCATGCACCCACAACCGAATCATCCCACAAGCAGACCATTTTATGCGTAAAACATTCTTAATGAGAATGTTGTATCTTACTTAATGTCATGTTCTCCAAAGTGCGGTAAAGCAATTGGAATTAATAAAGAATATAGATATCTTATAAAAGTTTCTATAGCACCTTAGACATCTCAGTTTCTCTTCAACAGGCACTCCCTAAACAGATTTGTCATTATAAACACAATGACAACAGACACAAAGATTAAGACAGGGCATGCAAGATGGTGGGGGCAGTAGCCGAATGGATACAGCGCTCACCTTGTAACGCGGAGAGTGCAAGTTCGAGCCTCCACTCAAACGGTCTCTGGGTATGGACCCTGAGCAAGTTCTTCATACACAATAATTCCTTAGCGCCATTGACAATCTGTCATATGGTCGTGTGTGCAGTTCCAAACTTTGGAAGTAGGGCTCAGTGGTAAGTTCGGCGCCTTGTGACCAGAGGGTTGCAGGTTCGAATCCCACTCTAGCCACTGCGTACGGACCTTGGGCAAGTCCTTCACTCACAATTGCTCGTGGCGCTTCGGCGTGAAAACTCCGACACAGTATCAAATGCTGTGAGAGCCTCTGAGTAGTAGTAGACTTGAGGAGGCGCTATAGAAATATCCGGAATAAACATCAAATACAGTTGTTTATAAAATACAGTTGTATTTGATTATATCAAATGCAGTTGTATTGTATATAGTATTGTATTATGGTTTCCAAAGTCCAGATGCACTCCAGCGACATCTCACAAGTTGATAGCCCTTCAATAGATTTGGAAAACACATTTGCAACAGACAAAATTATCAACAAGTATAATTGGCTTACTATAAACGTTTGCAACAACCTCCTAAAAGGAATTGACGGTTGTGGTTCTAAAGTCCGGTTGTCGTCATGTCCTATCGTTGACTCATCGTTGCCTTGTTGTAATATTCTTGTCGGACTTTTTCGCGGTCTTCGGGAACAGGTAAATTTGGCTCAATGCCAAGACGACGTCTGTCTCTCTTGACGCGTGTCTGCAGAAGAAAACGAGAAAGCTAATTACAGTAAATTTATTTTAACTTCTATAGCACCTCAGACATCTCAATCAGAAGCAAGACCAATTGTGGGTTGTGGCAATGGTTTGATTATGCACAGATTACTTATTATTATTATTAATACTCTTTATTGAAAAACCAAAAGCGAAACACACATTGGTGAAATAGAAAAAATATAAAACAAAGAAGTACTAAGAAGATAATAATATTTGAAAAAATGAGTGTAAATTTAAAAAAATAAAATAAAATATTACTAATAATTACTAATAACACTACATCAAAAGCATCACAAAATAACAGAGAAATTTATTATGATGTCATCTTATTAGAAATAATTAATTTTATTATATTTTGACAGGACTTCAACAAAGGATTACAATTCTTACTACGATTTTTGTACTGAAAATTTAAGCAAACATCAATTCATATCTCATGCATTATGCCAGTGGCACTAACCAAGTCATTAGATTTGATTTTATGTGAACAGAGGGTTGACTACCATGTCTCTGTCATTCATTCATATCTTAGATAGGTGACCTTCCTGGGACAGATCTGAAGTTAAAGGGTATGAAGCAAAATTTGTAGTTTGGGATATTGCAATAAACCACTTATGTGCAGATGGTGAAAACATTTTGGAAGCCATTGTGTCTGGCATTTGAATGCATCATTCAACATTTGCAGATCATCTTTGAACCATGCAGACCTTAATGATAGATTCTTCAGTTTTTGGACCACCGAAAATCTTTTAGGGTACTTGCAGAAATTGGAAATTGGTTTCTGATCACCAAGTTCATGGCTGAAGCTCACCCAAAAGTCTAGGCAGTTTCGATAGTTCTGAAAGTATAAGCCACACTTTTCTTTGTCATAGTCATTTTCGTTCATGCAGTTCAGAGACTGCTTCGATTCCTAAAAGGAAGCACACACATACACAAGCTGAGTGTAAATTCTTATTATTTGTAACTTCAACGTAATTCTTACCATGATTACATCGAATCAGAGCTTCAGCAACTTGGCTGAAAAGGACAGCACTGAATTTGTTACACATAATATGGATATGAAAATGCTGATCAATAACACAGTCTTTCCATCATAAAATACCAATACCAAATAGGTTGTAAAAAATATCAACAAATAACAAAAACAACAGTAAATATTACTATTGTAACTGCTTGTTTACCACGATTATACTCTCAGTCACTACACGACTAAACGGTCCTGAGAACTACCGCTTCAACAGTTCTCAGACACACCTGATCTGCAAGTTGTGCTCTGGATTAGGTCTTGGAAAATTTCAAGAACTACTTTTCAAATGTCTTAATCTTGTCTCGTGAAGTTTAGGGAAGCTTGTCGGTCTTGTACAGTTTCGATGTGAATTCAAACGTCTCGAAACAAAACGTCTCATCAGCAACGAATCAGACAGCCAAGTTCATTGGACCCATAGTAGTGAAAACCGGTGGACAGTTTTACGGTCAGTGTGGGTCTAACGGACGAATCAGGGCCTAATGCTTAAGTTTTATTTTATGTCAACTTACAAAGTCTGCGCATTCCATTTCCGATGATGTTTCAATACAATCTTTTACATAAGTGCTAACAGAAATAACTTGATTTTTGACCGACCGCGCGACCAACTTTTGTGTAAGACTATTGGGTCACCTTCATACAAGGGTTGTTTGCTTCATCGTTAAATTGACTTGCCGATCTTATTCGCTTCTGTCTTATTGCTTCCGCTTCTGACATAATTTTTACATCGGACTAAAACCGAACAACATCTATTCCCTATACCAATGAATAAAATTAATGCATTAGTTTAAAAATTAAACTTAAAAGCCAGAGGCTCATGCCAAAAATTCGCTCGTGTACTCAGCTGCGGATGCCCCATAGATCTATAAAAATAAAGGTTAGATGAGTAACGCTATTATGAAAAGTGTCGCCATTTTGTTTCATATGCTCAAGCGCTAAGCTTTTCTAAAGCTTAACCTCCCTTGTTAACTCCGATTGTATCATGCCATACGAACGGTAATCATAAATTTCAAACTTCTAAAGCGCCATTCGAAAGCAAAACGCAGGGAACCAGCTTATTGAAGATTACATGAAAACTGTTCAAAATAATTTCTGCCTACGTACACGGCGTTTGTTTCTATAAGATGCCGTTAAACTGCGGATCCATCCACGAGGGTGTAGAATTAAAATTGAAATGTGTTAATGTAGATTATAGACTTTTGTGACAACAATATACGCATAATTATTCTGCCTTCGGTGCGGGGTACAGCGCAAGGTTATGAAGCCAGCATAAGTGATATAATTATAATTATGTTTACTGAGTCCTTTGGAGTTGAGTGCCATAAGTGCACTAGCACAACAGCAGGAAATGTGCATGATCTCCTTGGTAACATATACGTTTTGCCACTCTTCATTCTGTAATTTAGCTCATTATTATTACTTTTAATTAATATATTTCTGGCCAGTTTGAACAACCGTGAACCAGAGTGTCGATCGGCTTGGTTTTGAGGGTGGTGGTTTTATCAAATAATTTTGACAATATTTTTAGTAATTGGACTATTTAATGACCTTTCTGTAGTCATATTTTTAATAACTTTTGCTCATCTTTATTGCTTAGTATCTATTATTTTACAACTGCTACTGAAAATTTATTTATAATCGTAAGCTTATCGATCGCGCTTAATCACGAACAGTATACCTTTTGCTATAAGTTTTGACTTACAGTTATTTAAGTTTTTACTTAAATTACAATTCTCTGATTCCCATGACTTTGCTTTGTTAAAACTCTTAAAACTCTGCAGAAGTGAGCCATTCTGACTATATGTAATTTACCCTTTAGAGCTACGTACAACTCTGCCGTTATTTCTTAGTTTGAGAATATTGCCTTTTGAATGCATAAATAAGTTGCAAGTTGAATTATTCATGTTCAGATTTCAATCGAATCTACTGCCTGTGAATTTTAAAAATTGTTTTTGTAAAAATTCTGACGTACACAATCTATATAGGCCCTACACGCGATCGCTCAACAAGTACCACCAACGTAATGTCCACACTACTGTTAAGCAGCATAGCATCAAAGTCTGCAGTGGCCCGATATTCTGGAATTCATTGCCTATTGAAGTTACTGGTTTACCTACTATGTGTCAATTTAAACAAAAACTGAAACTCTATCTCTTGGATGCACTCACATGACTGCATTAGGCCTAGGCCTATGTGTTTATTTGCACAGGTAGGCTACTGTTGTTTTTGTTTGTTTGTTTTGTTTTTTTGTTTTTTTCATCTCTTTTTAACTAATGAAAATTGATCTGTAGGCCTATACCTTAGTTGGAATCCATGTGTACTGATAGTTAAGTTCTTTAGTTAAGAGTTCTATCATTGTTTCTTTTACCTGCTGATCATATAACTTGATCGACGTTACCGTTAAAAGTAGGCCTATTGATTGTGCTGCCATTTACTTGTATTACGTTAAATGTTAACTAGGTGGCCCTGCTAAGCGGGATCAAGATCCCTTTTGGGTCTCCTCTTGTTGCCAAAGTTCAAACTTTTATGTTGTATTTTCCGTGTACTTCAAATGGCTTCAATAAAAGGATTGATTGTTGGGCGCTGCAGCAATTTCGAGGTTACGTTACATTTACGTTACGTTCGCTGCAGCGAGCAATTGTTGGTGACCACCATGGTTGTCCACAGTGATGCGTTACCTCGGGAAAATGTGCAAAATACGAAAAGCCAAACTTCGCATATAAAGCACCGGTGTTTTTGATGTTGTATTTGTTTCTAAACAATTTATTTTGGTGAATTCTATGAATGGAAGTAATAAACCAAGCGGACCTGGTATATTCTAAAAGTGTTTGCGACAATTTATTGTGTAAGTCGTACCGTAATCATTAAACTCAATATTTATGAAGCGCTACTCTAAGCTAAGCTCTAAAGCTAAATAGTGTTCTCATTGGCGCCCGAATCTAAGGGCAAAACGAGGCACTTGTTCGTCCTTGCATTCACATCTGATCATTCCACTAGAGGCCGTGATGACATGTTGCAGTTTTCATGTTTTGTCTGTGGGGCTCGTGACTTTTCATGAAAAAGATGAGACTCTGTTCTGCAGCCAATATTATTAAATATAATGTACTGCAACGAAAGAGACGTCCAACCAGTTTCCAAGGTGCGCCGCACAACGTGCCACAAAATTTATTGAAGTGCAAAGATGCATTTTCAGTGGCTATTAGAAAGTTTTAAGGTTCAGTTTCAACTACGTAGTTGTCTGTTTATGACCGTCTAGGGCAGCGGTTCTCAACCTGTGGTCCGCGGACCACTGGTGGTCCGCGAGCAATTTATATTTTTACAATTTAAAACATGCAAGCAGACAAATTTTTAAATTTTTTAAATTTTTTTTATTTCAATCGCCAGAATCGGCTATAGATAGCAGCAAGGAACTAATAATACACGGATTTGTGGCAAAAAAATTCTTTTGTATTAATTTGATTTTTGGCACAATTTTTAGTGGTGGTCCACGACCGAGACACCAAATTTTTAAGTGGTCCTTGAATCTCAAAAGGTTGAGAACCGCTGGTCTAGGGTGTGTTGCATGTCTGCTCTGAGTACGCACAGAGTGTTGTCCAAACTGCTTAAATATACTCATATGTTGCCCTTTGTTGATATATGACAGGGTGTGAAGACTGTGGACATGGTGTGCCTGGAGCTTGTGCAGAGTATGGATCGTTTTTTGCTCTGAAAGATCGTACCGTTCCAAGTCATGCTCGACTGACCGCACCTTCTCTGGTAACCATAAAGCCAGTGCTTTCCACAGAGGTCGAGACAACTGACAGCGGTTCGATTCTGTATGATACTTGCATATGCATATTTTATGTGTTCACGTTATCATTACCGCACAGTTGAATGCAGCGTCCGATAGGGGCATTGAAGTTATCTTAACCAGTGTTTTCTGAATAATTCACGATTATTGAGATTGTTTTTGTGTCTTAGTATATGTATTGGAATTGATATTAGCTGAGTGAGGAAGAACTTCCTTCTCTTACATGGCTGGGATTTAAATGAAAACTGAAGATTAGTAATACTTAAGGTTGAAGCTAGGTAAATATGAGACTGAAGTATTAGCTTTACAAAATAGACGAAGCAAATAATAAGTTAATGCTGCAATGTTAATATGTGAAACATAAGTAATAGGTTACAAAATATGTAATGCTAACTAGGTTAGGTAACCTGAAATGTGATTGTCATAAAAACATTCAATTTATAACTTATGAATGAAAATGTAATTAACAATTAAGGCCAACGTGGGTGAACAACAGAAAGTTGAATGATGAACAGGAACCTTAAGTAATTCGTAGGCATTAAAAACTAAATTATAGTTTTAAAATAGCCACAAATTAATACACAGATTATTAAGAAGGCAAAATAAAGATCGACAAAGAAAATGATATACATTGTCTGCCTCTTTATGTTTTCACGATTCTGAAGAGTGAAGAATTGTGTAATCATGTTTGTAATGAATGGTTTGATTTTAAATTTGTATATTTATTTTGTCTTTGTCTATTTATTTTATTTTTATTTGAATAGACGTTGAAGTCTTTGCCAAGAGACTCATACGCAGTAGAACGATGTTTGGTCCATACGAAGGGGCACTGCGTAACAACTGTAACGTAGAAGGAACGGGGAGACTACAGTTCCAGGTTTGTAACTGTGCGTTACACAGCCTGCTGAGCAAACTTCCTGTAACAACACTGGACGAGTTGTTCGTGTCGATTTGTCTCGTGCCTCAGATTCTGATTTGTTTACGTAATGAGTGCAGTAAATGGATGGATGATAGATGAATAGCATTGTAGTAGATGAAGATAGATGGCTGAGAGATCAATAGATGCTAGATGAATATTACTGTAATAGATGAATAAATAGATGGATGAGAAATAGAAAGATGATAGACAAATTATGTAGGCCACATTGCCTTGCAATGATTAAGTGGATAGTTTCATGCCATTGTCCATGCACATTTTTTAATGTATATCTTTTTACTACAATGATAGAAAACTGTAGAGATGTTATGTGCCTTGGAATAAGTGGAAACATTCTTCTGTTCGTTACAATGCTGTGTTTTGGGAGCCACTTCAAAATCTGCCGTATATTAATCTTGTGTTACAATATTAAAGTTCAACTGTATGTGGAATCCCTTGCCCTGTTGTATCGGAATTTGTGTTGTATGCACTAAATTGAGTCTTTATATTAACCTATAACAGGCCAACATGACTAGAGACATTGTACCAATAACGGACATTGATTATATCGATTTTATTTATGCGTTTAAGTGCAAAACTATTGTCAAGGCATTTACCGTTGATGAACGTCTTTTAAATTGATTTCTTTAAATGTTTAAGTTGTGTTTTTTAAGTAGATTTTCTTAAATGTCTCATTTTTGTTACATATTTTGTGTCGTCCATAGATATTTGGCATGAGTGGGTCACGGTTCATCGACTGCATGGACGAATCAACTGGAAACTGGATGATGTTCGTAAGGCAGGCAACCAGTCGTGCGGAACAGAACCTAGTGGCATTCCAGTACCACGGACAGATCTTCTTTGCCGTCACTCGGGTACTCTTCGAGCAAAAGTAGTGTGTGGTAACGTCAGAGAGTAATGTGGTTAGAATATTTAGACATATTTTGTCTGACAATCAATGCAAGCCATATAGTGATCCGTTCAGTAGCGCACTTGGTTTATAATCCAACAATTGCGGGTTAAAGTTTGCTGAGTAATGACACCAGGACAAGTTGTTCTGTGTCTGTCACCAAGCAGCAAAATGTGGTACTGGCATAAGCTGGGTAGTAAGTGGCTGGTCCTGGAAATTGATGGAGAATCCCGAGTTTCAGGATAAAGGGCCATCCCTTTGTCCTGGAACTTTGGATTCTCGTCCATCAAAAGTTCCCTCCGCAAAGTAGGTCCTCGCCTTATGCAAATATCTCAACTATAAACTCGTCCTTTCCTGGACTCGTTTCGATTGTAGGCTGCTTCCGTGTCTTCTCGGAGTCCTGTCTTGGCTTTTGACTGAATTTGGCTTCCACCACGATTTTGCAGAGTAGCAACCATCGACTGATGCCTTGAGTATTAAAACAGTCCTGCTACAGAAGTTCCTAGATTATTTATTATTAATATTATGAAAGAATATAGCACTCATGTTTTCTTTAGCACTTTAACGACGAGTGTTTACTAAATTGCATGGAATTTTAACTAATCTCGCTCTTCGTTAAAGTCAGTGTTGAGCAAACAGGATTTAATTTAAACGCCTGAGGTCCATTGACAGTTTTCACGGTTGCATTATGACCTTGTCTATAAGAGGTTGCCGTGGTGTTTGTTGAAGCCAATTTCAAGGAACACGGAACTAAAGGTTTGGTTTTCCGCCGATTACGGGCGTCTGCTTGGCAAACAACCGTTGTTGTCGGGTGAAGGCTGCGTGCAACACCAAGGTGTGAAGACAAGTATATACACTGAAATACTGGTATAGAAGAGAGGCAGAAAGACAAGCAGACAAACAGCGAAAGACACAAACAGACAGATACAGACAAGTATGTAGTAGTGATAAATAGAAAGAGGTAAACGAATGGATAGAAAAGCAGACAGACAGATATTCAAACAGACAGACAGACACATACAGACGGTTTATTGGAATAGGAGACATAACTCAAAGTTTATTACTTTGAACACAAGCTTCGACTGATATGGATAATTGAACTAGTTGTAAATTACACTGGGTTAGCAAGTCTTTGAGAAAATGGCCGGTCAAAAATGCTGCACTGAATAAAAGTATCTGTACGTTATAGATAGCACAGCATCAGATGAGGTTTTGGCCAAAACGCTGATGGAGAAAACGACTCGTGAACCGACGCCAGCAAAAGAACTCGACTCCGCTCATCTGCTTCACGACGACCAACTTGATGTTGGCAGAGATTTCTACAGCAACAACTACGGCAATTCTGTGTTTGCCAGTAAATCACTGCAAAATCCCAGACCATTGCATGAAACTGGAGGTCCTCGCCATGCTAGCAATACCACGCGCACTGATTTCCACAGCTCCCAAACTTTTAGCTCACCGAAGCGTAGAACAAAGAAACAGAAAACCCGGATCAGTCCAAAACGCAAGCAGCTTGAGGATGCAAGTGAGGTGGAAGACTCCATGGATAGCAAAAAGCGGAAGAAGCCTTTAACTTCTAGGGATGTTGTAAATCTCGCAGATGAAGGAGTGAGTGGTAAACTGCCGAGCGAACGCCTCGACGCAAGATGCCAGTCGCGTTCGAAAAGAGTGATAATCTGTCACGTCTGTGCAATGACCCTAACGTCGAATGCGAAATTGAAAGCGCATCTTCTTCGTCACACAGGAGAGCGACCTTTTAGGTATCGTTTAGATTTCCTAATTTTCAACATTGTATTTACTTTTCATTCATTATGTTTCCGCTCCAGTGTGGAATAATTGCAGCTGTAAGAAAACAGTTGTAGAACACTTCTTGTTTAAGAACCTGGAGTCTTTTCTTGGTTTTGTGACTCTGGGAGGCTGCTAAATTGAAACTAACTTGATAGGAAGATTATAAGCTGTTAAATTAACTGCTAACTTTCATCCTAAACATAACCTATAACCCCAGCCCTAACTGGCTAAGAAGATTTTGATAGTCTGCCTGACCTTTGGATCTTGACCTGAAACTCATTTTGACCCTACCTTGGAAGGGTTACATTGCTAGATTACTGCATAAATGATAAGAAAACACTTGCTTTTTTATTTACTTATTTTATCATTTTTATTTCAATTTATTATTACTTCAATGTTTTACTATCAATGATTCTAGCTTCTGTCCCATTGTGCGTTTGCTAATGGTGTAATAAAGAATATACTTACTTACTTACTTACCTCCCTATTTATTTTGTTTTGCCTGAGCATCTGTGAATAGGCTGGTTTCTGCCGCAACTTCGCCTTTTTGGAAGCTGCAGAAATGTTGAGATGCTGCAGAAATCTCAAGATTACGACTACTGTAGCTTCTGCTTGATAGATGTGATATGCCAATCTTGATTGCTATCTGATTCTGTGAAAGTGCGTTATTGTACTGGCTTTTACTATAAAAATACTAAACTAACTGTTGGAAGATTGGAAGAATCTATTTGCTGCGAAACTTTAGTTTCTGACTTCTCTTCTGGCTCACAGATGTGATTCATCTGGCTGCGATAAAGCCTTTGACGCGCACTTCAAGCTGATTCGTCACCAACGCATCCACTCCTCAGAGAGACCTTATCTGTGTCCATACTGTGAGAAGTCCTTTCTTCACAAGGACCACCTGACGAGTCATGTGCGCGTTCACAGCCACAGCAGGACGAGACAAGAGTGTTTGTACTGCGGCATTTGCTCTTCGAATGCATCTTGCAATTCACGCAGCCGAGAGAGGAGAAATTACGTGCGGAGTTTGCGCAAAGGAGTTCTCTGATTTTTCGGAACTCGATCGTCATCTGAAGGCACATCTGGGTTCGCGTTTGGTCAAGGGAAGCTCCGAGAAGGTTCACCCGTGCCCCACGTGCGGCAAGTCGTTTTTTGCCAAGGACATACGGCGACACCGTGTGGTGCACACCAGAAACCGTGACTTCCTGTGCCAGTACTGTCCTTGTCAGTTTGGACGGCATGATCACTTGGTTCGCCATATGAGACTTGCGCATCGCGAAGGTGGAAGACACGGGGCGTCAGAATGGAAAATCGTTGGATATTTCTACTCTGCGACCACCGATAGTCTAGAAATTTCACTTGCTTGTGTTTTAAACTTGGCTTTACTGGTGCAGACTTTGGTGCTTATTTGCCATGTTTTCCCTCAGTATTCGGATTTCTTACCAAATTTACCAAACACACAATGCTTGTAGAAACACTGGCGTATTTGTAGTGTGTCACTTGTAATTGTAATCACAAATTTATATCACTCCTCCACTTAAACCTATAGTGACCAACAGTGTATTACTCCGTCAGCTGATAAGCCAATTTAAACAAATTGTAAATATAGACGTTTTTCTATAACGACCATGTGGCGAGGTTTTACGGTTGCTATAGAAACAAGGGGCCATCCACATATTACGTACGCACTTAGGGGGGGTCGGGGGGTCGGATTTTGGCGATTTTGCGTACGGGTGCGAACGGGGGGGAGGGGGGGGTAACAAAATGTGTACGTACCCAAAATAAATTTCTAATTATGACGTCCACATTAGCCTATTTATAACTCTGTATTATCCTATAGTCGTCCCATGGCATTTTATTACATTATATAAAAGCCATGTGCAGTTATTCTGTGCTGTGAACGACACCTATAATTTGTCTATATTGGCCCTTCAATAATCTGGCCTAAAGTGCAGACAGGCTGCCTGGAGACACTTTCTGCAGCTGGTCATCGGGGGGGGGGTGCGTCAAACGTACGTACTCAGGGGGGGGGTGGTGGAAGAAAGTATGCTTGCGAAAAGGGGGGGGGAGGGGTCCAATTTTCCCGGATTTTTGTGTACGTAATATATGGATGGCCCCCAAGCAATGAATTTATGGGCGAGATCCGTCACGCCACTGCCTGTTTGGATGGGTGCTAAGCAGTTTAAGGTGTTCGTGTGTGGATCATGGTAGCCTGAGATTCAAATAAAAGCAAATGTGTCTGAAGCCCGTGGGTGAACACTCTAGCATCAGTCATTTCTTGCAAGGCTACAGGTTGGGAATTGCAAAGGCAGCCAGGCTTATGCAGGAGAAGCCAGAAGTTCACACAGTTCAGATGGCACCAATAAAGTCCACTATGGCACTAATAAGTCCACCATGGCTATCTGTGCAATATCTGTGCTGTTTTTGCAATTTTCACGGATAGTATTATACCTAACTGGTATTTGCTCAAGAAAGTGATCTGTATGTACTGAAGTTAATATTTCTGTACAATTTGTACCTCTAGATTGTTATGTCGGACTTGAAGTGGTGTTGGGCATGGCATGGACACGCCCCAACAGACAAAGCATTTTGTGATGGTTTAACCTTTAAACCTTACTGTTATGAAGTTGTTTTTCCTAAACTTTGCTCTATGTTGCCGAGTTTGTAAGTTTGATCTGTGCTACATCTCAACTCATACGTTTCTGACAGCATCTAACTGTACTTAGTTGCCTCGAGATTTTTATGGACTTTACAAGGCGTTTCAAAAGATGAAGTGTTTTGTTTGCTATAAAAATCACTTGTTATTGGTCTGTTATGATGTTTCTGGATTCTGAATGACGTTATCAGGGCAGAATAAACTTTTTGTTTTGAAATATTTTGATAGTTCACAATAGGTTTGTGATTGCAAGAAGCCTCGTTTTTGATAATAACTTGCATCATTATTTTTCAGCGAGGTTTTGTATTTAGTATCACCCAGTCTGACACTATAAAATTATATCCAGAAAACACAAGTTTAGTGGCGTCATCGGTTTCACGTTGTGTTTCAATACCGAAAAACTATGCAAGCTGATTGCATAAACCAGTATTAAACGCATTTTAAAAGAAAGTTAATATAAATATACACGGTTTTTTCTATAATGACCATATGGCCTCTACCCTGCTCGATTTACAATGAATTTTTCGATTGAAATCCTTCACTACTGCTGCCCGTTTGAATGGGTGCCACGCCTTTTAAGCCACCCTCTCGTGTACGGACCGTGCTAGGCTGCTAGCCCAAGATTAGCGAGAAATGGCGTAGTTGAAAGAGCGTGCTGTACACGCCTGTCTTTTTGTGCCTGTACTTTTTGTTATCTTGGCGTCGACAGTGAGTAATGGTGTCTGGCCTGGAGTCAAAAGCGGGTCATTGTCACACTTCGAGTTTACTCAAGTGTTGTAGAACTTAGGGCGACCAAACAGGAGATACAGGTTTGGCCGGGCAAAAAAGTGCACCAAAACAACACGCTGTAATGCAAATAGGTAGCCTACTTTGGTACACCAAACTCATGTTGACAACAGATTTATGTCTTGTGTACAGAGATGTAGTCCTTGGTACTTGTACCTGTATTCGAGTACAACCCTAGTACAGTTTTTAAGTACTTGTGCTCACACCTGTACTTGAGACCCAAGTACTTATACTTGAGACCGGAGTACTTGGAAACAAATGACTGTTCTTGACAAACTGTATGAACCAGTGCTTGGAGCATTGAGTGTGCCTGCATCTAGCATTTCTGTTCAATGTGTGTTTAATTCTAATTTGAGTGACAAGATGCTCACATCGCTTGTATTTCTCAAAACAATTCTAAATGAGTGCATATATACACCCATTGCTTTGTTAAAGAAATAAATATCTTGCACATGCAGTAGCCATGTGCACTTGTATTATAACCTAAGTACTTGTATTTGAGACCTAAGTACTTTACTTGCAGTTGCATCCTAAGTACTTAAAACTTCTCTGCTTGTGTATTACACATAAATATGCGCTTAGCTTTGACTTTGAGTGGCTACGACTACTATTGCAAAGCATTTTTCGGTCTAACCTAAGTCTAAGGACTTCTACAGCCTCAGTCGATGGTTGCTAGTAAGCAAGGTCTTTGGACAAGCCGAATTCCAGGGCGGGTCAGGTCAGGTCAGAAGCCAACAAACACGGAAACAGCCTACGGAGGAAATGAATTTTGGAAACGATGAGTTTTTAGTTGAGATATATGAGATCTGAATGCCAAAGCAATCGTACTATAGGCCTATGGTCAAATCGCTGAAAATATGCACCACCTGATGAATGAAATACTAATACAGCCTTTTTAATTCCTGCAGCCACTGAGGGGGTCCATAGAGTAGTGGTTACATCACTGGCGTGAAGAGCAGTAAGTAGCGGGATCGCTTCCCGCAACCTCCTCAAATGTAGGTCCACTCAGCCTTTCATTCGCGAGATGGCGCGTTTGTGAAAATGAGATGTAGGACGTGATGGGCGCCTTGCATGGCTGCCGTGTACAGTTAAATTCGACTCCTGTAATAACTTGTGATCATCCGTTCATACTGATTTGTAATCATACTGCGTTATTGTCAGTTTGAAGATAGGGGTCATCCATATAGTACGTACGCAAAAAAATCGTATTTTCAGACCCCCCCTCCCCCCCGTTTGGCCGCGTACATTTTGTGGACCCCCCCCCTGTGCGTACGTACAACTAAGCTCTACCCCCCCCCCAAGAAAAAAATTAGCTAAATTAAGTCATCTATAAGATATTTAATTTACCGTAGGCGACGAATATTTGCGTTAAACATATTTGCTAGCTGAAATTTGTTAACTGTTATGAAGAAATAAAATACTATTTAATACGAGAGAACACGCTTCAGACAATAATAACCAAAAAGTTTATCGTTTCTGATCTGTCGAAAGTCCCTCCCTTTTCCGTTTCTCCTCCAAGCCAGTTTTTCCCGTCTCACGACCCCAGTCTGTTTCCCTCCACTCCCCCACCCTCCCCTCTTCCACGCTCCCTTGTGTCGCCCCAATAGGCCTGCCGAACCGGCTCCACACCCGGTAGGGTAGAATGCAGGTCGGAAGGCAGAGAGCCGCTCATCGTGCACCCGACTCGGCCGGTGTCTGATTTCCTCGGCTCTGTAGCGGTTGTGGCGACCGGGTGGATGGAGGTGGGGTCCTTTGAGGCATCTGCTGTGGGTTGCTTCTGTTATGGCGAAGACGGGAGACGAAGCCGTGACATTGATGTTTTCACAATAGTAAGTAAGTATCACACTAGGTGATAGAACTGGCAAATGAAGGTGTGTTTTGAGGGTATTACGACTTTAAATATTGTTGGAACATTGCTGAATACTATTAGGATAATATTACTTGGGAATCATCTGGAAAACATGTACTTAATTTGATTAATAAATCTGTGGGCTGAGATTGATTTATATGTTAATAGTGTTTATACTGCTACTTTGTAAGTAGGTGGCGCTGTAGTGTCTCATTCACAACACAGATTACCGGTAACTGCACATGGCTTTATATTATAATAATGAAAATTAATGTCATCATCCGATTATAGTACAGTACAGAGTTATTTATAAAGTTATAAATAGGCTAATATGGATGTCATAATGAGACTTTTTTTGCGTACGTACATTTAGTCGAGACCCCCCTCCCCCCCCCCCCATACGCACCCGTACGCAAAATCGCATAAATCGCGGACCCCCCCCCTCCCCCCTCAGTGCGTACGTACTATGTGGATGGCCCCATATTAAACGAAGATTATTATTATAACCGTGTAAGAAGGAAAAAGATAAGAATATTAGTTTGCACCATCCGGAAATGATACATAATGGTTTTCTGAACTGTTCTAACATTTTACGGACAGAAATTATTGGTGCATGTGACATCTAGTGAATACACGATCTAGCGTTAGCGACAAACTAATAACAATAAATATTTTGAAGAAAATATCAGAAGTTAGGTACATACAAATTCATTGCCTAGAAAATAAAATAAATTATTAACAAGTTCTGCATAACTTTTTCATAGGTCATTTTAAACACGAGTGGCCAGAAGAAATGTAAATCTCCAGCCTTACTTGCAAATTCCCTATAAAGATTTGTTTGAAATTGCACAAAGTGAGCAGAGAGTTAAACAAAGAAAGCTCTTCAGAATTTCAGATCTATCAGGTCAAAGTTGTTCGTAGGTGCAATTTCAGGCCAGAAACAAGTTGAAAACGATTTCCTAGCACAGCTTTGAAAACTAAACACTTCTGACTGAGTTCACTGCCTATTGCCTGTCGTGCAATTTGATCATAGCCAACTAACTTAATCGCACACAATTAAGTGAAGTTTTCGCGTCGATCAATACTAATTTAGCAAACTATGTGGGTTTGTCGTCTGTGATAAAACTATCGCTACCTGGAGCGGAACCAAATGTTGCCAGTGTCCAACCGAAAACAACCCAAGACCTAGAATCCGAGACAAGCGATACAAACATGTAAGCAATTCCTAATTGAACATACGGAAGTTGTTTTCACGAACAGTTCGACGACAAACAGAAAATATAAAACAATCATTGCTACGAAACCGAAATCATGAATAGTGCATCATCATCCCACCAAGTCGAGGAAGGCATTCATTTGCATGTAAAGAACTGTATTTTTGCGCCGATGGCCAGCATTTAGGCAGCTGTAAAGTCAAAAATTAATAATAAAAAGCAGATAAATATTGTAGTAGATAGATAATGACGACGAACAGTACTGTTAACGATATCACGTTGTGCGAATACAATATCTACAGCTATTTTTCCAGTGGAAGAACGATTGTCGAGCTCGCTTTCGTTCATCCAAAAATGATGGACGTCATCACTGCGTGACTCCGATTCTTTATTCACGAGAGTCAATGACGTCACGATACGATGATGTAACAGACGCCATTTTGAAAACTCCAGCGAAACAAAGATGGCGTCAGTTGTGTACATCCATATTTGCAAGGGTCGTGCTTTACGAAACTCGATCAGGCCCAAATAAAATTAACGCAGGTTGGTTCTTAGACCTAAGCGTCTTTTTTACAGTCTGTTTGTAGAGATCTAGGGCTAACTTTTCGCCGGGATAGTCTGCTAAAAAGTCATAACAGCATTGTCTGGTGTGACACTTAGACTGGGTTCTTTTGTCACCATTTTCTCGCTCAAAGTTTGCGGCTCGGGTGACGAACCGGCGGAGGATTTGGCCACCGATTCCATGCAAGAACCTTCGCCGTTGACAGGCCTTGAGTCGTCGTCAGTTGAACTGATGACCAGCGTGGCCGAGGACCGGGCTCCGATGCGTCGAATCGTGTTTAGGAAGGAACGGGACACGTTTCCTAGCGTCTTGACAGCCGACGACACCTTCGAAGACGAGCGACGGTCGGCGGCCGTTGGCGAGGGTGCGTCAGGAATTGGCTCAGCTGCCAGTTGTGGGTCGGTCAATGTGTCCCGTGTCGGAGTCGGGCTCGGCGTTTTTGTTGGCTCCACCATATTTTCAACAGTGGAAGAGTGGGCGTAAGATAGTTCCTCCCTTAGGTTGCACATTGATTCGCCGCGCTTTGGTGGAAGAGGTGGGGGATCCTCTAAGGAATGTCTTAAGTCAGCAGCAACCGATGCCAGTCCATCGAAAAACGGGGTACCAGCGTAGGATTTCGGACGAGAAAGACGCGTTCGGATCGTCAAAGTAGCGTCGCTTCCATCCGTATAGTCTGCGTGAGAAGTGACTGGCCTTGGTAAGCTGTGGTCGATACTTTCTTTCTCTTTGTCATGGTTTCGTAAGCCATTGCCTTTGTCGAAGACGTCGGGAACGAGATCCAGACACGAGTGACTCGTATCACTGATGTACACCGTCTTCTGTATGTCCATGCTAGAGACATCTAAGTTCGTCTTAGAAAAGTACGGAATCTCTTCGTAGAGATGTTCCCCGTGTTTTGCTTCCTTGTTCTTTGAGAGTACGACAGTGTTCGGAATCGGCTTCCGCTTACCTCTTTCGGGTTTCGGTGTCGTTTTTACCTGCATGTCGTTTGTTAGGATGTTGTGTTCGGATGTAGCATGGAGCTGGACGGCAGAAGACGTCATCTGTCTCGGCAGCATCTGCCAGTTGTCGTCGATGATGCGGGTTCTCTGAGCGGCAGATGACATTCTGTACTGGACGGTCTTGACCTTGGGAACTGCCGTCACGTTTCTCCTCAGTCCCTTGCTACCAACAGCAGTTTCGGTGGTAAATACAATTGGCCTTGGTACGAGATCCGGATTGCACCCGATGTTGTTATAAATGTCTTCGATTTCTCTGAAAAGCTCCTCTTCTTCGGGGCTTGCCGGTGTCGAACTCGATCGCGGCTTGCTCGATTTTGAGGAATCCTTTTTCTCTTCGGAGGACAACGGTTCGAATTCTACACCGGCAAGGAGCGGCGATGATTCGTAGAGAGCCGCAACGGAGAGGACCGTGTCGAAGTGTCTGGCAACCATTGCCCTGCACTGTCTCCTCAGATTTTGGATCGCGTCGTTTCTTGGCTTCTGAAGCGATTTGATTTTCAGCGATTGTGCTCTGGTTGAAATCGGTAATATCCGGTCGTCCGATTTCGCCCCGAGCGGCAAGGCGAACAGGATCTCATCGGAGAACACGTTCATTAGTTTGAACACCCCGGTACTGTACGTCGATCCGGCGGCCTGGTGGATATTACCGTACAGGAGCCGTACCATGACCGGTAGACGGAATTTTGTCAGGAGGGACTGTACCGTGTGGGCCCCGGTGACGCTGGTGTGCCCCGCCACGGGGCTGAACAGTCCTCGCAGGTTGGTGTCCAGGAAAACCTCCTGGCTGCGCTGGTCAACGCAGCGTAGCAGCTGCTTGTTGAAGGTGCCTCCGCCGCTGCGCGCAGATATCCACATCGTTTCGTGGAGCGTGAGAACGTCACCCTTGCGGATGATCTGGCTGTCGTATCCGTCTGCCTTCCGCACGTACCCTCCGACCGACTGTCGGACGAGACATCGCGTCGACTTGCCCAGTTTGGCCAGATCGCCGACCGACCCGAACGGACGGGCGGAAATGCCGTCCTGGGACAAGACCTCGAACCAACCCTTGCAGTCGAGTGGGACGTAGAATCGTTGGCTGGTCGGCTGGATGTGCTTGCGATGCACGACGCTCATCTCTTCCGCCATGACGTAGCGGACGTTGATAACGGAATACAGGTAGACGCTTACCTCGTCTTCTCCCGGTGGTCCGTTGTATTTCCGGCGGTCCTTAGTGATCCTCGCAAAACACGGCATCGTGTGGCCCCTCAAGAATTCCTTCAGACAGACGGCGTCCTCAACGGCCGTTTCCGTGAAGCTTTGAGTCGATCGGAGAACCGAAGAGGTCGTCATTTTGTGGCTTTCGTTCGACTAAGTACTCGCCAGAACACCTATCCTAATCTCAAAGCACATACCAGTCGACGTTAAACGCTTCTCAATTCCCTCTGTTTGCAATTCGGGCTACGCAGATTCCGATCGGTTTTTTGTTCAAGTATCGCACGCGTACACGTTCCTGTATGTAGACTGACTATTCAATTCTCCGGTAGAACGCCCGAGATCGTTGTCTGCACGGTTCGTCGGCTCTCCAGGCGCCGGCCGACCAGGTACAGGTAGGTGGCCCACCAGATATGTCAATATTTTTCCGCTCACCCTTGGCAGCCACGCCGCGCAGGTGTATAGGTCTGCAGTGAGTTGTTGCTGCAGGCGTGTACGCGATGATATTGTCGAGCCTTGCGTGCGTTACACAGTATTTCAACGCGTATAGGCCTACGGGTCGTGCAGCTGCATATATAACCGCAAGCCGTATACGATGATAATCATGCGCAATAGCCCGGCGCAAATTCTGTTACAGTTGGCTGAATTCTGTACATCAGAACGCCACAGGCTGACTGTGCATGCGCTGGGTCGGGGCTATCCCACGGGATTGTCTGTTGGGGTCTTTTTTGCTGACGTTGAATTACTGGCTGCGTCTGTCAGAGCTGAGATGTGATTGTGCTGTAAGTTTATCCGATTGATATATCGAGCGACTGACGTGAACCCAATGGTACGCTTGTGTATGCGTGTTTATGGGTTGACGCCCTGATCAATTTAGATATCACTCCGCCACTGTAGTATCGGGTGGCGCTGGTCCCAGGCCTGGATAAAGGAGGAGGGCGACGATATATATCTTCGTTATGATACAGTGTTGTTAAGCAGAAGCTACCTACCGCTGCCATACTTGAATGGTGCCATCCCAGACCTGGATAAAGGAGGAGGGCGATCCAAATCACCTTCGTTATAATACAACCTCGTTAAACGGAAACTACTGATTCAGAGATTACGGATAGCCACTCGAAACCCGTGTAGGCCCTTCAATAAATCTTACCATGACCAATCAATCCAAACTACAAATCTGATTTCCACCACTGCAGGAATTTTGCCATGACCCAGTTATGTCCAAGCTCCATAGCTACATCCGCTACCTGGAATACCCGCGTCATCTACTGATCAATACCACCGAGCCCTGGTCACGTAAAAGTCAAATAATTAGCATACTTCTGCGAAATTCCATTCTGTGTGTCGTAGGTTAGCAAGTTCATCTGAAGCTTTAGCAAATGTTTGCTAAACGCGGATCATTGCATAGGCATATCGAGTGAGCCTACTAGGAACGTGTGATGTGCCTATGTGACCTTTCAGGCCAATACATGTAGGCCATTGGCCCATTACCGGTTCTTAGTTAATTTATACAGAGCAAAGAGGTTATAATATTAATCATACGGGTTATCAGAATTCTAGGTTGACGATGAGAACGTCTGTTAAAAGAAGTCGATTTACGTGAAGGGAGAAATTTGGAGTGATAGCGGTTATTGAACATCCAGGAAGGAAAATCTCGTTTGAATGTGTTATACGCACGCAATAGCTAACATACTAACAGAGAGATTGGCCTCTTGTATTGTTGAGCCTGTTAGTAAGTAAGATTGGCCTCTTGTAATTGTTATCTGGCATTTATAAAGCGCCACTTCAAGAAAAAACTCGTCGATGGCGCGAGTGTCGTGTAGGCTTGTAATCTCGACGCTACTTATATTCACTGAATTTATCTGGTGAGAACCTTGAACACTGATAATTATACCTATTCGAACAGGTGCCACACCTCTTTTGGCCTCCTCTATATATACAGATCGTGCTAGTACAAAAACCGTTGTACAGAATACAGGCTATTGAAATGCAGCTTTCTCCTACCGTATTCTCACTTATTTTTCACAGCCTACCTGGGTATTAGTGGGTTCATATACGTGACCTATTCCCTTTCCTCTCCTAAGACGAGAAGTAAAGAGCAGTCTCCAAGCAAACATCGACAGGCAGCACGTGTTGACCACTTTAGTTTTCTTAACCTCGGCATGTGGGGCGGGAAGCCAGTCTGCTCCCTCACTACCTGATCTTCCCACCAACAGCATAGGGTAGGTTATAAGGTTATAGAACTTATAGTCAAGGTTGCCAGGAAGCGCAAACGGAGCAGACAACGTCTCGGTTGCCAGTCCATGACGCTGACCACTACACTAATGCCAAATTTGTATAAACTATAGCAGTGGTTCTTTAAGAAATTCACCCAGTGACCACTTTACCGGATTCAGACTTTACAGCGGACCACTACCTTCATCCTTCAGTCAAACGATTTTTATCAGAAACGAACCAACATAACCGTCAAGATGAAAGTGTTTCATTGTGACATGAACAGTGACGTCAAAAATAGTGATGTCACCAAACGTTACGTCACACAATCACATAATTAATAGGTAATTGATTTTGGAAGAAAATAGGATAGGATAAGGCTGCTAGGCCCCTACTTACTGAATTGCGACGACACAGTTTATGTTAGGCCTATATACAGGAAGGATATTGTGTTACGCCAGTCCTGGATAAAGGAGGAGGGAGACGCTATATACATTCGTTATGATACAATGTTGTTAAGCAGAAGCTACCTACCGCTGCCATACTAGAATGGCGCAATCCCAGACCTGGACAAAGGAGGAAGGTGACGTCAATCACCTTCGTAATGACACAACCTAGTTAAACGTAAACTACTCATTCAGAGATTATGGATAGTCACTTGAAACCCATGTAGGCGGAGGCCCTTCAATGAATCTTACCATGACCAATCAATCCAAACTACAAATCTAACTTCCACCTCTTCAGGAATTTTGCCATGACCCAGTTATGTCCAAGCTCCATAACTACATCCGCTACCTGGAATACCCGCGTCATCTACTGATCAACAACACCGAGCCCTGGTCACGTAAAAGTCAAATAATTAGCATACTTCTGCCGAATTCCATACTATGCGAGTTCATTTACAGTTTTAGCAAATGTTTGCTAAACGCGGATCATTGCACAGGCCCAGGAATGCCGGATGGGTTCGTGACCTCAAAGGCCAATACATGTCTATCTATAGGCCTAGTACACTCTCTGTCATGACGTGGTCTGCAGCAATAATTTAGTGGAGAGCCCGTCTCATAATCAACTGTCACGAATACATATAATTCTGTATGATTAATATTTATTCTCTTGGATCTCTCCACTACATTATTGTCTGTTGAAAGAAGTCGAGTTAAGTGAACGAAGAAATTTGCAGTGACGGCGATATTTCAACATCCAGGAAGGAAAATCTCTTCAAGCGACAGCTCTGTAGGTGGATCCGCTAACAGTAACAAAGAGATTGGCCTATTGTAATTGTAATTTTACTTGTAATATGACATTTATAAAGCTCCACTTCAAGAAAAAGTCATCGATGGCACTATATAGTGTAGGCTTGCAGTCTCGACGCTACAGGTATGCACTGAATTTATCTGGTGAGGTCCTTGAACACTGATAATTATACCTATTCGAATGGGTGACACACCTCTTTAGGCCTCCTCTGTATACGGATCGTGCTAGTACAAAAACCATTGTATAGAATGCAGGCGTTATTTACATGCAGCTTTCGCCTACCGTATATTCTCACTTATTTTTCACAGCATAGGCCCAAGCCTACCTGGGTATTAGTGGCAGTGATGGGCACTAAACTAATTTTTTTTAGTTAAACTTAAACTATTTTTCAACTAAAATAAAATAGTTTCACTTAAGTTGGCAACTAATTTTTGGAAATAAGTTAACTAAACTAAAAATATTTAGTTAAACTTTTCCCAACTTTTTCCCAACTTTTTATGACAAACATTTTCACATTAACAGAGGTTAAGTGAACTGTAATAATGCAGAGCGTCAATGACAATTTCACTTTCAAACTATGTAATGCGTACTATGTAATATCCTACTACAGTTCTACCAGAAAAATAATTTTAAAGACAATTGCTAATGCAAACGATGATGCAATGCAGTTCACTTGACTTGAGTAATAACCAGTTACTCCTGACAATAATGATCAGCAACAGCAAGACCACTGTAAAATTTGTATCTGGATCGTAAGAAAAGAAGGTGATGAAGTGTTTCGTCAGACCTTGCTGTGGTTCAGAAAGTTGGTTGTAGACGTAATATTTCCAGAGATCCTTTTATTCACACAAAATGGACATTTTGCACTGAAGTTCTTAAACTTGCTTTTGTCTTCTTTCAGTTTTACCTCAGTGAAGCAAGTAGTGACTAATAAAATATTCATTTTTACTGGTGTAGCCTTTAATTCAAATCTTTACTACAGCCAACTCGTATAAAGATAAAGATCAATGTCGTTATTTACAATGCGCCTTACTACAGACTGTATTCTATGCAGAGGCAACACCAGTGTTGCCTCTGCATAGATAAAGATCAAAGATAAAGATCAATGTCGTTATTTACAATGCGCCTTACTACAGGCTGTATTCTATGCAGAGGCAACACCAGTGTTAATAAGTAAGTAAACGACGCGTTGAGTTGTTGACGGTGGTCATTGCGGAAAATAGTTGCGTAGTTGCTGATTTTGTTCACACAAAATGGACATTTTTAGTTAGCAACAAAAAATATTAGCTAAACTATGGTTTTAACTAAACTATTCTTTCTAGTTAAACTTCATCCTTAACTAAAAAATTTAGGTTTAACTAAAAGTTAGCAACTTTTTAGTTAACTATTGCCCATCACTGATTAGTGGGTTCATATACGTGACCTATTCCCATTTCTCTCTTAAGACGAGAAGTGAAGAGCAGTCTCCAAAAGAGGCAGCAAATGTTGACTACTTTTCTTAGCCTCGGCATGTAGGGGTGGGAAGCCAGTTCGCTCCCTCACCATCTGATCTTCCCACCAGCAGCGTATACGGGCAGTCTATAGGCAAGGTCGCCAGGAAGCGCAAACTGAGCAGACAACGTCTCGGTTGCCAGTCCAGCAGGCTAACCACTACTGCGCATTGTGTCTTAACTATAGCAGTGGTTCTTTAAAAATTAACGGTTTATTGCGGACCACCACCACCTACATTTTACAGCCAAGCGACCATTTTATCAGAAACCAACCAACACAACCGTCAATACAGCAAGACGAAAATGTTTCAACGTCAAATATAGTGACGTCACCAATCGTTACGTCACACAATCACATAATGGATAGTAGATTTGGAAAGAAAAATAGGATAGGCTGCTATTTACCGAATTGCGAAAACACAGGTTTATGTTGTACACAGGGAAGGATATAGGCCTAGTTTAGACACTGCGCAACTCCCGCTACGGACCACGTTCGCGGCCCTCAGGTGGTCCGAGGACCAGACTTTAAGAACCACTGAACTATAGGCTTAATGATATAGGTCTAATTTAAGTCATACAACAGCAGCCTTTCTTGTTCCAGTTTATCTCACAACGCAGCCGTATATCCTACAACCTTACGACCCTTTCTCAGACAACTACCATTGTTGATACAGGTACGTTCTGCTTGATGGGCGCTTAGGTAAGGGTGACAGTGAACGCGATGGCGTCAGCGGGGCCGCAGCCAACCCCGCTGAAAGGGTAGCGTCAGATTTACAAGATAATGGGGCAACGCAACAGCTATAACCCCGGGCGCAAAGCTCAGCATTGCCTTTGGGGTGAAATCTGACGTATGGGGTGAGTGGTACAATAAGGCGGCTTGCTTACGGGTGCTGTACATTGTGATGTGGTCCTTTATGGCCCAGTAGGGGTTGCATTTACGGCGTGCGCAGCTGAGCAGGTGAACTATGAAAGAGAATGCGCGTTTGCAAAGGTCCAACAAAACATCGAGAGTGAACCGGTCAACCTTGACTGTGTGCTGCCATCTTTGAATGTTCCGTGTGTCTGTATTTGTCTACTTCTGTAAGTCTTGAAACTTCTGCGCAGTATACCTTTGCCGAAACTTCCTCTTCATGCATGGTTTCTTCTCGTCTTTTCCTCAAATGTCCTCGTTTGAAGCAGGCTGCGAGTCGTGATCTGAGTCATCATGGTTAGACATATATAGACTGTCAGTAAGGTTTATTTCCCATACTTTTGCCAATAGGTCTTGTCCTCCCACTGGTGCAGATTCTCACACTGAATGAAAATGGTTTCCTCTGCATTTTTACAAAATACAATACAATACAACACAGTACTGCTGCGTTTGGTACGCCCCTCCTTACAAACTTCTACACTGCACACGTGACATAGAGCATCGATGGCTCTGAGCAATTGTAAGCTCAATGTCTCTACATGTAGCCTATAGTTACCTCTAAGTGGATCAGGCACGAACCCATGCTCTCAGCGTTACAGGCCGAGCTGTCTATCCATCCTGCCACCAATTGCCCCCATCTTTACTCTTGCCAATATAGGTCGCTCCCCGTTCTGTTTCAGACTATCTCTCACCGATGAAACACATCCCATTCATTTCGCTGTTATCCTTGAGAAATAAGCTACAGTCTGCCACCCAATAGCATAGCCAAATCAGCCTAGTATATTTCTCTGAATCCACTGACTCTCAAGGCGTGTGCAGCGATATAGCCCAGTGGTTGGCGCGCTGGACTCTCAAGTATCAACCGTGAATGATGCTGGGGATCAAATTCCCTCCAGGGCTGAAATTCATTGCATGATTTCGGCTGATTTTTGCGCCCAATCATCTTATCTACGGCAAACGGTTAAATCTTACACTGTCAGTGGGGAGATCAGGAAGCGAGGAAGAGGACTAGCAACACGTACTCTCCATATCATATGCCGAGGATAAGAAAATGAAGCCGCCAACACTACGCATCCGTGGCTGCCTTATAGGGGATGTTAAGAGACTGATGGACTTACACGGCTGACAATTGCAGTCTTGAAATGTTTAAAAGACAAATTGCTTCCCTGTGGGTGTTTGGCCACCACTGGTAGGCCAATACAAATTCAGACGACCCCCACCAGACAATTACAGCTCCTAAATTTGCTCTCGCCTGTCTCAGGGTTAATAGTATAAGAAATGGTTGTGCTCTTAGAAATGCAATAAAAAGCTTTTATTCGTTTAATATCTGCACGAGAGAATCGTTTCAATTGTGCTTCTGTTTAGCTTCTTCATGAATCAACAGGTGGAGCTAGTGTACCGGAAGTTGATATGCAAGTCGAGTCTTTTGAGCGCTGATCGGGCGACTTTGAGCACACGCTCTTAACACTAATATCTAGAACATCAGACACTATTGCAACCAGACGATCTTAGACAT
Source organism: Allolobophora icterica (assembly GCA_963556255.1). Classification (NCBI taxonomy): domain Eukaryota; kingdom Metazoa; phylum Annelida; class Clitellata; order Crassiclitellata; family Lumbricidae; genus Allolobophora; species Allolobophora icterica. Next base: position 2,646,882 of record OY744607.1, on the reverse strand, counting down.
CTATTAAGACGATCCTCTTTAGATTTGTTAGACTTCCATGTTAACCATCCTAGTGTCCTATAAAAGAGTCAGGGGCGTCTACACCATAGAACCTTGGAGCAAATGCTCCATCCAAGAAATAGGGGGGAAATCTGTCAGTGTGTGCGCCACCATTTTAGGGGAAGGGGAGGAAGGGGAAGGGGAGGAAGAAGGGGAAAGGGGAAGTTGCTCCAATGACTTAGGGGGGGTAGATGCACCTGAAGAGAGTAATGATTATAGAGTGTGGATGGGCACGGACTTCTATGAAATCGACTGACCACAGAGTTCGTGACGGTAGGACTGTTTAATTAATACATACCTATTCGTAACGCAAACACCAAATTTCTAAACCGGTTCTTTCAAGTAAGCGCATGGCACCAGATTATTCTCTAGTGCTGCGTCGTGTCAGAAGGATTGTCAGTAGATGCCGAGTGATGGCATGGTTTGTAATAAGCGTCACTGTTTGCATTTCTCCATAATTATTGACATTAAACAAACGAACTATTTCGTCACAGATGACAGCTGAAGAAACGTTTTCAAGTCATATTAAGACGATCCTCTTTAGATTTGTTAGACTTTCACGTTAAGCAACCTTTGTGAGGATGTTCCAAGGCCCTTTATAAATAGCCAGATACATACGTACGTACATGCATGCATACATACATGCATGCATACATACATACATACATACATACATACATACATACATACATACATACATACATACATACATACATACATACATACATACATACATACATACATACATACATACATACATACATACATACATACATACATACATACATAAATACATACATACATGTATACATACGTGCACACACACATATTCACATACATACATAGCCCTACACATACATACATACATACATACATACATACATACATACATACATACATACATGCATACATACATACATACATACATACATACATACATACATACATACATACATACATACATACATACATACATACATACATACATACATACATGCATACATACATACATACATGAATACATACATACATATATGAATGAATGTGGCCATTGAGTCATCCTGGCATCTTGTATAGGGACTTATCTTGTATAGGGACTTATATATATATTATAGGGACTAGACCGACACCGAATCAAGCCTAGTCTAGACACTTGATCAATAAGCTATACTACTCTGTGATACGCTGTTATAATTGGTTTACTGACTCACTTATGAATAGAGTCTCTTTCAGGTTTTCTTAAATTATTAAGTTAAGTTTTTTCATTAAACTTGTATTATAAACATTATCAACTATAATGGTTAATGCTCATTATCAACTATAATGGTTAATGCTCTTGAAATGTCATGCTTCTGATGTCTTCCACGCGATTTCACTTTACCTTACTAATTTGTCGCTCATCCTGTACTTACATCTAACTCTACTGTACTACTCTTCCTCAACTTACAGTCCACTAACTGAAAATTTCATATGTTTCAACGGAACAATGTAACAATCTTTTAGTTATTTAGGCAAACTTGTGATTATTATATGATTATTTTATGGTTACTTAAACTGTGCCATGGTTATTTAAACATGCTCAAAAGGGATGACTGCAAATCGGAGCGGAATGGGCCTGTGGTTTGTGGTATTTTGTTGCCGGGTGAATGACCTAAGATAGAGGATTGTAGGAGTGGCCGGGCTCAAGCATAGAGGTACTACGGCGGCCTGCTCGGCTGGGGACCTTCTGCGCCGCGGATGCACTTCGCCGACAGAAAGCCTAAATGAACCAATTGATCACTCTGAGAGGGCTGAGACACATGTTACATTAATTAACTCTGAGGATGAAGAATATAAGGGAGGAATCGAAACTAACGTGTTAAATTATGAGGGCCTAATAAGAGTGGGGAATTGGACCGAACTGGAGGTATTTCACCAGGATTTAGATCCCGACTTATCAACTATTGGTACAGATGTAGATCCCGACCAAAATTTTTTCCATAGAACCGACTGGAGCAGTAACTACATTACCCTAGAATCACTAGCTAAACAGACGCAGCATGAAATAAATTCTGAAAAGGTGCCATTTTCGATTCTACACATTAACTGCAGAAGTTTGACACATAAACTAACGGAAGTTAGAGAAATTTTAGATAAACTACAAACCACCGTTTTGGCTGTTACGGAGACCTGGTTGGGACCAGATATGGAGGAGACTATCCATATACCTGGATACGACTTTCTAGGTCGACCCAGAGTGGGAGGTAGAGGAGGGGGAGTGGGCTTTTTTGTAAAAGAGGATCTAAATTACCAGCAATACTGTCCCCTCGGAAACACAAGCAAACATAGTACCTATGAGAGTCTATTCATTAAAGTCCAGCTTAAAAAATGTTCTCAAATCATAGGAGTTATTTACCGTTCCCCGGGGCAAGACCTCAAGGATTTCAATGAGGAATTTGAGGAACTAGTTTCATGTATCAGGAATAAATCAAAGGATGCTATACTGTTAGGAGACTTTAATATAGACTTGTTAAAAATTAATGAACATGCTGAAACAAATAAATTTTACAATTGTTTAATATCCTCTTATTACCTTCCGGCTATAACCAAACCTACTAGGATTACTGATAGTTCTCATTCTCTAATAGATAACATCTTCTGCAGTTCTTGGTCCAAGCTAGTAACCTCCTCGATCCTGGTGTCGGATTTGTCTGACCATCTCCCCGTTTTTGCCTCCTTCTCTTTGGAGACGCCTAGAGCAAGGAGTGGCCGAAGAGACGCACGTTTAGTGAACGAGGAAGGTTTATCCCAATTTAAGCGAGCTCTTTCGGAAGTGAACTGGGACCCAGTTTACAAATTGTGCAGAGATGGGAACCCTAATAAAGCTTATGACCTGTTTATAGAAGACTATAGTAAAATGTATGATAATGCGTTCCCAGTTAAAACTGAGACAAGAACGGGAAGGAACCGATTTAGGCAGCCATGGATGACTCCTGGCTTATTAAAGTCCTGCCAGAAGAAGACTCGTTTATATTCCAAGTTTCTTAAAAATCCGAACCTAGAAAACAAACAAAAATTTGTGACTTATAGGAACAAATTTAAAGCAATTAGAGTAAATGCAGAAAAAAACTACTATGCCATAGAATTTCATAGGCACCACACTGATTTAAAAGCAACCTGGAAACTTGTAAGATCGGCCATGCATCTAGAAACTAGAGATACCAAAATTAACCTCCTAATAATAGATGGGGGAAAAATAGAGGACCCTAGAATAATAGCGAATAAATTTAACAATTACTTTTTAACTATAGCGACAGACCTAGCTGAGAAACTTCCAGAAGCTGCTTGTTCCTTTGAGGAATACATGCCTCCCTCTCTGAAGGAGTCTATGGGGTTAACGTTAACCACTCCCGAGGAGATTATGGACATAAGCAGGCTCATCAAGAAAACTCACTCCAGGGGAGCTGACGACATCGACCCCTATATTGCTACTCCCAATCTAAAACTGGTTATCCATCCTCTTACCGAAATCATTAATTCTTCCCTCACTCTTGGTATAGTCCCTAATAAGTTAAAGATAGCTAAAGTAATCCCTATTTTCAAAAAAGGAGATAAAGAGAGTCTAGGTAACTATCGACCAATCTCAACACTCCCTTACTTCTCCAAATATCTTGAAAAAATAATGTATAATAGACTCAATAGCTACATTACAAAGATGAAGATTATACATCATTCCCAGCACGGCTTCCAACAAGGACATTCTACATTCATGGCCTTGTTAGATATGGAAGACCGAATTACTAAAGCTATAGATAATAATGAATATTCGGTGGGCATATTCCTGGACTTGGCTAAGGCCTTTGACACGGTCGACCACAAAATTCTCTTGAAAAAGCTCCAAAACTATGGAATAAGGGGAACACAATTAAAATGGTTCTACAGCTATTTCGATAATCGCAGCCAAAGGGTCGTCTGTAACGGGGCCTCGTCAGAGATAGGAAACATTACCTACGGAGTCCCCCAGGGCTCAAACCTTGGACCCCTCCTTTTCCTGATATACATAAATGACTTAGCTAAAGTTTCTGATACCCTTTATTATATACTTTTTGCCGATGATACTAACATTTTCTTCTCCCATGAGTCTAGTTTGGTTCTTATGGAAACTATAAACGCCGAGTTATCAAAAGTCAGCAACTGGCTCCTAGCAAATGGTCTAACTCTAAATTTAGATAAATCAAATTTCATTCTATTTACGTCCCATAGAAAGGCCCACCCCCTGGACCTTAAATTGAACTTTGACGGGAAGGCAATTACTCAAGTGGAATCCACAAAATTCTTGGGTGTGCTGGTTGACCAGCACCTAACTTGGAAAAACCACATTAGTTATATAGCGCAGAAATTAGCCAAAAACATAGGAATACTAAATAGAATTTCATATTTACTACCCAAAACTATAAGGCAACAATTATACTATACTTTAATTTATCCTTATCTCACGTATTGTAATATAATTTGGGCGTCGAATTACGACTCGAGGCTACTTAAATTGGTATTACTGCAAAAGAAAGTACTCAGGATAATCGCTGGGGCAGACAGACGCGCCCATACAGGGTCCCTATACGTAGATTTAAAACTCTTAAAAAAGACCAAATCAGAGCCCTCCAGATAGGGAAATTCCTTTACCAATATGAGCACAAACTGCTACCAGCGTCCTTTGAAGGGTACTTCACTTTAGGCTCGCAGGTGCACGCCTATCAAACAAGAAATGCTCACACGTACCGCCCTGACAGGGCGCGTACAAATTTACGAGGGTTTAGCATTAAATCTTCAGGCCCTAAGCTATGGAAATCAATCCCTCAGGTTATCCGCTCCACTACCACTTATTATGCTTTCAAAAAAAATCTTAAAGAATTTCTACTTGGTTCGTGATCACCTGGATCTATACCGAGGAACTCCCAAATGTGGCCCCACTCAGAAAGGTTCTGGTACATTCTGTTCGGTGGGTGTGTGCGCGGCGTGGGGGTGCGGGGAGGTCGGCTGAATGGCCTCTGGCGCGAGTTAAATTTAGTTAAGAGTAGTTAAGATTACCTAGATGGTTATTTTTTTTTCTTTTTAGTTATGCTCTTCTTGAATTTCTTTCTTTTCTTCCTTCATCTTTTTTCTCTGCTTTTCTTCCTGATTCTTATCTTAATTTGTCTTGGTAATTTACATGTATAGGCGGCCCGTCAGCGGGACCTTAGTCCCTTTGGGTCTTCCTTTTGCCTTCCTAGATTCTTTACGAAATGATATATATGTGTATGTGTTAAACTGTCAGGAATGCAATAAAAGACATTGAATTGAATTGAATTGAATTGAATACATACATACATAATACATACATGAGTCCACATATGTATATGTTAAACATGTTAACGTTGCTGTACACCAAAATGCGGTTTGCAATTGGTTCCAATAAAGAATATTCTATTCTATTCTATTCTATTCTATATACATGTATACACACATATTCATATACATACACAAGCCTACATACATAGTTAAACCAACACACATACTATAGGCCTGCATTATTAAAATACATAAGCCTACATACATACATTCATACATAATACATACATACACACATTTTCTAAGAAGGTGTTTCATATAATAACACTGTATTTGCGCAGTTAACGCAGAACGGATGTAGGCCTATACCTGTAATGTGTTATTGTTGGAAATGCGGTCTCGAGTCTGTTTACAGAAATCAGATGACCACGTCAGCGGGACTTGTTGTCCTTTTGTGCTGCAGGCCTTTCGACGAATGCAGTAGTTCGTTTGACTGATCTATTAGGTGTTTAATTAGAAGGCTTCAAATTCATAATTCACCTCATCGTCCGTCACACTGAGGGGCGTAACTGTGGTCTAAAAAGCGGAGGTACCAATTTCTTACATACACGAAGCAAAGCAGAGACTGCGATCTCTGGGAAGGCTCAATAATAAAATATTGATTGACAATGTTTAAAATGTGGGAGTAATGGTACCCCTCAGTCCAAAAAGTGGGGGGGGGGGTACAGTACCTCAGTCCAAAAAGTGGGGTACGGGTACCCCTCGTACCTCCCACAAATTACGCCTATGGTCACACTTCTTTCTTTCCCTGGTCCAACCAGATGGTGAAAGACCATCAGAGGTGCAGCATGCACATAGATAGGCAAAGACCCACCTGCATTACAGAAGAAACAATCGATATCTATATATAGTGCATTGGTTAAGAGCGCTATATAAAACATTTGCATGTTCCCCTCAGAGTTCGTGACGACAGGCCTCTTTAATAAATACGTCCTGAAATGATCGTCATTTCACTGTTTGCTTTTCCTCATGTTGACTTTTAGTTCGTGCTATGATCTGTTTAATATGTTCTTTCTTAATTTTATTTCAAATGTTTAACGTCGTTATTTGAAATCATAGGCCGTTGACGAGAATTTGAAAGTAATATGGTTTTTTATGAATATAGTAGCCTATTTTATATAAAGCATTTTAAAGTTGTCTTTTAGCCTACTTGTAGAACGTTCCTTTGTTCGTCATCCAGATGTCACTGTCCTTTTGTTGGTCGTATTTTACTCTGATATTAAACGATTATTTTGGATACCTGTGGTAATTCTTCGTTTTCCTTTATATCTTTCAGAAGTAGGCTAGTTTTCTGTTTTCAGTTGATATTTCGTGGAATTTCTATCAGCAAGGACTAATTAATTTTTATGTGGCGATGAGGAATTTATGTTCGCGTGAGGATCCAAGAAAGAGGTGTTGTAGCCTAGTGTTTTTAAGGTGTTGTAGGTTTTTAAAATCTAAAAGTCTACGAACGTCCCACACTTGGTGTTGGATTTTTTATAGATATGAAAAATGAAATGTTGATTTGTTTTCTAAAGTTTCTGTTGAAAAACTATTAATTAACATCACTACGATTACGTGTCTTAACGGGTCACTGTGCGCTGCTGCACTCTACAGTAGGTCTATACTACACTTAACTCCAGAATTACATTAGGACGACCATGCATTGTTTTAGGAAATATACTAAAACCTAAATAAAAAATAATATAAAAAAATATAATATTATAATATAATAGCAATATAATACAATATAATGATATTCACTAAACAATATAATAATATAATATAATAAAATTAAGATGATATAATAATAATATAGGCCTAATATAATAAAACTGCAAATATTTCTCGTCAGAAGTAATTTTTCTACCGTTGGAACTATTCCTAAAGCAATGAATATAGTAGCCTATTTTATATAAAGCATTTAAAATGCTTTATATAAAATAGGCTACTATATTCATTGTATACTGGATTGTGAAAATGCGTCCCAAGATATATGGGACATCTTAAGACTTTGACGATAAGAGTGTACTAAGAGTGACTGGGCAACAAATGCAGGTAGCTCGTCCTTAAAGTGTTAACTTACAAGGATGAAGCTAACGTATACTACCATAAAAATATCCAGTCACCGCTGCATCTTTTTCACAAATCATTTACTTACATAACCCCGAGGGTTCGGTTCTTTACGTACTGTAGTCTGTAGCAGGGCTTATGGTTTCTCTTACTTGTGGAATTATGACCAAGCTTCTCATACAGATTAGGTTCTTATTTACGACTGCTTGACAACGGCTTCACTCGAAGCCATAGGCGTAATTTGTGGGGGGTACGAGGGGTACCCGTACCCCCCCACTTTTTGGACTGGGGGGTACTGTACCCCCCACTTTTTAACAATGCCAATCAATATTTTATTATTGTGCCTTCTCAGAGAACGCACTCACCACCAAAAGTACGAAAATACTTAGATACACAGGTAAACCGAGATAAAAAATTAATGAGAATACTGGCAGGGAATATGTTCAAAATGGTCACCATGCGAAAAGCTAAAGTGGAGAAGAAATTGGTACCCCCCACTTTTTAGACCAAAGTATTGGTACTCCCCACTTTTTAGACTAAAGTTACGCCCCTGCTCGAAGCGACAATCGATTCTTGCCTCGTGCCTTAATTATTATGCCGGAGCTATGGAAAAGACATTAGGTCATCCTCCTATCTCAGTCTTTCTCGACCCTCAGTTTTTCTCGACCCCCAGTCATATACTCATCTCAAGTTCTCCAACCGAGCCATATCCAACACAGCACCACGCCTCTGGAACGATCTCCTCTGAATTCCGCAGATTCTCGGTTCCTCCATCATCACTGCAACCCATCCTCCTCCTCATGTTCTTGTATCTATCAGCCCCGGGGATTTTCACTCAAAACTGAAGTCTCACATTTTCAAGTACTCCTACCCTGACTCATCCAATTATTCTCGCCCTAAACGACACCCGTCTTAAGCTGTTGTGCCTCCTCTCTTGATCTGGCCCTCTGGAAACCGGACTCGGACCTCCTTTGGACTACTCTCTGGAAAATTCCCTCTGATTTGACGTAGCGCTCGTGAATAGGCTGGTGCCCTTGCGCTCTTCGAGTGGCGTGTTTGAGTTTAGAGATTACGATTATGAGATTAGAATTACCGACTAGGCCTAAAAAATCCCCATGTGGCAGCACTATACTCACAGCCGTTTAGTTCATCTTTATTCGAAAGATGGAGCCACTATTCAACGCCGCTCATTGAACTGTTATCGGTCAACAGCGCAAGTCATTCAATTATTATCAACGTATCGATTTAAATCGTTTGTTTTATAGTAATTAGGGTTCTTCTCAAATCTGGTGAACTCAAATCTCTTCAGAATAGTCTCAGTCTCTCGCCCATCAGTTTAAACCACATACACCAATGTATTCATTCGGTATATGCTAATGAGCTATATTAGACACCTTTAACATTGGCACAACTTGTAACATTTATATTTCGCTTGCGCTTGCATGGTAATTGTAGAAGGCATTTGCTGCCAATAGATGTCGCTGTCATAAAAAAAAATGCTCGTTCAGAGTCGGTGGATCTCCGCGTTTTAAGAAATCAAAATCTATAACCGAAGCTCCAATTTTAATGTCAAATAAGTGGAAGACTAACAGTGAGAGCTGTACAAAATATTTCCTATCGATGTCAGCGCCTTTTGAAACCATAAGATGTTGCTTAAATATTCAATATTAACTACGTAGCAACTATATTCAATACTTTTAAACAGTGATGGGCACTAAACTAATTTTTTTCGTTAAACTAAAGCTGTTTTCCAACTGAAAAAAATAGTTTAACTAAAGTTGGCAACTGATTTTGGAAAAAAAGTCAAACTTTTTCCAACTATTTTCCAACTTTTTACGACAAACATTTTCACAATAACAGAGGTTAAGTGAACTGTAATAATGCAGAGCATCAACGACAATTTCACCTTCAGACTAGGCTATGCAATGTGTACTGTTCTAGCATACAGTTGCAGGCGTAGCCTACTGTAAGTAATGTATGAATGTAAGTAATGTATGAATCTACTGCCTGTGAATTTTAAAAATTGTTTTTGTAAAAATTCTGACGTACACAATCATTACACGCGATCGCTCAACAAGTACCATCAACGTAGTGTCCACACTACTGTTAAGCAGCATAGCATCAAAGTCTGTGGCCCGATACTCTGGAATTCATTGCCTATTGAAGTTACTGGTATACCTACTATGCATCAATTTAAACAAAAACTGAAACTCTATCTCTTGGATGCACATGACTGCATTAGGCCTAGGCCTATGTGTTTATTTACACAGGCACTGTTGTTTGTTTGTTTTTGTTTGTTTGTTTTTTTTTCATCTCTTTGTAACTAATGACAATTGATCTGTATACCTTAGTTGGAATCCATGTGTACTGGTAGTTAAGTTCTTTAGTTAAGAGTTCTATCATTGTTTCTTTTACTTGCTGATCATATAACTTGATCGATGTTACCGTTAAAAGTATTGATTGTGCTGACATTTACTTGTATTACGATAAATGTTAACTAGGTGGCCCTGTTAAGCGGGATCAAGATCCCTTTTGGGTCTCCTCTTGTTGCCAAAGTTCAAACTTTTATGTTGTATTTTCCTTGTACTTCAAATGGCTTCAATAAAAGGATTGATTGATTGATTGATTGATTGATGAATTTTGAAACACTGAATGCTAAAACCAAGCATGTTGATCAATAAGTTTCGCGTTGAGTTGTTGACAGTGTTTAATGTTCATTGCAGAAAATAGTTGCATATTACTGATTTTTTTAGTTAAACTTTTTAGTTAGCAACTAAATTTTTTTAGTTAAACTATGGTTTTAACTAAACTATTTTTTTTATAGTTAATCTTCATCCTTAACTAAACATTTTTAGTTAAACTAAAAGTTGGCAACTTTTTAGTTAACTATTGCCCATCACTGCTTTTAAAACGTGTTTCATTTCTGCTATTTATATTTCACTAGCTGCCATCTTTCAACTTCTCAACTAAACCCAACCACGGTGGTAAAAATACAGTATTACCACCGTGACTCAACTGAAACATATGTAGCAGAGAGGAAATGCCTTTTAAAGGTATTGCGCTCGTGAATGGGTGCTTGACATTCGAGCGCTTTAAAGTAAATAAGTAAGTAAGTAAGTTAGTAAGTTAGTAAGTAAGTAAGTATATCCTTTATTCTACAAATTGCTAACCATACTCTGGTTTACAAAAAGTACTCGGCAAGAGCAAGCTCATGGTCTTCGACGAATTATACTAGAACTGCAGTAAATCATTCTATTACTAAACAAGTTTTATGCCTTGAGGTTCATATGTGACCAAAGGAGTCACGACTAATTATATTCGAGCAAGTCATTGACTAATTAGAAGTTTGGAGATTACGATTCTGATTCTCGCACACTTATTTTGGGTTGTCGTCAACGGTCTTTGATGTTATAGGACGACGTTAAACCTTGGAATTAATAATTAAAAGTGTAACCTTTTAAGACACAATCTTAATTCCATGATAAAAATAATAATATTAATAATAATAATAATAATTATTATTATTATTGTTATTATTATTAATTTAATTATTAATATAATTAATAATAATTATGTTATTATGCAGCCTCAGAGTCCGATATTAATTACGGTGTTCAACAATTTTGGACACCTTTTAAATGCGTCTCCATTATCCTATTTATAATTTGTTGTCACGCGTTATTGCTAAGATAGTTTCCCACGTTTGGGTCCAGTCGATGACAACTGCATTTGAATGCAGTAAAACTGTTAGTCACTAACCAACTCTTTTAGTCAGAGCTATTAGCGTAACATTGTGCATTTTGGTGCTACAAGCAAAAAATTTGCATTTTTGTGCTCAGAATGAAATTCTGAACAAAACCTGATATAGTGCCAATTGAAAAAAAGAAAAAAAAATTTCGAGTTTTTTTCCTCTTTTTACCTTATTGGATCAGTCTCAACCAAGTCACCAAGGTTGCTGTAAACTTGCTCATTTGATGATAGAAGCATGAAATTTGGTACATGGTATCAACATATGACGAGGTCAAATGTTAGCTATAGGGCCATCGCAGATTTGCCCCTTGGACTCAATGGCAGCCATTTTCCAAAATGGCCGATGCAAAACAGAGATTGGTGTAAAAAGGTTGGTGTAAAACTTGCTCATTTAAAGATAGAAGCATGAAATTTGGTACATGGTATCAACATGTGATGAGGTCAAATGCTAGCTATAGGGCCATCGCAGATTTGCCCCGTGGCCTCAATGGCAGCCATTTTCCAAAATGGCTGACGCAAAAACAGAGATTTTTCAATATCTCAGCTTCTAGTTCACTTAGAATCGTGATCTTGGTGTCTATACATATATATTTAGTGACAAGGATTCCAATAGAACTAATTCCAATTACTTATCCCTGGCCTTAATGGCAGCCATTTTCCAAATTGGCCGACGCAAAGCAGAGATTTTTCAATATCTCAGCTTCTAGTTCACTTAGAATCGTGATCTTGGTGTCTAAACATACATATTTAGTAACAAGGATTCCAATAAAACTAAGTGCAGTTGCTTATCTACATGAGATTTGTATCCCTATGATCGTGTTCTGAGTATTTCCCCAAGTCTCGGTGATACTATCTGTCATGATGTCATCACTTTGAGATGGAGAAAACTGTTTGCCCTCTAAATCTCTTCACCACTGCAGCCATCGACAATAACGATCACTTAACGTTGAAATTTCTTATTATTGTGCATTTAGGTGCTACAAGCACAATTTTTTTTTATTGAAGTTGTACAGGGACTAAAATAGAAGATAACCTCATAAAGTGCCAGTCGAATGTTTTTTTAATATTTGAAAAAGCACTTTTTAAAATGTGCGCTAGTTTGGGTTTATTTTGACAAGCTACGTTCACAACAAGCAAGCGGCGAGTATCTTTGTAATACTTTGGGATTGTAAACACGCAAATAAATGCTTTTTTCCGTTAAATTAAGTTTAAAAAAATTGTTTTGTTAATGTAAAAATTATGTTAGAAATTTCTTTAGCAGTTGACTGCAGGCTTCAAAATCAATTATATTGAAAATTTGACTTTTATGCTTTGTAAATGAATTGCTATGTGATGTTGCACTTTCAATGTTTACATTAATTTCTGTGACAGAAAAAATTATGCTTGTAGAAGCTATATGCACAATAATACTCAGAACACGATCATAGTGTAAAGATCATAGATAATACAAATCTCATGTAGATAAGTAACTGCAATTAGTTTTACTGGAATCCTTGTAACTAAATATGTATGTTTAGACACCAAGATCACTATTCTAAGTGAACTAGAAGCTGAGATATTGAAAAATCTCTGCTTTGCGTCGGCCAATTTGGAAAATGGCTGCCATTAAGGCCAGGGATAAGTAATTGGAATTAGTTCTATTGGAATCCTTGTCACTAAATATATATGTATAGACACCAAGATCACGATTCTAAGTGAACTAGAAGCTGAGATATTGAAAAATCTCTGTTTTTGCGTCAGCCATTTTGGAAAATGGCTGCCATTGAGGCCACGGGGCAAATCTGCGATGGCCCTATAGCTAGCATTTGACCTCATCACATGTTGATACCATGTACCAAATTTCATGCTTCTATCTTTAAATGAGCAAGTTTTACACCAACCTTTTTACACCAATCTCTGTTTTGCATCGGCCATTTTGGAAAATGGCTGCCATTGAGTCCAAGGGGCAAATCTGCGATGGCCCTATAGCTAACATTTGACCTCGTCATATGTTGATACCATGTACCAAATTTCATGCTTCTATCATCAAATGAGCAAGTTTACAGCAACCGGCTGATCGTCTCGTATGGGTCACACAGCTACGCTCACTTCACCGACTCTATCGTCAGAAGGAGGCCGCCTACTGGGAGGACCTGGTCACAAGAAATTTGACCAACCCCAAGCGCCTTTGGTCAGCCATCTCTGGCCTCCTGGGCCGTTCATCGCGTACGTCTCCGTGTCCTTCCTTCTCAGCGGACGACTTCTTATCCATGTACGCGTCAAAACTGGATGGCCTCCGGAAATCTACAGCTGGAGCGCCATCGCCTTCCTTCACGTCTACAGACGCTGTTTTCAAGGAGTTTCAACCAATCCTTGAATCAGACTTACGTCGCCTGCTCGCTTCCTCTAACCTAAAATCATATGAATTGGACCCTCTTCCCCCGTTTGTAATTGTAGACGTATTAGATGCCATCGTCCCCTTTCTGCTCTATCTGTTTAATAGATCTCTTTCTGAAGGCTCTCTTCCTTTCTCTCAGAAGCGTGCTATTGTCTTTCCTTCTCTCAAGAAACCCAATCTGGACCCTAGTTTATGCCATAACTACCGTCCTATATCTAATCTCTCCTTTCTTTCAAAGACTCTAGAGCGCTTGATCTCTTTGCAGCTTTTACCTTATCTTGAGCAATCGGATCTTCTCCCTTCCAGGCAATCGGGTTTTAGAGCTCACCACTCTACTGAAACCGCTCTTCTGTCTCTCCTTTCTGATATCTACTCTGCTATTGACAAGTCTCACGTTTCTCTTCTAGCCCTCTTCGATGCCTCTTCAGCTTTTGACATGGTTGATCACGACATTCTCTTAAGCCGTCTTGAAATATCCTTTGGCATTAGTGGCTCTCCACTTCGTTGGTTCCGGTCGTACCTGACCGACCGTTCACAGATGGTCATTCTCGGTGACTCTCGCTCCTCCTGGGTACCTGTCAAATTCGGGGTTCCTCAAGGTTCCGTGCTGGGTCCCCTTCTCTATATATTGTTTACCGCTGACATTCCTCGTCTCTTTGCCAAACACTCTGCTGTGGGGCACCTATATGCTGATGATGTCCAGGCCCTGGTTCATGGTCCTCCTGCCCACCAACTTGCCCTTTGTCAATCTATTGAGTCACTTTCCTCCGATCTCCACTGCTGGATGTCCTCAAATCGCCTCTCTCTTAATTCTGTAAAAACTCAGCTGATCTGGTTTGGCACTCGCCAGCAGCTCCTCAAGCTTGATTATGCAACTCTCGCCAAGCGGTTTCCGCTCTTCTCTTTCTCGACAAGTGTTCGGGACTTGGGTGTCATTCTTGACAGTACTCTTTCATTTGCCGACCACATCTCAAGCCTCTCTCGGTCTAGTTTTTATCATCTAAGGCGTCTTCGTGCTGTCCGGCGTTCTGTTCCTTCCTCCACTTTCACCTCCATGGTTCATGCCTTTATCTGCTCACGCATTGACTACTGTAATGCATTACTCATTGGTCTCCCAAAATCCCGTCTGTCTCCACTTCAATCGGTCTTAAACGCAGCTGCTCGTCTGATTGCCCGCCTTCCACGCTACTCTCATATCTCGACTTTTATGTCTGAGCAATTGCATTGGCTTCCGCTCACCGCGCGTATCCAGTTTAAAATTCTTTTTCTTACCTCTCGAGCGTTCCAGGGCAAAGCTCCTCGTTACCTTTGTGACCTTATCTGTCGACCTCTGTCGGTTGCCTCTGGTCGTCCTCTCCGCTCTTTTGACCGACATGACCTCTTGGTCCCTCGGACCCGGACTTCTATGGCTCAACACCGTGCCTACGCATCTGCTGGCCCGTCCCTTTGGAATGATCTTCCTCCTATGACTCGTTCTCAGATTCTAACTGGGGGAATTTCTGCTACTACTCGATGTCTGAAGACTTTTCTTTTCTCACGAAGCTCTGCGCACTGGGAGCGCCTCTGATTAGGTTGTACTGCGAGAGGCGCTTTACAAATGCATAAATACAATACAATACAATACAATACAACCTTGGTGACTTGGTTGAGACTGATCCAATAAGGTAAAAAGAGGAAAAAAACTCGAAATTTTTTTTTCTTTTTTTCAATTGGCACTATATCAGGTTTTGTTCAGAATTTCATTCTGAGCACAAAAATTCAAATTTTTTGCTTGTAGCACCAAAATGCACAATAACGAGATTTTTAACGCTAATTGACTGGACTATTTGTATAGTAGGAGTTTCTGGTCCGACAGGGAGTATAGCCTACGTCAACGGCCCTGGAAAATGTTAGATGGCTCTAGAAACTATTAGGTAGCCCTGAAGACTTAGATATTGTCTATCGCTGCACTTTTCAGCATAGGCGTAGACTCTGGGGAACAGCCGGGACACGTGCTCCCCAATAATTGAGATGGACTGTACACCAAATGCAACAAGTGTAGAATGAATAACCAACCCCCCATACCCCAATATTTTGGACAAGTTTACGCAAGTGCTTTTCAGGGTCTGGAAACTTTGCTAGATAAATAAGGAAATAAATTAACGATGAAATAGCGATAAATTTGTCAACTTTCCTGTGCACGTTTTGAGTTCAAGCTTGTCAGTCAGTCAGTCAGTCAGTCAGTCAGTCAGTCAGTCAGTCAGTCAGTCAGTCAGTCAGTCAGTCAGTCAGTCAGTCAGTCAGTCAGTCAGTCAGTCAGTCACTCACTCACTCACTCACTCACTCACTCACTCACTCACTCACTCACTCTCACTCACTCACTCACTCACTCACTCACTCACATAGTGACTATAGAGACTGGAATTTCACTCACTCAGTCAGTCAGTCAGTCAGTCAGTCAGTCAGTCAGTCACTCACTCACTCACTCACTCACTCACTCACTCACTCACTCACTCACTCACTCACTCACTCACTCACTCACTCTCACTCACTCACTCACTCACTCACTCACATAGTGACTATAGTGACTGGAATTTCAAATGCGCCAACGTGAGGTCATTGTTCAAAATAATCTAAATAGAAGAAGCTGAGACTGAATCATCGATCTGATAAGAACCCTGGCCAGGTGAAACGTCCCATCTAAAAATAACATCGACGGAGGCCCTACCTAAACGGACAATACCCTCGATAATATCTCAGATGTTGACTTTCGATACATACACAGACAAGATATATCATTGAATTTCGGAGGGCGTGATCGCAACAAATGAAACTGCGTGACCGAATACGGCACAACACTGCATAGGTCAAACGTTCTAGAAGCCCAGCAAAAGCCAATAAATGGGAACAGCGCAGAACGTGCAGTTAATGACCGATTTCCGGTAACACCTACTCCACGCAACATTGATATTTGCGTTACGTAGCTTGCGAAGCATATGAAATTATGCATGTTATGCGTATAAGCATTCGCTTTAAGGAGAGAGATGGACGCCGAGCTTGGGAGTTAGTCTTCAGGTGTTACATACTAAAGTGAATACTAATAGCTTACACTAAACTTCGGGCCTAACGTCACTTACGAAGAAACTCACATAAAATTATAATCACATAAAATTATAAAATTCATGAAATTTATATACAATATGTAACAGCATTCAGTAGGGTTTGTTGCTATGCGGATAAGAGTAGGTTTGTTGCTTTGGAGATAAGATTAGGTGTGTTGCTATGGAGATAAAATTAGATCTGTTGCAATGGAGACAAGACTAGGTTTGTTGCTATGGAGATAAGATTAGGGTTGTTGCTATGAAGATAAGAGTCGATTTGATGCTGTGAAGATAAGAGTAGGTTTGTTGCTATGGAGATAAGAGTAAGTTTGTTGCTATGGAGATAAGATTTGATTAGTTGCTATGGAGGTAAGATTAGTTTAGTTGCTATGGAGATAAGATTAGGTTTATTGCTATGGAAATGAGTAGGTTTATTCCTGCAGAGATTAAAGGAGGTTTGCTGCTATGCATGGAGATAAAAATTGTTACACCACTGCGGTGCGAAATCATGGAAACTAGCCTTAACCGAGCTATGCCGTGGTGTAAACAAATCAATCACGCAGCGTCTTCTTACGTGACTACATGACAAATGTCACGTGATTTAGGGTGTTGACTGCCAAGTCATCTGACAATAGATGGGACGAGTCAGGCCATTAATTAATTAATAATTTATAGATAATTAATAAGATAATTAATTTGATTTGGTTTAAACTCTTAGTGTGTTCATTCATCATTGCAGATTCTTTTGTGCTAAATATAGGCCGCTCCATTAAGCGGGAGTTTTGTTCTTTGAGGTCTGACTTTCGTAACCTATAGCAGAATTATTTAAAACTGTTATTCTAATGTCAGAACTGGTTTCAATTAATAATGAATAAATACATTTCACGAAGGTACAGTACCGCCGCGGATGTACACACTCGCGGTCAATCGCCCCGAACGCATTAATCGCTTGAAAAGCGCCAAACGCAATAGTCTTTGAAAAGGGAAAATCGCATCGCGTGGACTAATGTTTCCAGTTCGGGTTCCTGCACCGTAGCCACTGTACTACTTACTGTTGGGCTATTGTTTTACAACTGCTTTTGAAAATCTATCGGTGATCATCAAATAACACGGACTGTTCGGAGGCTTCCTCCCAACTCCCAAGTACCTTTAATACAATCTAAAATCTTGGCTTCCTCCCTGAACCCTTCAATGGCGTTACTGGCGTCAGAGGTGTGTCTGGCATTGAAGTTTATCCAACCATACTCCAATTTAATTTTGGGCCCGACGATAATTTGGCTTAAAACTCTTTGAAATCTAAAAAACAAAAAAGTAATAAAATGTTTGCACGTTACCACACTTCCACCTTAGTGCAGTTGTCCATTCGTTTTTTATGTTTGAATCTAGCAGTGACTGGGTCAGGGTGGGCAGCAAGGATCTCCCCTCTTTTCTTGAAGCCAATTAATGTTACCTCTGAGTCTCTTGACCTGACCTGCTCTCTTGACTTGTCCCTATAGTAACCGGACTCGGCCTTCCTCTGGACCACTCTTTGGAAAACCCCTCTGATTTGACGCAGTGCTCGTGAATAGGCTGGTGCTCTGCGCTTGGCCTTCGAGTGGCGCTTTAGAAGTTTCGAGATTACGATTACGACAATTACGAATCTTAATAATCTGGCTAAAATCTGATTCTCTCGACTGTGCCTGCAATTGCGATAATTACTGGACCAGGTGCGATTTATTCAGATGGCCGGCGTCGGGCGGTGGCAACACGCACCAAGGGGCGGGTGGAGTTATAAACAAAGACATGCGTCGAGGCCTCTCTTGCGGACAAATCTCGATGCTTCTATCGGTGACTCAGGTGTAGCAGCGTAGGGAAGGTGCCTGTTGGCTGTTATCATTCGCGGTTGAGGTTGGAGTAAGGACAGACGGCTGTTATCAATCGTCTCAGGTAGATCGCAGTACGACTGATAAGACACCTTGGTACAGGTAAGACAGGTGAAGAGACCGCGGGGGAGGGAGAGGTCAAGGTGGCGCAGGGATGGGGAGATATCAGTTATTTATGTATGTATGTATGTAGGTACGTACGTACGTACGTACGTACGTACGTACGTACGTATGTATGTATGTATGTATGTATGTATGTATGTATGTATGTATGTATGCATGCATGTATGTATGTATGCATGTATGTTTTGCACAGGTGTATGTATGTATGTTCACATACATGCTCAAATACATACATACATATTACATACATTATGTAGGTATGCATACATACACGTATGTATGTATACCTACATACATACACACACATATATATACATACAGTCAAACATACATATATACAAGCACCCATACATACATACATATGTATGTATGTATGTATATATGTATTTCTGTAGTTATGTAGGCATACATACATACATACATACATACATACATACATACATACATACATATATACATACATACATACATACATACATACATACATACATACATACATACATACATATATGTATACATACATACATATATGCGTACATACATACACATACATACATACATACATACATACATACATACATACATACATACATACATCCATACATTCATACATGCATGCATACATACATACATACATACATACATACATACATACATACATACATACATACATACATACATACATTAATACACAGTTAATGGGTGGGTGGCTGTGTGAGTCTCTTGTCTTAAGCGCTGGCAAACTACAACTGAAGTGTAGACAAAAGGCGGTGAGAGGTCAGAGGTGATAGGTCAGAAGTCGACTGTTGTTATGATGATGACTGTCACCATGATCACCTTCAGAAACTGAAGATGATCATTATGACGAATGATGACGAATAGGACGATGATGATGATGATGACGACGACGACTACGACGACGACGAGGAGGATAATGATGACGATGGTGATGATGACGACGATGTTGATGATGGTGATGAAAGTGCTGTGCCTCTAAGGTCGCTGTCAAATGTAAATCGGTAGAAAAGACAATTCAACGTGTATTGCAAGAGCACCTGCCTAGGCGCCACCTGAAGAGGCCCCCGACTACAAGACGCAGTCATCTCACAGTCGTGTGACCCTCACAGATGCACGATCACACACGTGCGTTCGTGTGCGCACTTGTGCAACTACTTGTATTATAAAGTGCACACTCCTGTACTTACATGCACACTTAAATACGGGCAGATATTGCACAACAGTTGTAGGACGGTTTAAAATGGTTTTTGTGGATGATCGTACACGTTTTGTAAACATACTGTACGCGCGCAATTGGAATGTCTATGAAGGCATTTTGTGAACGGGTGAATGCATTGCTTGGTCGAGATGCAAACTGTGGTCCGATATTTATTGATGGTTATCGTACACATCAAATTTCTAAAGCGCTACTCTGAAGCTAAGCGCAGGGCACCAGTTTATACACGAGCGCTGCGTCACGTCAGTGTCCAGAAATGTCGAGGGTAGATCATAGTTCGGTTGCCAGGGAAACCAGAGAGAGGAGAGAGAGAGAGCAGTTTATTCACGAGCACTACCAGGCTAAGGTTATTAGGCTTTGCATCGGACATAGCATCAAAGATCTGAATGATGTAATGGAAAGCTAATTGGTTTTGTGACAGAATTCAGCTTGCGTTAGTCTACACAGAAGCGCACCTGACCATTATACGCTTTCCGACTAAGACAACAGGTGAGGTCCACATGTAGCTGCTAGGCTCTAGTATATCAGCTCCCTGCATCTGGTCTACTGGGGGAATCAATCTCCTTCTTGGCTGCACAGAAATGTCTATAGTTACCTGCTAACCTAATACTGGTCCATAAGGGTATATAGGTCTGTATGCCACCTGTACTAGCGTTAAGGTGTTGTAACCTGCCAAGTCCGGCCAAGTCCACCAGTGGTGGTATTTCTGTCTCCTGTAAACAACGTACGAAATCTTCCAGTTGCTTATTTGCATGCACGTAACGACAAATAAAAGCGCGGTCTACGTAAAACAACAGCGATAAAATCAATTTAATCAGTGTGCAAATTTATATAGCGCCTTTCCTAATTATTATTAAAAGACGGACAACGGGACTTCTTTCCGTCGCGTAGATAAACGCGTGTTCCACAAATAGGTCGGCTAAGGTCGCCTGTTTACGTCAATTGGGCGAAAGATGAAAAAAACAGTTTTCCAATTTTCCACGGAAGTGGGGAATGTAACCTACCTAGTGATTATGTAACTTGGTCCCAGTTCCAGAAGGAAAAGAATTCGATGAGAAATTGGAAGAAATTCTTTGGTCGGGTGGAGTGTGTTTGCGCAGTGATACAGTGACGATCTATTTTTAGATCTGTTGACACATACAGTAAATTTTTGTCGTGTCCGCTGAGAAGACCTACGTAAATTGTATACATTCTATTCATGGGCGTCCTGAGTGGGGGCAAGGGGGCACTTGCCTCTGATTTTGCGCATATTTTACCAAATTAAATCTTTTGATTATTATGATTAGGCTATTACAACAGTCCCAACATGATTTTCAATGCGAAAAAAACCCAATTATTTAGGTAGAGTCCTTGACCATTATTTATAATTTAAGTTGTCACTTGTTTTGTGTTCATGAATAGCTATTTTATGCAAAAGCGTCAGTTTGCTCCCCCTACAAAAATGTTGCCCTCTACAAAAATTCCTGCGGACGCCCATGATTGTATTGTACTGTAGGCATAATTGTTAATTTATATGGCGGGTGTAAGGCAAAATGGATTAGTTTAACAACATTCTAAGGCTGTAAGGATATGTCTGTCGGTCTGTCTGTCTGTCTGTCTGTCTTTAATCTTACTCTTGGCTCAAATGATAACAAAAACGTTAATAATAACAAGGAAATTTTTAAAACTATATCATTAGCTTCAGAATTTATATGTATATATACATATAAACCTCTATATAGGTGCAGATTTCTTCATAAGATTGCTTTTGAAAAGTAGTCATGCGTATCCATTCGAATATCCATCACTGTAGGCCTATGCTTGGCTGCCTCTTTTGTGGATGAGAGCGTTGCACTTGCATTTTTGCCGATCATAAACAAATCTCATAGACACGAAAAAAGTAGCGTAACACCCAGAAACAAAAATCTGCTTATGTTATTGACTTGCTTCGCTTCAGAATGGAGCTTTCTGTAACCCAAGTTTCTAGAGATTTTAAGGAGACTTGGGATCCATCTACCAGCTCCCTGCAATTGAAATCTTAGCCAAGCTGTGACTGAAACCGTTCCATCACATCAACGACCCTACTACGGCTACAAACATTTCGATACTAATCCCAAACCCCGTACTCACATGCCGTCAACGAAGCACGGACCCTACCTGCGACCGCAACAACCGCGCCTTACGCTACCTAATAGGAGAAGCGAGGCCACGACGTACCCTCGCCTTGTTTCTGACTCTGCTGCCACCCAGCGAATATTGCGCATTCCACCGCCTCCGCCAGCGCAGCCTACGCCTACTACAACACCTCAAGTGACTACACTGGATCCGCCAACCCTTAATGCTACAGCTGCTTACACTCACGTATCAGCACCTGATTACCACCTCACGATCCCTTCACAGATCCCGGACCCACTTGATGACCGGAGCCGTATGCAGACTTGACGACTACCGCACTACATCGAAAGAACTGGATGGAGCTACAAAGAAAATTTTAAGGTTGTAAGGAAACAATATAATCTTAAACGTAAAATAAGGTCCACCAAAACTAAACATTTCCTTAAAAAGAATTTATATTACCTAGAAAATACAAGCATCACTAACCTTTCCAACTATAGATTGAATAACTATGAGTCCATAGTCCTGAATAAAGGGTTAAACTTCGTCTACACTGAATCTAAAACTAACCACTTGAAAAGAAATCTTGAACTTATTGATAATTTTGAAAGAAAACTTCAAATAAAGGTTTTCTTTAACCAGAAAGCAGATAATTTTAACAAGACCAATAAAAATGTGAACAAAATAGAGAATGCTGAAGATAAAACTGCCAAAATTACACCTATTAAAATTTACAGTTCATGGTCGCCTCCGAAACCTAACCCTTCAATAAGTGCCTTTTGCAATACCCTTAAATACGAAATTAAAAATATATCTCGTTGTTTTAAAAATACCCCCAATATTAACAGAAAGGAACTAAAAGCACTTAATAATCTTAGGAAAAATAGAAATATTATTTTAAAATCTGCTGATAAAGGAGGTGGAATCGTAGTTCTTAATACAACTGACTATGAAGATAAAATGTTAACCCACCTAAACAACAACTCTACCTATTCTAAAACCTCTCTGGAACTATTTGAAAAAGAGAACCTTATTCCTAAATACCACGCTCTTATTTTTGAACTTAAACCATTTCTAAATAAAAAACAATTTAATTGGTTAATGAACGTTAAGAACGATTTTGGTGTCATCTATGGTTTACCTAAAATTCATAAACAAGGGAACCCTATAAGACCTATCATCTCTCAATGCACCAGTCTAACAAATAAACTTCATATATATTTACAACAGATACTTAAAATTGGTGAATTACAAGTACCAAATCTGATAAAAGATACTACTGATTTCCTTAATAAACTCCATAAATATAATAGCCAAATTAATGACGAAACTATCCTGGTCACTCTTGATGTTGAATCCCTCTACACCAATATACCCCTTGACCTAGGGAATGAATTTATCATAGATCATTATTGTAACACTCTGAAATATTGGAAATTTTTCGAGATTGACGTCAAACCCATACCCCCTATCCTGCTTAAAAAGATCCTTGAATTTACCCTTAAAAATTGTTTCTTTTCATTCAATGGCAACATTTATAGACAACATCAAGGACTCACAATGGGAGGTGCAAGCTCTGCTCAAGCCGCAAATATAGTTATGTATAAATTCTTTCAGAAATTTAATAAATTATATCCTGACCTTATTTGGGACCACGATAGATTCATCGATGATTTGTTTGGAATTTGGAATCAAACCCCCGAAAAACTTATCAGCTATTTCAATATTTTAAATAATTTTCATCATAGTTTTAAATTCACTATTAACAAATCAAACCAGGAAATTCCTTTTCTGGATGTAAAAGTTATCAAGATTAATAAAACCTTACAAACCACTTTATACACTAAACCTACTGATAAAAAGTTATACTTGAATTACTTAAGTAACCATCCGCCCCACATAAAGAAATCAATTCCATTCAGCCAATTTTTAAGATTAAAACGGATTATCTCTGACCCCATAGACCTAGAAAACCAAGTCCTTAAAATGTCTAGCTCTTTTAAACTGAGAGGATACCCGGAAATGATTTTAAATGAAGCAATTCAAAAACTTGAACAAATAGACCGGACTACATTGTTCACATACAAAAATAAACAGAATATATCAGATAGACCCATATTAATTTTAATATATGAAAATAAATTTGACAAAAAGTCTGTCCTGAGAAGATCCTTTAATAAACTCTGGCATGAATTTTTAAGCGAAAACCCTCAGCTACACACTTACTTTAATACAAAACCTTTGATTGCATTTAAGAATGGAAAAAGCATTAGAAATAATTTGACTAGCTCTAAATTTCCCGCTCCTTGGTTTGATAAAAATAGACACCCACATAGTCATAACAACCTAGATGCTGCCAACTTAGCTAACTTAATTGCATTGTTACATGATCAATGACGTGTCCTGTTTTAGGAGTCAGTACACCATGGAAGTGGGGTTTGCCATCCACATTTAGCCTCTTCTTATCTTAGTTGAGATTTTCCAGTCACCACTGTCATTTAGTTTCCACCCGTTGATTTGTTGGACTCTCTACCGTTCTCTGTGTTTGCCTGAAATCATAAACATAATTGATGTTACAAAAACTTTAAACTAATCGTGAGTAAAAATTTATAATATCTGATTTTCTTAGTTACATGATATGCACATTAACTTAGTACATGGTTTGTTGTAATACATTTCTGACATAAACCCCTATACCATTACCAAGAGCTCCACATATACTTTAACTCATAACCTGTTACTGCATTTTGATAAATTTATATAAACATTAGAATTACGTTACTTCTAAATTACCTTATACTAGGTTATTCTAAATATAACATTCTGTATATTGCTGTCTAGAAACCGCAAACCTTATATTTATCTGTCCTGTTACAGATACTTTGACCTGCCCACTGAGGCATTTTTAAGCCATGTATACTTATTGTTGGATGTCACTTTAAGTTGACCTTCTCATGGCATTTTGATCCCAATGTATACAGTTCCTGTCACTGTTGCGCTTTAGCCACTACCACTTAGATAGTCCGTTCGGTTTCCGTGTGCGAGTCTGTCTGAAAGTATAACCAGAATTCATGTTACAATAATTTGACAATTTTAAAACTTAACCGCTTGACCCTGACTAATTTCTTCGAATATTTTGGGCATATTCCTGACAATTGTTTCTTATAATCCCCATCCCTCTTCACGATAATACAATATATAAAATGGCTACTAACTGAGACCTGGATTTTCTTTAAATTGTGGCGCCATCTGGCGAACTTATAATTTACTTATTTTTATATATCCCATTACTTTACAGTATTTTTGACTATGCTCCATATATTATTATCTTACTCATGCATCGAGGTTATGCTCCCCCTAATACTCACCTCGGTGTTTATTATAGCCATACATACATATTACATACATTATGTAGGTATGCATACATACACGTATGTATGTATACCTACATACATACACACACATATATATACATACAGTCAAACATACATATATACAAGCACCCATACATACATACATATGTATGTATGTATGTATATATGTATTTCTGTAGTTATGTAGGCATACATACATACATACATACATACATACATACATACATACATACATAT
Source organism: Allolobophora icterica (assembly GCA_963556255.1). NCBI lineage: Eukaryota > Metazoa > Annelida > Clitellata > Crassiclitellata > Lumbricidae > Allolobophora > Allolobophora icterica. The sequence goes on along the minus strand of OY744607.1, from coordinate 2,621,293 downwards.
ATACATACATACATACATACATACATACATACATACATACATACATACATACATATATGTATACATACATACATATATGCGTACATACATACACATACATACATACATACATACATACATACATACATACATACATACATACATACATACATCCATACATTCATACATGCATGCATACATACATACATACATACATACATACATACATACATACATACATACATACATACATACATACATACATTAATACACAGTTAATGGGTGGGTGGCTGTGTGAGTCTCTTGTCTTAAGCGCTGGCAAACTACAACTGAAGTGTAGACAAAAGGCGGTGAGAGGTCAGAGGTGATAGGTCAGAAGTCGACTGTTGTTATGATGATGACTGTCACCATGATCACCTTCAGAAACTGAAGATGATCATTATGACGAATGATGACGAATAGGACGATGATGATGATGATGACGACGACGACTACGACGACGACGAGGAGGATAATGATGACGATGGTGATGATGACGACGATGTTGATGATGGTGATGAAAGTGCTGTGCCTCTAAGGTCGCTGTCAAATGTAAATCGGTAGAAAAGACAATTCAACGTGTATTGCAAGAGCACCTGCCTAGGCGCCACCTGAAGAGGCCCCCGACTACAAGACGCAGTCATCTCACAGTCGTGTGACCCTCACAGATGCACGATCACACACGTGCGTTCGTGTGCGCACTTGTGCAACTACTTGTATTATAAAGTGCACACTCCTGTACTTACATGCACACTTAAATACGGGCAGATATTGCACAACAGTTGTAGGACGGTTTAAAATGGTTTTTGTGGATGATCGTACACGTTTTGTAAACATACTGTACGCGCGCAATTGGAATGTCTATGAAGGCATTTTGTGAACGGGTGAATGCATTGCTTGGTCGAGATGCAAACTGTGGTCCGATATTTATTGATGGTTATCGTACACATCAAATTTCTAAAGCGCTACTCTGAAGCTAAGCGCAGGGCACCAGTTTATACACGAGCGCTGCGTCACGTCAGTGTCCAGAAATGTCGAGGGTAGATCATAGTTCGGTTGCCAGGGAAACCAGAGAGAGGAGAGAGAGAGAGCAGTTTATTCACGAGCACTACCAGGCTAAGGTTATTAGGCTTTGCATCGGACATAGCATCAAAGATCTGAATGATGTAATGGAAAGCTAATTGGTTTTGTGACAGAATTCAGCTTGCGTTAGTCTACACAGAAGCGCACCTGACCATTATACGCTTTCCGACTAAGACAACAGGTGAGGTCCACATGTAGCTGCTAGGCTCTAGTATATCAGCTCCCTGCATCTGGTCTACTGGGGGAATCAATCTCCTTCTTGGCTGCACAGAAATGTCTATAGTTACCTGCTAACCTAATACTGGTCCATAAGGGTATATAGGTCTGTATGCCACCTGTACTAGCGTTAAGGTGTTGTAACCTGCCAAGTCCGGCCAAGTCCACCAGTGGTGGTATTTCTGTCTCCTGTAAACAACGTACGAAATCTTCCAGTTGCTTATTTGCATGCACGTAACGACAAATAAAAGCGCGGTCTACGTAAAACAACAGCGATAAAATCAATTTAATCAGTGTGCAAATTTATATAGCGCCTTTCCTAATTATTATTAAAAGACGGACAACGGGACTTCTTTCCGTCGCGTAGATAAACGCGTGTTCCACAAATAGGTCGGCTAAGGTCGCCTGTTTACGTCAATTGGGCGAAAGATGAAAAAAACAGTTTTCCAATTTTCCACGGAAGTGGGGAATGTAACCTACCTAGTGATTATGTAACTTGGTCCCAGTTCCAGAAGGAAAAGAATTCGATGAGAAATTGGAAGAAATTCTTTGGTCGGGTGGAGTGTGTTTGCGCAGTGATACAGTGACGATCTATTTTTAGATCTGTTGACACATACAGTAAATTTTTGTCGTGTCCGCTGAGAAGACCTACGTAAATTGTATACATTCTATTCATGGGCGTCCTGAGTGGGGGCAAGGGGGCACTTGCCTCTGATTTTGCGCATATTTTACCAAATTAAATCTTTTGATTATTATGATTAGGCTATTACAACAGTCCCAACATGATTTTCAATGCGAAAAAAACCCAATTATTTAGGTAGAGTCCTTGACCATTATTTATAATTTAAGTTGTCACTTGTTTTGTGTTCATGAATAGCTATTTTATGCAAAAGCGTCAGTTTGCTCCCCCTACAAAAATGTTGCCCTCTACAAAAATTCCTGCGGACGCCCATGATTGTATTGTACTGTAGGCATAATTGTTAATTTATATGGCGGGTGTAAGGCAAAATGGATTAGTTTAACAACATTCTAAGGCTGTAAGGATATGTCTGTCGGTCTGTCTGTCTGTCTGTCTGTCTTTAATCTTACTCTTGGCTCAAATGATAACAAAAACGTTAATAATAACAAGGAAATTTTTAAAACTATATCATTAGCTTCAGAATTTATATGTATATATACATATAAACCTCTATATAGGTGCAGATTTCTTCATAAGATTGCTTTTGAAAAGTAGTCATGCGTATCCATTCGAATATCCATCACTGTAGGCCTATGCTTGGCTGCCTCTTTTGTGGATGAGAGCGTTGCACTTGCATTTTTGCCGATCATAAACAAATCTCATAGACACGAAAAAAGTAGCGTAACACCCAGAAACAAAAATCTGCTTATGTTATTGACTTGCTTCGCTTCAGAATGGAGCTTTCTGTAACCCAAGTTTCTAGAGATTTTAAGGAGACTTGGGATCCATCTACCAGCTCCCTGCAATTGAAATCCAACGCTGTAATAGCCTATCTGGATAGCTACATCGGTTTGAGCGCAAGTCTCATGCGCCACTATGCGCGTAGGTGCGGGTTCGCGTATCGATGGTGGCCTATTTAATAGAATTCAACCTCGGGCAAGCAGGGTTCGTGCTCAGGAGCCGTAGGCTAACTGGCGTTGCACCCATTGAAATGGCAGCGGTGGTGAAGGATCTCGCCAGAACAGTTAATTAAAAAATGCCAAAGGTCGGGGTCATACGGTCGTTATAGAAAAACGTGTACATTTTCATTTTTCATGAAGTGCTTTTGTCGCCTTCCGGAGCATCTTCGCATAACCATATATCCTAGATCTTTACCATGATTCGTCGGGTTCCAGAAATATTTCCTTACTCCAGCGGTTTTCAAACGGTGGTACGAGTAGCACTAGGTATACCTCAGTATGCCAGGTGTCGCCAAGTGGTATGCGAAAAGTTTCAAAAGATTACATTCTTAAAATTATATATTAATTTTAAAATTTGTCTACCTACGGTCCTATGCTAATTGCAAGAGGACTTCGCGCTCATCTGTTGTTTTTGATCTGACCTTTGCTGGTGTTACGCCAACATTCAATATTTTACCTGATGGCACAATAAAAAAAAGTTCAAAACCGTTGCCTTAATCAACAGACTTTTCTTTAACGACCAATTAATAATACGTTCGAAAAGATATATATATATACATATATATATATATAGTAAATACGCACATATATATATACACATTCTCGATATATGGCTCTACGTGTGTGCGTGGTTGCTGGGGGAGCAGAAATCTCGAACCAAATTTCTGCCCGGGGGGATTTGATCCCCCAACCTCTCGATTGACAGTCCAGCACGCTAACGCATTGTGCTTCGAAGTGCTATGGCTTTATAGCGCTGGATACAGATGGAAAGGCGCTGGAAAGTATATCGTCATCATCATCATCATCATCATCATCATCATCATCATCATCATCATCATCATCATCATCATCATCATCATCATCATCATCATCATCATCATCATCATCATCATCATCATCATCATCATCATCATCATCATCATCATCATCATCATCATCATCATCATCATCATCATCATCATCATCATCATCATCATCATCATCATCATCATCATCATCATCATCATCATCATCATCATCATCATCATCATCATCATCATCATCAACATCATCATCATCATCTTTATATTGAAGCGATAACGAATTCGAGTTACGAGGCAATTGTAAGTGAAGGACCTCTTTGAGGTTCCTGTACAGTGACCGCTTCAGTGAACTAATTAATTAACTAATTAACTTAATTTATCACTAATTTGCAGTGAAAAGCGGGTTTGTACGGTCCACTTGTAATTCGCTTCAATGCAAGCTAATCGCAAATTGTCTGGAAGCCGTAGCTCCCTTCAATATTCTCGACAAGCATTCACTCGAGGCAGAATAGGATTCGTTATGTCAAAGTTTTATATCTGAGGACCTCTCTTTATTCAAGTACGGTACTCGCTTCAACAGAATGCGCATAATAATTGGGGCACTGCTGAGGCGAGAGCTGTGCATGGAAGTGTGTGTGTGTGTTTGTTTGTGTGTGTGTGTTTGTAGGTGCGTGTATGTGTGTGCGTGTGTTTGTGTGTGTTTACGGTTGAGGTGAGCTAAAATAGAAATCCACAACACCTGAACCGCACGCCTCCTGCAGGTAAAAGGTAATTTGATAATGAACAGGTTATTCTATCCTTCTGTCCATCCATCCATCTCTTCCAACATTCCATTCACCTATTTATCTACCCACCCATAGGTAGGAGGAGGAGGATTAGAGGAGAAGGAGAAGGCTAAGAAGAGGTGAAAGCGGTAGCGGAGGAGGAGGAGGAGAAGGAGTAGTAGGAGAAGGAGGAGGAGAAGGAGTAGTAGGAGAAGGAGGAGAAGGCTTAGGAGAAGGTGAAGGAGGTGGAGGAGAAAAGGAACACGAAGAGCAGTCCCGTAAGCTAGCCTGCGGGCAGCCATGGGTATGAAAATGTTGACGACTTCATTTTGCTTAGCCTCAGCATATGAGGGCGAATGGCCTGTCCTCTCCCTCACCGTCTCATCTTCCCACCTACAGCGTACGATCAGTGTACTCATTATAACTGAGCTGGCTATGGGGCGCAGGTTGGGCAGAAATCTCAAAGAAAATTACTGCCCTTGAGGGGATTTGAACCCCCGACCTCTCGGTTGACAGTCCATTACTACTAACCACTAAACCACTAAACCACTAAGCCATCGCGTAATACAATAGACCTTGAAATAAGAACCATGTTTGTAATCGTATATTGTTCACTAGTGCGTGAACTAAGTTTATGCGCGTTTCAGGCGAGCGCGTCCGTAGTCATGGCAACGGCAAACAGTGACTCCGGCCGCCTATCGTAGAGGTTGTTAATCTATTGCAGGGCTCCGATCGCTGGAGGCGCCAGTTGACCGCAGTCAGCGAATCATATATAAGATCAACACGTTCTGTTGAAGTTCGTTTTCGCTATAAGGCATTCATCGTTACAAGGTATTTGCAACGGAGTTCTTCGTGTTTAGACATTATTATAAGGCCAATTATTGCGACAATTTGTACGACATATCTGTTTCATTTTATGCTATTTTCTTTCTCTCGATGTATATATTCTAAATAATTATATTACACAGAGCCTTAAATATATATTATATATATATATATATATATATATATATATATATTATATATTATATTTATGTTAATTTATTTATGGATGGCAAAAAGCTAGTATACAAAGTTCTAAGAAGTTTATTAATTCGTTCGTTCGTTCATTCTTTCAGTTTTATATAGCGCCTATACGAGTGTATATCACGCATGATGCCAGCCTCAGCTTAAGAGGCGTGGGGATAGGGATAGGGCCTTGTCGTCTGATCCTGTCACCGACAGTGCCTAACTGATGGATAGGGAACTATAGGTGAATACATTAACTAGTCACGCGTACACAAGTACGAGTTGTGTGTATATATATATATATATATATATATGTATATATATATATATATATATATATATATATATATATATATACAACACGCATACATAAAGACATACTACCGGTCGTGTATGCGTAATGTGGTGTCTTTATAGTTCAGTTAATAGCTAATTAAGTTGGATGTTTCTTCTTTTACTTTGATATTACCATGCGTGACGTAGTTAGGCTATGTTTGGTCATGTTAACGTTTTCTTCTACTTTTGACATTTTCTGCCTACGAACATCCAATGAGCAATTTAGGCCATCCTTTTCTCTGTTTAGTCTACTATTAAGGTGGCCCTATCTAGACCCCGCTAGATAGGGCCACCCTATCTAGGTCTATGATCCATTTGGGGCCTCCAGAGAACATAGTATTCCGTTATGTATCATTGTATCGTTGTTTTTGTTCGCTGGATGGTTACCGAATAAAGATGAAATGAAAAAAACATGCATACCTACATTACGTAAATGTATAGATACAGACATCCATCACATAATTATACATAACACATTGCATGAATACACACACGCATGCGCACATACATTATATAGCAACACGCAAATGCATATATGTATGTATTTATATATACGCATACATTCGTATACGCTTTGTCTACATGCAGACGTATAAATATTACAGTTAATGATGAGTCTTTGGGCGTTCTAGTCTAATCTACAGACCGGAAACGGAAGTGGAAAGAGACCGGAAGTATGGGTTCATTCGTTGGACACATCGACGAATCGATCTTCTTCCTCCTTCTTGGCATCTGGTGGATGGTCAACAAGTTCCCGCGTCACATCCGGGTGAGTAAAGAGGGAGTAACAAGAACACAAGGCTATATGGACTGAGGATGAATTGAGGAAGAGGAGGAGGAGAAGGAGGAGGAGGAGGTTGAGGAAGAAGGGAAGGAAGAAAGTGAAAAGGGAGAGGAGGATGAGGAGCAGGAAGAGGTGGAAGATGCGAGGAAAGAGGAACAGGAACAGGAAGAGGAGGAGGAAAAGAAAGAGATGCAGGAGGTACGGGGAAAGAGGAGGAGTGGGGGACATGAAGACACGCATAAGGGGAGACAAACTGAGAGACAGAGAGACAGAGAAACGGACAGACTCAAATAAAAATATCACACACAAACACGTATGGAGTCCGAGAAACACACGGACAGGCGGACATACGCACGGACAGTCGGGAGAGACATAAGAGACACAAAGACAGACAGACAGACAGACAGACAGACAGATAGACAGACAGACAGACAGACAGACATACAGACAGACAGACAGACAGACATACATACAGACAGACAGACAGACAGAGATAAACGGAGAGACACACGAACAGGCAGACAGACAAGGCAGTCATTTCTCTATCTACAAAGATACAGAAGATTCTGAGTAACCGATGAATGCACACAAAGACAGACAGTGACAGGCAGACAGCCACACAGACAAAGAGACACATACAGACGAACAGACGGAGAGAAACCGACAAGGAGCGCGTGCGAGTGTCAAGTGGGGTCAATGACTTGAACGGACCTCATGGCGCGGCCTGGTACCAATGACCTACCTGTACAGGTGACGCGCTGATTACTAACCATCTCCCTTGCAACAACTCTTATCAGCGTCCAGCCTCTGTCTGTCTCTGTGTGTCTGTCTGTCTGTCCCTGTCCGCCTGTTTCCGTCTCTGTATGTCTGCGTGTATCTCTGTCGACGATTAGTAACAATTTCTTATCAGTCTCAAATCTTTGTCTGTTTGTCTGTCTGTTTGTCTCTTATCTCTCTCTGTCTCTTTCTGTCTGTCTGTGTCTGTCTCTGTCTGTCTGTCTGTTTGTCTGCCTCTCTCTGTCTCTCTATGTCTCTGTCTGTCTGTCTGTCTGTCTGTCTGTCTGTCTGTCTGTCTCTCTTATCAGTCGGTGTATCTTCTCTAACGTCCCTCTTTGTTATGTCGTCCTAATGTGTGTGTGTCCTAGTGCCTCTGAATGTATGTCTGAGCGTGTTATTGTTTACTTCTGTGTGTGTGTGTGTGTGTGTGTGTGTGTGTGTGTGTGTGTGTGTGTGTGTGTGTGTGTGTGTGTGTGTGTGTGTGTGTGTGTGTGTGTGTGTGTGTGTGTGTGTGTGTGTGTGTGTGTGTGTGTGTGTGTGTGTGTGTTGAGTGCGTGGGTGTATGCGTATGTGTGTATTTTATGTCAATAACGGTTTGTGTGAGTGTGCCATTGATATGGGATGCCTTGGCCTACCGAACAATAAACTCATCGAGACACTGAAGTCTTCAAATTAGATGAGAGATTTCAGGCCTGAATGTTTATTCTTTTAGATGTGTTTGTTTAACAAACAATAAGTGATCTAACCTCACCTTGACTTGTCATTGAAAGGTAAGGTCAGATATAGGGTCAGTCGCCTGACCTTACCTTATCTGACCATATATGACCTGACCTGACTTTATATTGCCTTGTCCTACACTGCCATACCATACCTTACCTATAACCTTACCACACTTTACCTTACATAATCTTACCATACTTAACTTCACCTAATCTTACCTTACCTTGGCTCAGCTTATCTTATTTATCACAAGATTACTTTACCTAACCTTACCTAATTCTACCTCAACTTACCTAATCTTATACCTTATGGTATGTGATGATCGCTTTCCAGTGTCAATGGAACAAGACGGAGTTTGTGACCCAGGTCAGCTACCCGCTGCCGACGAAGAGGTTCATACCAATTGAGGCTTACCTGAAGACCATCTTCCCACTCCTAGGTTTGTCTTACCACTTTTCGTAGTTGTAGCAATCACGGTAAATACTTCTGCCACTAAGTTAGTAAGTAAGCAAGAGAGTAAGTGAGGAATTTATTAGGTAAATAAATTAGTAAGTAAGTAAGTCAGTCAGTCAGTAATTAAGTAGGTAGGTAGGTAGGTAGGTAGGTAGGTAAGTAAGTAAATTAAGTAGGTAGGTAGATAGGTAAGTAAGTAAATAAATAGGTAAGTAGACAGGTAGATAGATAAGCAAGTAAGTAAATAGGTAAGCAAGTAGGTAGGTAGGTAAATAATTTAATAAATAGGTAAATAGGTAGGTAAGTAAATAAATAGGTAAATAAGTTTATAGGTAAGTTAGTAAGTTAGTAGGTACGTAGGAAAGTAGGTAGGTAAGTCAGCCAGCAAGTAGGTAGGTAGGCAAGCAGATATGTAGATATTTGAGCAGGTAGGTAGGTAAATAAGTAAGTAAATAGGTCGGTAAGTAAGTAGCAGCTATTAGCTTCTGACAAGCATATAATCCCTCGTGACGTGATGTAATGTGATGCAATGTTAGCTACTCCAATCCTCTTCGATCTGGTTGATTAGATATTCCACTTCAATCCATTCTAATACAATCAATTCTAACCTAATCAATTCTGATTCAATATTATTCTGATCTAATCCTAATCTGGGATTTGCGTCGACGAAGCATCAGATTCAGATCCTAACAATCGAAGGATATTTCCGACATCCGTTTCTCTCTTTCAACCTTTTCGCAACTAAATGACCTTTGAATTCTAACGCTATTATAAGCGTCACGGCTCATGGAGTTCGTTACGGATCACATAGGTCGTTACAGGTCATGTAGGTCATTACAGGTCACGGAGGTCATTACGGGTAACTGAGGTCTTTATGGCCCATGAGGGATATTACGGGTCACGTAGGTCATTACAGGTCACGGAGGTCGTTACGAGTAACAGAGGTCATTATGGCTCATGGGGGTCATTACGGGTCACGGAGGTCTTCACGGATCACGGAGGTCGTTACGAGTCACTGAGGTCGTTACGGGGTCAAGCTTCTAATTCACCAGTTTAAAAGGCGTTACATGAAACATTGGGGTGTGAATAATACCATTCCTTTTCTCTGTCCTGTAGCTCTTATAGGAGAGATCTGTTCGGAGGGTCCGGCCTTGACGGACGGAGACGGAAACTTCCGGAAGCTGGCTCAGATGCAACACATGTCCATCTACGGCATATTCATCGTTCACGGATTCATCGATATCCTCTTGTCTTACGGAGTGCCACTCCCCAAGGGACTCGACTTCCTCAGCGCCATCGCAGCCTTCTTATGGTGAGCCACACGACGGCAGCTAGACATAATCATTATTATCATCATCATCGTCGTCGTCATCGCCGTCGTCATCATCGTCATCATCATCATCATCATCATCATCATCATCGTCGTCGTCGTCGTCTTCATCATCATCATCATCATCATCATCATCATCGTCGTCGTCGTCATCGTTGTCGTTGTCATTATTATTATTATCATCATCATCGTCGTCGTCGTCATCGCTGTCGTCATCATCGTCATCATCATCATCATGATTATCATCGTCGTCGTCTTCATCATCATCATCATCATCATCATCATCATCATCGTCGTCGTCGTCGTCGTCATCGTTGTCGTTGTCATCATTATTATTATTATTATCATCATCGTCGTCATCGCTGTCGTCATCATCGTCATCATCATCGTCGTCGTCGTCTTCATCATCATCATCATCATCATCATTATCATCATCATTATCATCATCATCATCATCGTCGTCGTCGTTGTCGTCATCGTTGTCGTTGTCATCATTTTTATTATTATTATCATCATCATCATCTTTTTCTCCTTCTGATAAACTTTCAAAGTGATGCATTAAGTAAAATGGGAATCGTAGTCTAGGGTCACTGAATTCTTCCAAAAATTACCCAGTCTAGGATCACCCAATCAAGCAATCAAATAATTAAACAGTCATTTCAGCCAATCGCGGCATGAGTCGTTGCGACGGATCGATGAATCGTCGAGACGGATATGAATCTCTGAGACAGATCGATGAATTGTGTTGCCATAGGTACGGGCTGTCATTCAGCTTCCACGCCCACATGCACAGCAAGGAAGCCGTCGAAACAACCATCCACCTGCTGCCCATCTCAACGATGTACGCTCTCGCAGTGGCCGGCATCATGGAGCTCATCAACCCAAACCTGTTTCTGGCGGCAGTCACAAGGACCTACTGCATCCTCCTACTCGGCACATGGTTCTTCCAGGCCTCCTTCGTCATGTACGTCCCCTATCCATGGCCAGGTAAGCTGATCTATATATATATATATACGGAAGGAAACATACAGACTTAGACCTTAGTCAGCGACTAGGTTTTAAGACGTGCTCATGCATACGGACCTTGATGTTTATTAATTTATTTATTCAATATGGTAATAGGACCTATTGTGTAGAGAGGGAATTCCTTACTGAGAACGGTCATGGAGGCAAGAATTGATGGAAAGAAAAGGAAGACTAGATGGATGCTGCTGGATTGGATGATGGTGGATGGATACAGTAGAGTGACGGAGGGCGTCCTGCTCTTAGAGAAGTGGCACAATGGATGTTTGAACCTGTCAAAGGCAGAAAACGTGCAGAAAAGAAGAACGAAGGGAAAGGAGAAGGAGATATAGAATAAGAGCACTAACGAAAGAGTTTTCAAGTTGCACGTCTTTAAAAAGGTGCAACTTGAAAACATTACCCCATACGTCAAATTACCATGAGCTACCTCACCTATATACCTTAACTTATTTTACTATATCTTACCTTACCAAACTTTCCTTTTCCGATCTTAACTGACATTGCCCTGACTTGCTTCGCCTGACTTTACCTGACTTTATTACTATCACCATCATCATTATTCTTATCAATTAGTAACTTCTATCGTGCCAGTGTCTAATGCACAAGGCACCTGTGGATGGTGCACCAAAATCAAGCGTTAATCAGGTCAACGTTCAGGTCAATTAAACCTACCTTGACCTGACGTGACCTGCCATAATCTTAACTTACCTTAACTTAACTTACCTTAGCTCACCCTACCTAACCTTATCTTATTTGAACTTGCCTAATCTGACCTTACCTTTCGTTGTAGGGTCCAACTTGAACCCTCGCTGGGATCAGACAGAGCCTCGCAACGTGAACTTCATCGTAGCCAGCTACGGTTACCACATGATTCTCAACATGGTCGTCATTACCGTCGTCTATCTTCTCTGCTACGTCTACCTCAAGGTCAAGGGCGAGGGCCGACACCAGTTCAAGCTGCTCGTCAACGAGGGTGCCGACGAACAGGGCTACCAGTTCAAGCCGCTCCTGAACAACTCCCACCCGGAAACCATCTAACGGGACCGTGAGGAACCCTAACACGCTTTATCCACTGTAATGTACAAGATTGCACAGGAACTACAGGATGCTATAGTAGCACTTTACACTAACAGGTGCAACTGCTATGATTCGTTGACGAAACTGCTACTTTTCAAGCGCTGGAACTCTGCCATGTATGCGGAATCTTTATGGGTTTTCTCTTAACCGGTTGTGGGGTACGGTAACCGATAGGTAAGGGCGGTTGGCTTGTAACGCGGAGAGTACGGGTTCGATCCTTCTCCTCTGAAACGGTTACTGTGTTGGGGGACCTTGAGCAAGTCCTTTACTCCAAATTGGTCGGCGTCATCGATGTTTTGTCGTATTGTCACGCGTGCACTTCTGAACTTTAGAAGAAGGGCATTGTTAAATGCAGTTGTATTGTATTTGTTTGTAGTGTAAACCTGGAAACACCGATAAAATATGAGAGATTTTCAATGAGTCTTACCCGGTCTTTACAGTAGGGCCCAAAGACGTAGGCGACTTTTTAATGTATACACAAGGGTTTCATTTAAAATAAACCAGCCGGCGGTTTCCCCGTATTTCCCCCGGTTTCTCCGTATTTCAAAGATGTAACTTAGATGTGTACTTTCGTGCGTAACTTAGCTAAGGTATTTTAATTGAGCATTTCTATGACCTCTTAAAAGAGTGACGTGTGCGATAAATGTGTAGTCTGTACTTTGATATTGCTTGTGGCTTAATGTGAAAAATGTTTTATATAGTTTTATATTTAAAATCGTGCAAAGTCCGCATACAGTCGACCTGTTTGGCTTCAGTTCGTTAGTTGAGTTCCACTTTCGATATGTAAGATATTATGCTTTAAAACCCACGCTATGTAAGTACAATGTAAGATTCATAATTATACAAATATGTTTTAAAGTAATTACGACTTAATAGGTTTTTCTTGATATCACTGCAGGCATCAAGTAGGCTAATTATTAATGACTTATTTGAGTAAAATGACTTAGGGCCTACTTGAGTAAAATGACTTATTTGAGTAAAATCTGGGACTAACATTGCAATATTAGTCCCAGGTAAAATGACTTTAGGCCTACTACTCGGCATTCTGATTATGTTGTATTCTCGTTGTGTAATTTTAATAATTTGTTGTCAAATCGGATTAATTCGTTTGCACTGTTAAAATATTTTTAAATTAATTTCTCTGGTGCTTGCGTTTGACTTTAGAAGTTCTGTTTTATACGATCACACCGAAATTGCTTATAATGGCGCAATAAAAACGAGATAATAAAAGTTTGTGCTTTCACAGTATCTTATTACGGATTAATATTGCTACTATTATTATTTTTATGTGTTCTAAATTATTATTACGCATTTATTAAGCGCCACTATCTAATGACTAGCCGTCAATCAGCTCCATTGTCAACCATATACAATTTTTGTTGTAATTGTGAAATTTGTATAGCTCCAGAATATAAATTTATAGCATTTGTCAACCAGTGTTTCATTTGCGAGCGAGTATGATACGTTCCTTGTATCGGGGCTCCTGGGCTACTGCTGTTTTCAGTCACCCCCTAACAGAGGGGCATGGCACAATCTCCCACTGAAACTTTCTTGGTTTTAAATTCGCAGACGTAATCATGGGCGTCCGCAGGAATTTTTGTAGGAGGGCAGACATTTTTGTGGGGGGGGGGGCAAAATTTTGGTAGAGGGCGAAATGACCTCTTCGTCGTCGTCTGATCTTCCCACTGACAGTGTACGGTCAGTGTACTCATTATAGCTGAGTTGGCTAGGGGTGCAGAGATTTAGAAACAACTTTCTGCCCTGGCGCAGATTAGAACCCGGACCTCTCATTTGACAGTCCAGTACGCTAACCACTACACATCTCGCATCTCGTTTTATGATTAAATATCCTCTAAACTGATGGGGAGAGGGGTTTGTAAGAACAGTCTTTCTAGTGTACAGCGTACCCGACCCCACCCGCAGCCTCGCCGCTCCTGTTTCTGATTAATCGCCCGCTATTAAGCTGGTACCAACGACTTCGATCTAGGCCATGAGGAGATCGGTATCTCATTAACTAAGAACACTTCAGATTGAACCTGTCTGTTTTCTGTTATCTGTTATCAGCTTGTGACTTTTAAAATTTCTTTTCCCATGAATGTTCGCCTCTGACCTTTACTTCACAATTCCGTGAAGCATTTATCTGTGAATTGAGACACAGATTAACTAGTAGCCACGAACATTGGCCCAACTAACTGTCAGAAGAATTGATCAGTTGGTGTTGCCATTGACCATTTGACCTTTATGGCTTCCGATAAACAATTTGATTGATTGCTTGATTGATTGATTATTCGTTTAATTTGTTATGCTATATAAATTGAAGGAACAGTCCCTCTGGCGTAGCTTTAGTGGAGCGCCAAGAAATGTTTATAATAGAAGACATTCCGTAATACAACATAGACTAATATAACACAAGATAACATAATACACCATTACATAGCATAACACAAGATAATATAACACAACATAACTTAACACAACATAACATAACACAACATAACACGACATGACATAACACAACATAACATAACACGACATTACATAACATAACACAACATAACATAACACAACATAACATAACATAACATAAAACAACATAACATAACACAACATAACATAACACAACATAACATAACACAACATAACATAACACGACATGACATAACACAACATAACATAACACGACATGACATAACACAACATAACATAACACAACATAACATAACATAACATAACATAAAACAACATAACATAACACAACATAACATAAAACAACATAACATAACACAACATAACATAACACGACATGACATAACATAACACAACATAACATAACACAACATAACATAACATAACATAACATAAAACAACATTACATAACACAACATAACATAACACAACATAACATAAAACAACATAACATAACACAACATAACATAACACAACATAACATAACACAACATAACATAACACGACATGACATAACACAACATAACATAACACGACATGACATAACACAACATAACATAACACAACATAACATAACATAACATAACATAACATAAAACAACATAACATAACACAACATAACATAACACAACATAACATAACATAACATAACATAAAACAACATAACATAACACGACATGACATAACACAACATAACATAACACAACATAACATAACATAACATAACATAACATAAAACAACATAACATAACACAACATAACATAACACAACATAACATAACACGACATGACATAACACAACATAACATAACACGACATTACATAACATAACACAACATAACATAACATAACATAAAACAACATAACATAACACAACATAACATAACACAACATAACATAACACAACATAACATAACACGACATGACATAACACAACATAACATAACACGACATGACATAACACAACATAACATAACACGACATTACATAACATAACACAACATAACATAACATAACATAAAACAACATAACATAACACAACATAACATAACACAACATAACATAACACAACATAACATAACACGACATGACATGACATAACACAACATAACATAACACGACATGACATTACACAACATAACATAACACAACATAACATAACACAACATAACATAAAACAACATAACATAACACAACATAACATAACACAACATAACATAACACAACATAACATAACACGACATGACATAACACAACATAACATAACACGACATGACATAACACAACATAACATAACACGACATGACATAACACAACATAACATAACACGACATTACATAACACAACATAACATAACATAACATAAAACAACATAACATAAAACAACATAACATAACACAACATAACATAACACAACATAACATAACACGACATGACATAAAACAACATAACATAACACAACATAACATAACACGACATGACATAACACAACATAACATAACACGACATGACATAACACAACATAACATAACACAACATAACATAACATAACATAACATAAAACAACATTACATAACACAACATAACATAACACAACATAACATAACACGACATGACATAACACGACATGACATAACACAACATAACATGACACGACATTACATAACATAACACAACATAACATAACACAACATAACATAACATAACATAAAACAACATAACATAACACAACATAACATAACACAACATAACATAACACAACATAACATAACACGACATGACATAACACAACATAACATAACACGACATGACATAACACAACATAACATAACACAACATAACATAACATAACATAACATAACATAAAACAACATAACATAACACAAGATAACATAAAACAACATAACATAACACAACATAACATAACATAACACAACATAACATAACACAACATAACATAACACAACATAACATAACATAACATAACATAACATAAAACAACATTACATAACACAACATAACATAACACAACATAACATAAAACAACATAACATAACACAACATAACATAACACAACATAACATAACACAACATAACATAACACGACATGACATAACACAACATAACATAACACAACATAACATAACACAACATAACATAAAACAACATAACATAACACAACATAACATAACACAACATAACATAACACAACATAACATAACACGACATGACATAACACAACATAACATAACACGACATGACATAACACAACATAACATAACACAACATAACATAACATAACATAACATAAAACAACATTACATAACACAACATAACATAACACAACATAACATAACACGACATGACATAACACGACATGACATAACACAACATAACATGACACGACATTACATAACATAACACAACATAACATAACACAACATAACATAACATAACATAAAACAACATAACATAACACAACATAACATAACACAACATAACATAACACAACATAACATAACACGACATGACATAACACAACATAACATAACACGACATGACATAACACAACATAACATAACACAACATAACATAACATAACATAACATAACATAAAACAACATAACATAACACAAGATAACATAAAACAACATAACATAACACAACATAACATAACATAACACAACATAACATAACACAACATAACATAACACAACATAACATAACATAACATAACATAACATAAAACAACATTACATAACACAACATAACATAACACAACATAACATAAAACAACATAACATAACACAACATAACATAACACAACATAACATAACACAACATAACATAACACGACATGACATAACACAACATAACATAACACGACATGACATAACACAACATAACATAACACAACATAACATAACATAACATAACATAACACAACATAACATAACACGACATGACATAAAACAACATAACATAACACAACATAACATAACACGACATGACATAACACAACATAACATAACACGACATGACATAACACAACATAACATAACACAACATAACATAACATAACATAACATAAAACAACATTACATAACACAACATAACATAACACAACATAACATAACACGACATGACATAACACGACATGACATAACACAACATAACATAACACGACATGACATAACACAACATAACATAACACAACATAACATAACATAACATAACATAAAACAACATTACATAACACAACATAACATAACACAACATAACATAACATAAAACAACATAACACGACATGACATAACACAACATAACATAACACAACATAACATAACATAACATAAAACAACATAACACAACATAACATAAAACAACATAACATAACACAACATAACATAACACAACATAACATAACACGACATGACATAAAACAACATAACATAACACAACATAACATAACACGACATGACATAACACAACATAACATAACACGACATGACATAACACAACATAACATAACACAACATAACATAACACGACATGACATAACACAACATAACATAACACAACATAACATAACATAACATAAAACAACATAACACAACATAACATAAAACAACATAACATAACACAACATAACATAACACAACATAACATAACACGACATGACATAAAACAACATAACATAACACAACATAACATAACACGACATGACATAACACAACATAACATAACACGACATGACATAACACAACATAACATAACACAACATAACATAACATAACATAACATAACACGACATGACATAACACAACATAACATAAAACAACATGACATAACACAACATAACATAACACAACATAACATAACACAACATAACATAACACGACATGACATAACACAACATAGCATAACACAACATAACATAACATAACATAAAACAACATAACATAACACAACATAACATAAAACAACATAACATAACACAACATAACATAACACAACATAACATAACACGACATGACATAAAACAACATAACATAACACAACATAACATAACACGACATGACATAACACAACATAACATAACACGACATGACATAACACAACATAGCATAACACAACATAACATAACATAACATAAAACAACATAACATAACACAACATAACATAAAACAACATAACATAGCACAACATAACATAACACAACATAACATAACACAACATAACATAACACAACATAACATAACACAACATAACATAGCATAACACAATCATGCCATAACATAACAAAATACAATTAAACATAACATAACATAGCATAAGATAACATTATAAAACAGCATGACATCACATCACATCGCCTGCCAACCCTTCATCACCTGCATCGCATGATATCACATTCCATCACATCGCCTCAGATTGCGTTACAGTGGTCAACGCTAAAAGTCGTTTATAAAAATTCAGCCGATCACTATGAAACATCGAATAAACGTCATCAGCTAAAAAATATCAACTAATCATTTTATTATCAAAAAATAAATCTGCAGATGAAGGCATTGATCAAAGATCTCCGTTCATTTCTAAGCATTTGCATTAAAGCGTTTTTACGACCATGTCGCAGGTGCAATTTAATTTCCACGCTTTTCGGCTTCAAAGAAAATGCGCAACGCAATCTACAAAGGGAACATAATGGCGGTGTCCAGAAATATTCGCTTTGATAAGAAAACCTTTAGGACGAGTTGAGAGAGTGGTTGACCTGTGACCCACTGCAGTTTATCGATTTGTCCAACCGAAGCTTAATAATGGCTTAATGATGATGATGATAGTAGCATATATTAACGAAGCTGCTGTTGGTCAATGTTCACCGTCACAGCTAATTGCTCGTCCATCATCTGCATACAGGTGTAATACAGGTGTAATACAGGTGCACGCATTTGTATAGGGCCCATTGAGAAACGTAAAAAGCGCCTTTTCTTTACTTCACAAAGTCATAGCGTAATTTGTGGGGGTACGAAAGATACCCGTACCCCCACTTTTTGGACTGAGGGTAACATACCGCCCACGTTTTAAACAATGCCAATCAATATTTTATTATTGTGCCTTCGCAGAGGTTGCATTCTCCGCCTTGCTTCGTGTATGTAAGAAATTGGTACCCCCCCACTTTTTAGACCAAAGTTACGTCCCTGGATACAGCCATTGGCGTAATTTGTGGGTGTACGAGGGGTACCCGTACCTCTGCCCCACTTTTAGACTGGGGTACCGTACCCCCACTTTTAAACAATGACACAAAAATTAATGAGAGTACTGGCAGGGTATAATATGTCCAAAATGGTCTCCATGCGAAAAGCGAAAATGGAGAATAAATTGATACCCTCTTCTTTATAGTTACGCCCTTGCAAAAGCGTTGCCTATTCTAGGATTTCTAGCCCCGTGAGTAGTGTAAAGTTAATATAGAACAGAAATTTCATCAGTGAGCAGACAATGAAACGAGAAAGTCCCTCTGGCGAGATCCCGCATACATGTAGCGCCTGGCAGTGGCCAGTAACGAATTCGCATCCACAGTCGACAGTTGACGATGGCGATGATGGTGGCAATTATCAGCTGATGACGTTCAGCTGCATTTGAGGACGAGGAACGACGTCATCACACGGTTACCACACCGTCCGGCACTCCCTCGTAGATGGTAGAAGACGCGGTGTGAGATGAACTTGTTCTTGATGACGGCCGCGGAAGGCAATGCGACAACCTCGCTTGTACAAGAGATGAGCAGCGAAGCAGCTATTATGATAATCGTCATCATTGATAATTGCCACAATCATCGCCATCATCATCAACAGCAGCAGCAGCAACAACATCATAGCCATTATCATCATCATCATCATCATCATCATCATCATCATCATCATCATCATCACCATCATCATCACCATAATCATCATCATCATCATCATCACTATAATCATCATCATCATCATCATCATCATCATCATCATCATCATCATCATCATCATCATCATCATCATCACCATCATCATCACCATAATCATCATCATCATCATCATCACCATAATCATCATCATCATCATCATCATCATCATCATCATCATCATCATCATCATCATCATCATCATCATCACCATAATCATCATCATCATCATCATCACTATAATCATCATCATCATCATCATCATCATCATCATCATCATCATCATCATCATCATCATCAACAGCAACAACAGCAACATCATAGCCATCATCGTCGTCATCATATTTATTATTCTCTTCTTTTTCGTCGTCACCATCACCGTCGCTGTCATCATCATCGTCAACACCACCACCATCGTCGTCGTTGTCGTCATCACAATCGACCGCTGTAGTCAGCGCTGTTACGATGGCGATGATGCAGATGATGACGAATAGATGACAAAGAGAGATGAATAGATGACAGTCGGGTGAAAAAGCCATAACAGACCTTGGCGGGACAGCGCAGTGGCCGGCGCAACACAGACGGAGGACCAGACAGACATACAGAGACCGACAGACAGAAAGACAGACACACACACACAGACAGGCACACACACAGACAGACACTGCAAATACAGACACGTATACAGACAAACTTAGGTCTTAGCATGGGATAAAAACGAGATCTAGAACTCTCCAGTTGAAGTGGCCCTCGTGTTAGATCGCGTAACAAGAAGTTCTAGATATTCGATTGAAGGCCTCGGTGTTGGTTCGACCTATACACGGGCCTCGTCTTATATCGCTCTGCAGACGGTGAGCGTCTGTACCAGCCGACGAACGCCCGCGATCGAGAACCACACGCCAGCCTCTTATTAAAGGGCGCGCGATCAGGCCAGGTGGGAGGGACTCCAGGCGGATGGAGAGGCGTTGGTCAGGTCATCACGTAGTCTGGGTCAACAAACAAATCAATGCGTGTTTGACCTTTGACTTTTTTTAGCCTTGTTTGTTATATAATGACTGCACAGATCGCATGTGTATGTATCATTCTTCAATCTCCTGCTCACCCAGTTAAGCGGCCTTTATCGTAATGACTAACGCTCTTGTGCAATATTCATCACCCACACGTGTGTATGTGATTCTAGGCATGCCTAAGGTATTTTAAGATCCGCTGGTTTGACCCGTTGCCAATGGAAGGCGTTGGCCTGTGGTCACTTAGCAGGTCGTATTATAAAAGGATTGCTTTTACTGGAGTTCAGCAATATCTAGGTCTGTATCTAGGACTGGCTGGTGAGTGCAGTTTGACACTTTTCTGCTTTGAGTGGTACAACAATTATCGAAGCTGCTGTCTCTCCCACTGCACTGCTGTTTCTTTTACCATAAATTTTAAATTTTAATTTAAAATTTTAATTTAAATTTTAAGTAACATTTATGGCTAGGTAATCCCCGAAATTTGTAATGAAAATTTAAATTTATTATTTTAATTAAAGCAGTTAATACGCGCGTAAAAGCAATATTAATCCGAGTGGCGGACGTGTAGGACACAGCCTTTTGAGGAATATTAAAACAGTCAATACAACTATTTCTGTTCTAGTAGACTGGAGTTCTGGATAATGACCTGATTATGGCTTGTACACGAAAACTAATCTGTTCAGTTGCGTTATCCGCTATTGTCTTTTCTTCACAAGTGCTATTGTAACTGGTTTTCGCAATCTATGCTCGCCAATGAGCAGGTGTCTTGCGTTTAGCTCTCAAGTACTGCTTCATAAATTTCGAGATTACGATTACGACGTTGATTCATTTATGACTGACTGTGTGTCATTGATGACTTAGGGACTAATCTTCAGGATATTGACCTGATCACGGCTTGATTATGGTGCGCCATGGGTTGATGCCTTGTGCATTAGACACCGGCGCAATAGAAGTTAGTAATTACATTACAATTGTTACATTTACAACCCTTGTAGCATCTGGAGTCTTTGACTGGCTGTCGTCTGTGGAAGAAGCGGAGAAGGAAGAGCTGGAGACGAATGAAGAATGGGATCGTTTGTGGGACATATCGATGAGTCCATCTTTTTCCTCGTTCTTGGCATCTGGTGGATGGTGAACAAGTTCCCGCGCCACATCCGGGTAGGTAGTTCTGGTCCAGACGTTCAGCCGTATGTATAGCATTTGAATATATATTAATTAGGGGCTTGATGATGTCAAATGCCTTTTGAAGATCAACTAATTACATACAGTTAATGGCTTCTCTGATGACTACAACATCTAAACCGTGAGTACAGTATTTGAATTTAAGCGAGTTAGGAATTCGATGATGCAACGTCGTATACATAGTTGATTAGTTACAGCGTTCGCTTTGTAACGTAGAGAGTACGCATTTTATACTATTTACTGTTTAGGGACCTTGAGCAAATCTTTCACTCACAATTTCTCAGCGCCATCGATTGATGCTTGGTTATTAGACAGTGGCGCTTAACAAATGCGTTATTATTATTATTATTTTTTACCCGAGGTATATATGATCCCTCAGGTGTCAGATTCTAATAATAGCATATTGATTCTGGAGTGGCCGTCCTTGTCAAGATCTGGAACAACGAAAGTTGTTATCATTATTATAATTATTATAATTATTTTTTTTTTGCCCCAAGGTACATATGATCCCTTGGGGACTTAAATATTAATTAAAATAAGTGAGTCATCTGGAACGGCCTCTATTCCTCAGGATTCGAGAGAGGTTGTTATTATTATTATTATTATTATTATTATTATTATTATTATTATTATTATTATTCATGATAATGATAATGATAACTTGAATGCAAATAATCGAGACTGATGAATGTCTTATTGGATGTTGTCAAATGCTTTTCAGAGTCAATGGAACAAAACGGAATATACGACGCAAGTGAGTTATCCGCTGCCGACGAAGAAATTCGTTCCTTTGGAGGCGATTCTCAAGGTCTTATTTCCCATCGGAGGTCAGCCTTCAGAGTAACCTCATAATCTCCAGCTATACTTGCATTGTTTTAATTTCTATTGTGCTTCTTTTGTCTGGTTTACCTCTTGTCCTGTGCCACCTACCAGTTCTTCTGGATATTGATCTGATTACGACATGGTGTTGGTGCGCCATCAGTTGATGCTTTGTGCAGTAGACACCGGCGCCACAGAAGTTATTGGTTAATTAATTATCCTCTTCGGATTACTTAACCTACGTCGTCTGCATTCCGGTCTCGTGCTTAGTTTGATGCCTCGTACGTTGCGTACATTACGTACGTACGTACATACGTGCGTATGCATGTATGTGTGTGTATGTATGTATGTATGTATGTATGTATGTATGTATGTATGTATGTATGTATTTATGTATGTGTGTATGTATGTATGTATGTATGTATGTATGTATGTATGTATGTATGTATGTATGTATGTATGTATTTATGTATGTATGTATGTATGTATGCATGTAGGTATGTATGGATGTATGTATGTATGTATGTATGTGTATGCAGGGCTCTAGTGGTAAAATTAGAGGTGAGGACACGCTACCGGTTAGTTTTCCGAAACAAATTAGAGGAGAGTACAAATATTTTGTGAGGTGAGTATACGGTCTCTAGAGGTGAATACACGCTGTATACCCGCGTATTCCCTCGACTACAGCCCTGCGTATGTATGTAAGTAAGTATGTATGTATGTATGTATGTATGTATGTATGTATGTATGTATGTATGTATGTATGTATGTATGTATGTATGTATGTATGTATGTATGTATGTATGTATGTATGTATGTATGTATGTATGTATGTATGTATGTATGTATGTATGTATGTATGTATGTATGTATGTATGTATGCATGTACGTACGCACGTATATAATTATGAAGATACTTAACATGGCGCGTGTTAGTACTCAAAAGGGCTGCGACGAATACGGACCGCACTGAATCATGAAGATAAAGAGTGAAGGGCAAAGCACTTGTTCACGCGCCTACATGTGTAGACACTCCTCAGAAGCATGTCTTCTGATACCAGAGGGATCTCTCGCTTGAAGACCTGCAACCATGACTACTGTTGCCCAATCCTGAGTTCTGTATCAACTAAACTCTCGACGTCGATGGGAAACGCTGATAAGGCTGAATTTTCTATAAGAAATCTCGACACCGGACGCGCACCTTATCAGACGGCAAACACTATCGCGGATAATCATAGCACTGGGTCATGATAATTATAGCCTAGGGATAATAATATAGTCTAATAAAAGGATTGGCTCTTTATGTTATATCTGGACGAGTGCGCCTATTCAAAATGACAGCTGTTTCCTATCATTTACTTTAGCTGCCTTTCCCTTATTACATACCCACCCAGTGTCTCAGTTGTTAGAAAAAGAGCTGGGGTCAAAATTGTTACAGACTTCCGAAGTATTTGAATGCAGGTCAAAATATAATGTTGTTAATATATTGAACTGTCTGTCTGTCTGTCTGTCTGTGTGTATGTGTATGTATGTCTGTGTGTATGTCTGTCTGTCTGTCTGTCTGCCTGTCTGTCTGTATGTCTGTCTGTATGTCATTCTTCACTTTCTCCCTCTATCGCTCTTATGGCCTTGCGTCTCTCTCTCTGGCTTAAGTAGCTGACCTTCTGTACGTTCGTCTCCTGACTTCGATTGCATGATCTCCAGTGCTTAGCGACACCTTGCGACTGCAGAGAACTGTTTACCTGATCCGACCTTGGCCCAGAGAATTAAAGAGGTTGCTTTAAATTCTTCTCTCGTTTTGCTCTCAACTGTTTATTTGCACGATCGCTTGTGCCAACTCTCACGACGAACAAGGACGTGTATTTAACAAAGGCCTTTGTTTAAGACCCAAATGAGCGATGACCATTGCTTAGTGCCATACTTATCTCCTGGCAAATGGAATACTTATGATCTTTTGGTATCCCTGAGCAACCCCTCTGGCATGACGCAGCATTCGTAAGTTAGCTGGTGCATGCGTTTAGCTGTCAAGTAGCACTTAGGAAATTTTTGAGTTAACGATTAAGTTGACGATAACCATACCTTACCTTTCATTACCTCCACTCAATTTGTCTTATTACCTTTGCTTACTTTTGTCTTTCCTTACAATACCTTAAGGTAATTAACCTTACTTTATCTAAAAAACATTACTTTTCTTTTCTTTAACCTAACTTACCTCAGCTTACGTTACTTTTAACATACTTTATCAAAATTCTGTGACCATACCTTTCCATCTCTTACCTTGAGTTACCTTTCTTCCGATAGACTGTAAGGCGACGCTATACAAATGTGTTGTTACATTTGCAAATACACCTCCACGGCATAGCTCAGTTGGTCGTACCATAACTGAACCGACCTGACGTGACCTGACCCGACGTGACCTGACCTAAATCTTACCTTGCCTGCACCGATCTGGCCTGACCTGGGATGACCCGACCCGACGTGACCTGACCTGACTTTACTTCGCCTGGCCCGACCTGACCTGCCCTGACCTGACCTGATACCTGACCTGATGTCCTGACCTGACCTGATGCCCCGACCTGACCTAATCTGACCTGATGTACTAACATGATGCCCTGACCTGATGCCCTGACCGGACGCCCTGACCTGACATGATGCCCTGACCTGTAGCCCTGACCTGCACTGATGCCCTGACCTGACCTGGCCTGACCTCACCGCAATTCCTTGTGTCTGTAGGATTGACAGGCGAGATCCTAACAGGTGGTCTGGCGCTGACGGACGCTGACGGAAACTTCCGGAAGTTGTCGAGCATGCAACACATGTCGATCTACGGCATGTTCATCGCCCACGGTCTCATCGATGTCTTCATGTCTTACGGAGTGCCACTCCCCAAGGGACTCGACTTCCTCAGCGCCATCGCAGCATTCTTCTGGTGAGCTACACGACGACATCTCTAGACGTAATCATCATCATCATCATCATCATCATCATCATCATCATCATCATCATCATCATCATCATCATCATCATCATCATCATTATCATTATCATCATCATCATCATCATCATTATCATCGGCGTCATCATCATCATCGTCATCATCATCATCATCATCATCATCATCATCATCATCATCATCATCATCATCATCATCATCATCATCATCATCATCGTAGGAGGAAAATTAATCCGCTGATCGATCAGTAAAATAGATCGATGTCATTCTGAATATATATGTACATTATATATTTATATATATTATATATATAATGACTGCGTATATATGTACAGAATGATTCAGATAGAGATATACTTACAGACAGGCTGAGCGAGACATACAGAGACAGATAAAAGCATAGATCATATATATATATATATATATATATATAATTTATATATCAATTTATTTATATATATATAATATATATATAATATATATATCAATTAATTTATCAGCCAATCCATCAATCAATCAGAATCCCGTGTTTCAAGTGGCACGCACCACCTGTACTACACTCATACAAGGTAACAGTAAGATAACAGTTAAGCTAAGCACAGGAAATCTTTCGTCGTTACATACACAAGCAGGCGAATGACCGAGGAGGTATGCGAGGGTGTGTCGACGTTCGTCGGGATTAAATCAATGGAGTGTATTCTGTATCAGCTGAGCCACAGCGTACCATGTCAATTGGTCATATCTGGTCACGCTCAATTGATCATCTCAGGATTCTGCCGACGGTCACGCGTCACCAACGTTTGACAGTTGAAGCTGTGTAGGTTCACCGGAGGAAAACCAGGTTAACGAACAGGCGACTTATCTGACACACCTATAGTAATCGTAATCTCTAAACTTCTAAATCGCCACTTGAAAGCCAAGCGCAGGGCACCAGCTTATTCACGAGCGCTGCGTCAAGTCAGAGGGGGTTTCCAAACAGTAGTCCAAGGGAGGTCCGAGTCCGGTTTCAAGAGGGCCAGATCAAGAGATGAGGCAGAGCAGCTGTTAGGGCGGGTGTCGTTTAGGGCGAGGAGAATTTGAAGGCGGAGGATCAGATGAGTCACGGTAGGAGTTCTTGAAAAGGTGAGTCTTCAGTTTTGAGTGGAAGGCCCGGGAGTGATAGATAGAGGAGCCTGAGGAATATAGGATGTAGGATGTGTTGCAATAATGATGCCGAGGCTAAGAAAACCTAGGCGTGCTTGAATTGGTAATATTTCGTACCTATACATGTAGGTATGGCATGTCGTTTGGCTTCCACGCGCACATGCATGGCAAGGAAGAGCTGGAAATGACGATCCACCTGCTGCCAATCACAACGATGTACGCATGCGCAGTGTCAGGCATCATAGAACTGATGGACCCTCATTGTTTCGCAGCCTCCGTATCCAGGATCTACTGCGTCCTTCTTCTCGGGACATGGTTCTGCCAGGCATCGTTCGTCATGTATGTTCCGTATCCATTTCCAGGTCAGTCCCCTTCTTATTCGCGTACAAAGTCCGTCTGCCTGCCTGCCTGTCCATTTCTCCGTGTGCCTGTCTGTCTGTCTGTTTGTTTCTCTGTCTGTCTGTCTGTCTGTTTATATTTCTCTGTGTACCTGTCTGTCTATCTGTCTGTTTGTCTGTTTGTCTGTTTGACTGACCTATTGACATTGGCTTGAAATCGATTCTGAACTTGTACTTGCCTATAGCTTGTGAATTATGCTAGTCAATAATTCAATAATGATAATAATAATAATAATAATAATAATAATAATATTATTATTATTATTATTATTATTATTATTATTATTATTATTAAAAGTATAATAATTTTATTTCTCTGGAGCTCTCTTGTGTCCCGAGGGACAATTTTTACATCAGGCAGAAAAAATACTAAAAATAAAAATGATAGTACGGTTAATATAACGCCATAGCAAAACCGAGGCCGAAGATAAGGGCGCTGCACAAGAGTTCAAAAACCAATGACAGTCATGTGATACTTCCCTCGACTTAGCTCCGTTGGGCGCTATACAAATCTAGAGATTACGATTACGACCCTCTGCATTACCTTACGTTACAGGTGACCGTCTGAATCCTCGCTGGGACCAGTCAGACGATCGTAATGTAAACTTCATCGTAGCCAGCTACGGTTACCACATGATTCTCCACCTGGTCCTCGTCACCGGCGTCTACCTCCTCTGCTACGTCTACCTCAAGGTCAAGGGCGAGGGCCGAAACCAGTTCAAGCTGCTCGTCAACGAGGTCGCCGACGAACAGAGCTACCAGTTCCAGCCACTGAGGAGCAAATCTCAGTCGAACAACCTCTGAAGGAGTGGCACACATGGAATTCTGATCGAGGTCGAACTGGAGAACTTTTCGAGGACTTGGCTCACGTAGGTGAAGTCGAGGAACGATGGTGACATTCTCTGTTATTGATAAAATGTCTCATCCACAGTTGCGGAACATTGTATAGCACCATTGGGCGAATCCTGTCATCAGATGTACAGACAGATGGTTCCGCAAGGACAACCGCCCATTGTTAAAATTGCGCTGTATAAAAGATGTCAAGGTGCGCACGTACAGGGTTTAATGACGGTAAGATAATTCGCGAATGACCCTGGCAGCCACAAGATGTCGCAAAACATATTATAAAATGCAAGGTTTGCTTTACATACAATTAAAAGCTATAAGAGATCGTCTTCTGTGTTTGATTCTAATTAGGATATTTATTCTAACGGTGAGAACTGTTGGAAATAATTTCTGTCATCGTCAACGGCCTTTGTTGTCATAAGATGTCGTTAAACTCTCGATACGTCCAATAGTAGAATGATAGGATTTCCAAAAATCGCTCAGTAGCCTATAGGGTAAGATTGATGTCAACGGCTGTGGCAGCCACAGGATGTCGATATAACAGGGCATATTTTAACTGTATAACTAGTGGGACAAATGTCCCAGTTGTATTAGGATTTGTCCCAGGGAATGCATAGTGAAACTGCTGAAACAGTGGGACAAATGTTGGAGGAGTTTTAAGATTGTTCACAATA
>OY744607.1:2486834-2586834 GCA_963556255.1 Allolobophora icterica | reverse complement strand
ACACACACACACACACACACACACACACACACACACACGGGCTTACGGGGTTTTACGCCACGCCAGAGGCCCCCTGCCTTCATGAGCTTACGGGATTTTAAGCCACGCCAGAGGCTCAGCAGGTACACACACACACACACACACACACACACACACACACACACACACACACACACACACACACACACACACACACACACACACACACACACAACACACACACACAAACACACACACACAAACACACACACACACATCAGCATCCATCCCATCACCCCTCAGGCAGAACACTCGCCGCCAGCAATTCCACAGGCACCTATAGAAACACAGAAAAACCACGAAGATTATTAACGTTACAAAAGACAGTATCATGAAATGAAAGAATCAAATACAATTATTCTCCTTATGGGGCGAGCCCTGTTGGGAAGCTTTATGTTCCAGTCTCAAGTCAACCAGGTCAGCAATCGTTGCGCTCAGCTGCTTGTGAAGCTATATGCAGATGCCGCGCTTCCGTAAATCAGCTCACACCCATTGTATCTTATCATGGCTCGAACCTTCCTCTAGGAACTTACATTTTACTTACTTCTTAACAATCTTCAGCTTTACAAATGTGCTGTTGCATGTAGCTTCGTTCAGGAAACATTTTCAAACTGTCTTAAAATGCACTTGAATGAGTTAGATTGTCCTGCGAGCAGCGACTCTGTGAGATAGCCGACTTAAATGCGTTCTATAAGTGGCTGGATACAAACATACATAGCTGACTTAAAAGGCGCTATATTAAATGGCTTGACACACACACAAAACATACATACACACACATACATACCATACATACATAATACATACACACATTAAACCACTTCTTGGTCGACTACGCAATCGTCCTACCTCATTGCTTGGTCTTTTCAAGAAGATGACATAGGCCAACTGCACGAAGACACCAGGCACCAGCCATCTATATAGATAATCATCAAATCATCACATTATTAATTGATTACCATTAATGATTAAATTACCATGGAGCACAGAGGCTAGTAAGACGGTCCTCAATCGACCTTATATTCAAATAAACCACAGAACAATCAAGTGGTAATTAGATATGTCGTTCAAAACACCACTGTCTCCAAACTTCTTAACAAACACGCTCCTTTATTACCAAATCATGCTCTCAACCTAACAATCCTTCGTATAATTCCAATCTCCAGACTTTAAAATCTTTCCATCGACGACTTGAGCGCGCTTAGGAATGCACACGTGACCACCAGTCACGTGTTGCTTTCTGCCCTCAAATCTGCCACAGATAAATAATATCACTTTCTACACAGCTACGGCTAAAAAGAGGTTTTATTCCTCACTGATTCATTCCCGATCCTCTAATCCTCGCCCTCTCTGGAAAATAAATCAACTGTCTTATCGGAACCCTTCAGCCACTTCCAAACTCTCCTCCATCTTTTTCAATAGGCTAGCTGAACCGTTCTGTTCTTCTTTTCGGGCAAAATTACTACCCACCATTTCGAAGTTCCAAAGAATCTAACGGATTTCTACTAGCTCTAATGGGTTCAGTGACTTGGGCCATACTTTTTTTGCAGTGCAATTTTCCTTAGAAGTGACCATCGTCTGGTGCTCTGTGCATCATGAAAACGACGCTAGAAAAGCTATAGGCCTATTAGATAATTAGAACTTTTAGGGCCTACCTATCGATGAATCATATCATATAGGCCTAGCCTATACCTTATATTGTTCAATTTGTTATTAAATGAAACAATTCTTACGTTTAAGTTCGTCTTTCTGTCAGCTTTGACGTTCTGTTCAAGGTTTTAATTCGTGTCGATAAGTCAGTTATTCATCGATTTGCGATTCGTGGATCTGACATTTCATACGTCGAACTACGATCGAATTTTTCGATGATTTCTGGTCGAAATGACAATTTCTTGGCACCAGTCGAGTCGTTGTCGATTTGCGTCTTCAAAAGAGCACCTAAATGCATTTCTTTCGTCAAATTTCGACGTTCTTCTGACATTTTCGTTGAGTTTCTGTACGAAATTTCTCGTCTTGCCTGATCTCTTCCAAGTCATCAAGTGTTTCCAAGGCACGGAACAATTATGACGTCATCTGAGTAATAATCGCAAATGACGTATTTTTTGCATATACGTCATAAGTATTGTCGTTTTATTCTTCAAGTAAGTAAGTAATTTACCGGCCATGGCACATTCTGGTCTACTAGTAGCCTATTTCTTCTACGTCAAACAGAATCTTTGCTGACGTATATCGTCTCCTAGCTTAGTAATAGCGCGCCCTCAACGATTTGAAAATAGTCTGCTTACAACGCAAATCACGTGTACCCATAGGCGTAATATTCGGGAGGTACCCCATACACCACTTTTGACTGGAAGGTACCGTAGGCCTACCGCCCATTTTTCATACCCAGAACAGACAATTCCCATTATTATTTCTAAGAAGACCTTCATTTGAGTCCCCAAAACTTAAGACCAGGGGCGTAACTTTGGTCCAAAATGTAGGGGGTACCAATTTCCTACATACACGAGCAAGGCGGAGACTGCGATCTCTGGGAAGGCTCAATAATAAAATTTTGATTGGCATCGTTCAAAAAGTGCGGTATATGGTCGCAGGCATAAAACAGAAATACGAAAAGAAGTACCAACCCACAAAGGGGCTAACTCTTACCTAGACAAGTGACTTGGTGGCCTAACATAACAAGTGATCTCGTAAGATCCTATTCTAATTACCAAGCTCCCCGACAATCCTACCACAGTCTCTTTAATAATAATCATGACCGCCAGATGGCGTTAGACTCAGTGAAAACTAATCAAGCAGAACTAAACGAGAATGTTCCATCTAAGCACTCCTACAGAGTACAATGTTCTACATCGTCCAGCAAACCAGGAGCTTACTTTTGCTCCACAAATACACCGTCTTAGTAGGGACTGCTACTACCAACTGCGCCAGCTTCGCACTGTTACTCGTTCCCTAACGCCCAGTGCCACTGCTACACTGGTTCATTCCTTCGTCACAGCGCGCCTTGATTACTGCCATGGGCGGCGATCCCGGGGGGGGGGGTCGAGGGGGACAAGACCCCACCTTTAACAGTGGGGGGCACGCCATACATCGGACCCCCCAAATTTAGAAGAAACACCAAAAAAAGGTCATCAAATTTTTTGCTACTGAGGTCTAAAAATTTGTCGCGCGTGAGCGCGAAAAAATTTTTAGACCTCTTTTTTGACCAGATCACTTCAAAACTCTTTTTTGACCAGATCAGTTCCCAAATGTCCCCCCCCCCACCTCTCAAACAAGATCGTCGCCACTGATTACTGCTCATCGCTTTATTTTAGTCTTCCATCTAGTCGCATAGTGTGTCTATAGCGAGTTCTGCGCTCTGCAACCCGTCTCATTGGGCATATTCCTAAACATGGCCAAGTCTCTAAATATATGCTGGAGGTCCTTCACTGGCTTCCTATGCGCTTACGCATAGAATATAGGATCGCTGCCTTAGTATGGCGATGTTGTCAGGGCCCTGCCCCTGCTTACCTTCGTGAGCTTTGCTGTACTGTTTCAGGTGCCCAAGGCCGACGTTCCCTCCGCTCATCGGGAAAAGGGGTACTTTTAGTTCCATTTGCTCGTTCCACGACTATGCACAGTCGAGCTTTTTCAGTGGTGGGCCCGGCAGTCTGGAATAGACTTCCCTTAATTAGAGCTCCGCATGTGCCCTGGGTTCACCTCTGGCCTATTTCTTGCAAATCTGAAAACTGTCTTTTATGAACGTGCTGGTGTCGGGAGCGCCTCTGAGTAGTTACCTTGAAGGGGCGCTATATAAATCTTCAAATGAATGAATGAATGAATGAAGAAAAAATATACAGAAGAAACCGCGGACGACTTTTACTTATAAGACAAATATCACCCTTAAAGAGGTGTGGAATTATTCTGAAGTCCTCAACACACGTATGGCAGTTAATGCTGCCTGCACGTCGGCTTTTTCTTATAGGAGAATATTACACTTAAAAGAGGTGTGGAATTATTCTGAACAGTTCGTATGGCATATATAATACAGCACACGATGTCGTTAAACACTGGACCATTTACTATTAAAACAACATTCGACACCTTTAAAACGCATTGCCATTTTCATATTTATATTTCACTCGCATTCATAATTTAATTTATCATCAGGTTGATAAGGAAAAGTCGAATTCAAAGGCTCTTGGCAGCCATAAGCTGTCAGTAAACACTACAGATAATTAACTGTTGATTTCGTAGCGTTGTTATGGTCAGGCAGGGGCGTCTACCCCCCCCCCCCCTAAGTCATTGGAGCAACGTCCCTTTTCCCCCTCTTCTTCCCCCTAAAACGGTGGCACACACACACGGACAGATCTCCTCCCCTATTTCTTGGATGGAGCATTTGCTCCAAGGTTTCTATGGTGTAGACGCCCCTGGGGTCAGGGCCTAAAATAGTGTGCTTTCTGACACAAAGTGTGCAGCTAACGTTGTCGAGTGGGCAACTGACGTGTGTGGAGTGTGCAGTGTTTTATATATATATATATATATATATATATATATATATATATATATATATATATGTACATATATATATATATATATATTTATATATATATATATATATGTATATATATATATATATATATATATATATACATATATATATATATTTATATATATATATATATGAGTGAATTTTGACAGGTTAGCTCAAGCAACTATATACGATTTCATTCTAATATCTGAAATTTTGCTAACCAGTTCAATTACAGTTTGACAATCATGAGGAAGAGTATGCAGTTGACATTTCTGAGTATTTTTTGGTTTTTAATGTGTAGCAGAGCGAGTTAGACACAAGCCAAAACAAAACATTACAGTACCCTAATCCAAAAAATTGGGATTTAAGTGCAGGGGCATAACTTTGGTCTAATAAGTGGGGGTACCAATTTCTTCATTACACGAAGCAAGGCAGAGACTGCCATCTTTGGGAAGGCTCAATAATAAATACTAATTGGCATTGTTTAAAAAGTGGGGAGTATGGTATCCCTCAGTCCAAAAAGTGGGGGTACGGTACCCCAGTCCAAAAAGTGAGGGGTACGGGTACCCCTCGTACCCTCACAAATTACGCCTATGAATGGGTAACCGAGTAACCTAAAAATTACTTCTATGGCGGGATATGGAAGACCACAGGATAGGATCAGATGTAAGCTTGCTAAACACCGTTTACAGTAACTGTTGGATATCCCTCCAAATCACGAACACAAAACACTCACTGGTTTTACTTAATTAATTCATACAAACAATTATTCAGTTTACATGCGCACAAACACTTGGAGTGAAATCATTTTCAGTACACAGACGCACGTAAAGAAGAAGCATTGAACAGTAGGCTATATGCGTGAAACGTGCTCCACGCGTAAATTGAAGAGACATTACAAAAATAGTCTTAGTAACACCAGTTTCAGAATGCCACACAACTGCCTCGTCAAGCGACTGGGCGATTCTCATATCTTCACGAATCCCACCAGCATTTTCATGGGTATTAGATGGGACCCATATAGACCCTTATACGGTCCCAAATGGGCTCCATGTGGACATGAGGACAAAAGAAACTCGGCATTCTCTGCAATTAGTGATGACCTTGAAATCGTTGGACCATATCGGATAGGATGTCCACAGAGTGATAGCGTTTCTTACATGAATCATCCACGCGAATTTCCTTGAAACATCGAATTTATAGCAGCCGAAAAAATAAAAAGCTACAAAGATGAAAAACTCAGTTTAAATAGTACAATGAACCATTCTTACAATACACTTCATCGAAACACAGATCCTGATATAATACGGTCTCGGACATACACCCCAAATTTAAATCAGCTTTAAAATGCAATCTCATTAAAACACCCGACTCGATATGACTCCCAATGACAGCACTGTTAAGAGGTGCTAGTTCACTCAGTTGAGACTTGCTGTCATTGTTATGAAGTTAACTCGAGCACGTACCAGAATAAAAGCAGGGACAACAAGTGTTCAAACGAAAGGTGCAGGTTTAATGAACATTTGAACAAAACGAGCACGTACAAACAAAACAAGAACCAAGTTCATCACAACACAATGTATACTTTAAAGTACACAATGTGCTTTAATGTGCACTTAAAGCAACCAACCAATTAATCAATCCTTGTGCACACTGCACACTTTAATGCACACTTCTGAAATCTGTAAGGAGATTGTTGTCAGATTACAGCTGTACGCAAAAGAAACGTGACAAACATATGTAAAGCAGCATAAACACATGCTGATTCCACTAGATGTGATTATCTCTTTCGTGAATTTTACAACATGAACCATTGTCGTCGTAAACAAGCATTGTTATTAACAGCTTATAAACAGACAGTATGCGTTATAAACACAGTATGCATTATAAACAGACAGCATGCATCATAAACACACAGTATGCATTATAAACAGACAGTATGCATTATAAACACTGTGTTATAAACAGACAGTATGCGCTATAAACACACAGAATGCATTATAAACAGACAGTATGCGTTATAAACACAGTGTGTTATACACAGACAGTATGCGTTATAAACAGACAGTATGTATTATAAACAGACAGTATGTATGTATTATTGAGAGACAGTATGCATATATATACACAAAGAAATAGTCACACTGAAATCAGACAAATCCATGACTATGCACAGGTGTATTAATATATATTATATATATATAGTTATATATAGCTATATATACCATAGCGCTATATATATATATATATATATATATATATATATATATATATATATATATATATATATATATATATATAGCTCCTGATATATAGCTATATATATTTCATAGAGAGCTATATATATATATATATATATATATATATATAGACATACATAAATGTATGGTTCGGCATTGACTAGACACCCACCAACGCATATGCGTGTCAAAGTAGCACTATCTCCATCTCTGAATCTAACCAATTAGCCTAGGCAGCAATGAAGCAGGCTTTGAGGCCAAGTGGGAAAGCAACACTTCATTCAGACCTCCTGTCTCGGTTCAAAACCAAGTATGCCTTGCTGACATCAAACCATTTCATCACTCAGCTCACAAGGAGAGGAAAGACGCAAACAAACATAACTGAGAACAATGGAAACTTTTAATTCTTCTCACTGTTCGGGTTTCACGTCATTACGACTATTGGCAAGACCGTAAAGTAACAATCATCAGAAGCATAAAGTAACTTACTTTGTAAGTTTGGGTAAAATATCTACAAAGAAACATGTAAACGTGCAAAAATATAAATATGAAGGGCAGGCAATTGTGAAAATCAGATCTGACCATTATATCTTCAATCCATCCATCCATTCACCTATCAGTCCATCAGCCACCCACCCTAAACACCCACTCAACCACCTAATCCACACACCCAAACACTCACTCGACTACTTAACCCAGCCACCAAACACTCACCCCCCAATAAACCCACTTGACCACCTCACCCACCCAAACACTCACTCGACCTAATACCCAAAACACACCCCCATCACCCATTCATCCATAAGTCCTTCGTTCCATCCATCCAATCCGACCTATCCATCTGTTCTTCATTCACCCATCCAACCATCCATCCATCCATCCACTTAAACACACCCGTCTATCCACCCATCCACCCGTACCCACTCCAAACCAAATTATGCTGCCCATCCAATGCAAAAATTCATTCCCTGATTAATCTCTTCATCCATCCATTCATTCATTCATCCACACAAACAATTCACTTTTCAATGACAATCCTGAAAACATGAGACAGTGGCAGTTTATCAAGACAGTCATGGCTACATTATTAAAAGTTCCAACAATTAAAATCTCAAATTTAAGCCACAAGTTTACTTATCAACCTAAAACCCAGAATATTTTATGCTGCACCTCATTAGACCTGTTTGGCATTGTAAGGTTCTGAAAATGTGTGGTTTAATTACAATAATACAAATCCAACTTCCATCTCAAGCGCATGTGCAGTTGATACCACATTTACAAAGCACATCTTCAACAGAAACTCTACAGAGGAGCCAAAAGCAAATCAAACTTCGTTGGGCATAGGTGGCTCACACGGATAAGAACTGCTGGCTCTCCTGACCAATCGGATTTTGACTAGGCTTGTTTAGTGTTGACTATGGTCTCACTAGAAGAGACCTAATACAATATAATCAAATGACTTCTACACGGCCATTATTGTAACGTCCGAGACGTCAGTTGACGGTTATTCCAGGTGAAATCTCAATAAAATCACAATCTGTTGTAAATCTCCTGGTAGAAATCCGACAGAGATTGTCAGTCAACGTCTAGTGCATAAATATAACGGTGCTATAGAAGTCAAGAGATTAGATCAATATAAATCAATCAATCAATCAATCAATCAATCAAGCAATCAATCAATCAATCAATCAATCAATCAACTAAGCATTTATATAGCGCCCCTTCAGATTAAGAACTGCAGAGATTGAGCAGCAACTCAAATCAGGGTCGGCACATAACTCAAAGGTTTCAATCACGACTCCATCTACAAACAGCAACACATATAAAAGATTTCACGTCGGAAAAGAGGTTTCTGCGAAACCGCTCTTGCACAACTCGATTTGTTCGTCATGATGTCCGAGGTTTAACAGAAAACTCATTTTAACAAGCGACGTCCGATTTGAAAGCATCAGGCTCAGTTGCTCCAAACAGATTAACCGGGCCGAGGCGTCAGAACTTTCGCGCTGCTTTATTTGTTCGTCACGCTGCCCCTGAGGGTTGATCAAGAACTCATTTTTTAAAAAGCGGCTTTCAATTTGAAAGCGTTAAGCTCAGCTCCAAGCACTTTTACAGAACAGATGGCTTCAGAAGAGTCAAAGACAAGTAAACAAAGCACACTACTAGACCTAATTATGCAGGCGTACAACGACTTCACGGCATGTAAATTATCGTCAAACTGTCTGAGACTCGAATCGCGTGACTCACGAACTCGCCTGAAAAGGCCGTGCTCGACCGAGCCAGCTGAGCGCTCGGTCCTGGTTTTGCGGAACCGTTCCAGCAAGGTCAGATTCGGTGGAGTTAGTCGGTCGAAGATGTTGTCTGCGGCGCTGGTGGCGGAATCAGGGAATCTTCCAACTCCATGTCCGACTTTTGTATCTTCGGAATCGCTTCTTCCCAGGACTCCAGACACTGCAAGCATCCAATGTCCAAAGTATCTTAGCCCAATGTACCCTGCTTTAATATGTCCTCAATGTAATTCATTCATTCATTCATTCATTCAAAAATTTAATATAGCGCACCTTCAAGAAACCTACTCAGAAGCGCTCCCAGCCCAGCCACGGCAATAGAGATTAGACTTGAGCAGCTTGTAAAAAGCAGATGTGTTACCCCTAGGGAGAAGGCGAATCTCTAATGGAAGACCATTCCAAATGGAGGGCCCAGCTATAGAGAAATCCCGGCGTTGCCTAATTGTGGAGCGAGCCCGAGGGACTAAAAGTTCTCCCCCGGAAGAAGACCGAAGAGCACGCCGACCAACTGAATCAGAGACCGGGCGGCAGAGCTCACACAGATAGGCCGGGGCACAGCCTAAGAGACAGCGCCATACCAGTACAGCAACCCTATAACAGATACGCTGCGGGACAGGGAGCCAATGCAGCACATCACGCATGTATGCAGAAATAGGGGCAATGTATCATAGGGGTAATGTATCATAGTAATGTATGCACGAAAATCTGGCATTTTCGTACTGTATCTTAGTCCAATGTAACTTGCTCTAATGTATTTTAGACTAAAGTAACTTGATCTGATACATATTCATCTAATTCAACCTGGCCTAAATGCATCTTCGTAACTCATGTAACTCAGTCCAATGTAACTCGATATGGTTTAGCATAACACGGCTTCACCAGAAGAAGCCGAGTGCCACACAGTCTAGTCAGTAGTCATCTAAGTGTCAGTCTTAGTAACAAATTCATCTTTTAAGTCCT
Organism: Allolobophora icterica; assembly: GCA_963556255.1. Lineage (NCBI taxonomy): Eukaryota > Metazoa > Annelida > Clitellata > Crassiclitellata > Lumbricidae > Allolobophora > Allolobophora icterica. Next base: position 2,576,800 of record OY744607.1, on the reverse strand, counting down.
ATCCTTTTGATCGACCAGACAGCTTGTTTTAGGGTTTGATAAAGGTGCGGGTTTCAACTCGTCTAATCCCAGATATTGACATGCACAGACTTCATTCAGGGGCAAGTATCAAATTACGTATACTGTATGTTTGAAGCACGTAGGTGTCCAGACCGCAATCTCGGAGATGATCGAGCCTAGAAGACGCTGGATGTTTGGGCACTTTGCACAGTATGATAGTATGCAGGACCATGCTATGTCACTTTGAGCTTTGATTTCCGGCCCCCAAGGAGCTGGAAGAGAAGGATCGGAAGGCCAATGCACACATGAACCCGGATGGTGGACTTGGGCTACAAAGTCTAGAGAGAGGAGCTCAAAAATGGGACGACTGGATAAAGAGTCATCAAAATGGAACTGTGGTGAATAAGGGCACAGCATTTATGATGACGATGATGCACGTATATGCATGTAGACACTTTATATAGCACCTTTTAAGTAACTCCTAAAAGTGAGTGATGCATTATACAATACAATACACCTGTATTTGTAATTGCCCTCCTTACAAAGTTCAGAAGTGCACACACGATCATTCGACATTACATCGAAGGCGCTGAGCAATTGTAAGTGAAGGACCTGCTCAATGTCTCTACTACTGGGGCGAGGCTCAAACCCACACTCTCCACATTGCAGACCGAGCGCTCTAACCAATCAACCACACGTTGTGCATTGGTACAGTGGCACTAAAGAAATTCTCAATTCAGATCCAAGATAAACGATCGGTTTCGAATTCGATCGGAGACCTTCTGGTAGTAGGAGATCTGTCGGTCGGCCATTTCAACGAAGAGCCTGTGGAAATCTTTTCTCTTGTTCTTGTGCCATCTCTCGAGGTCGGCCTTCAGGTCAGCGTTGGCGCAGGTCACCTTGTCGTTCAGAAGTTCCACCTGTTTACTCAGCTGGACAAAAAACAAGACACGGCTACATCTCGAGTCAAAATCCAACTGCGAAGAATTGAATGCGTCAACCGACTGTTATTAGATCAGTCAACTCTGTAAATATCATAAAAAATAACTAAAACTAAACTCCAATTTAATACAATACTATACTATGAAGTAAACATCAAATGAAGAAATATTACAATGAATGTATATAATTATAATAACTATGAAAAATAAACATAACAAGTAAATTGATACATATATATAAAATATAACATAAAATAAACCAAAAATAAATATTCGAATATGTATAAAATAATATTTGAAATAAATGTAAAACTAAACAATAACAGAATGTACACAAACCAAATAAAATCAAAATAAACGTAACATATACCGAATAAACAGTATTTACATTATATAAATATCTCTAAATGAACACATGAACAAACAAACAGTTTTCATAACCAAAGTGCTCTCTATGCACTGCAAAATCAGACAGTTTTTCATGCAACAATGAACAATTATTTGACTAAAACAAATGATCCTCCAACAAATACACAGAATATAGTGAAGTAAAAAACAAATTTCAGAACACACTACCTCATCCACATCCTTGATTGCATAGAGAAATCACAAATTATCTTGCATTTTTAACACATGCATAGATATAAGTTCTTTTAAAACTGTTAGTGAGTGCTATTGCAAATTTAAAAAGCCATCAAAATTCTTACAGAACCATTAAATGTTAGAGCAGATGTAATCTCTAATATTCCTTATCTCTGAAAATCCAAACAATCATTCGTAACACATCATTAAAAGAAGTCTTAGAAAAACTTTGCAATCCTTTCACACTACGAAGCAAAAGCACAACAAACAACAGGAGACGGAAACTGTCTTCGTAAATGCAAATTTATATAGCACCACTTCCAGAGAGAGACTCATCAGAGATGCTCCTGACCTAACATAATGAAACCACGATCACACAGAATGATCTTCACACAACACACACTCATCTCACGAGCAATGAAAAATGATTTCTCACACATTGGCCTAACAAAGCTTGGGCCAGGAGACAGTTTTACTTATTTAATAAGTAATTAAGTAATTTATAATAGTTAGGACGTGAGGTCGTTAGATTGTACTGGAGACAGTAATTCAATCAGATTTATGCTATTGGGTTGTTCCACAATTAATTTAAAATAGTCAGTTACAGAAGTGATACAAAGAAAATTTCATAATTATACACTTATAATAATTAGGGAAGTGGTTACCTTGACAACGTCCTCGCTGACCTGTTGAAAAGAAACACAAAGGCAACTGAAGACCACGTCTACATAAAAACAGTCTTAGACTAACGATGCGCCATCCAATTAGTACATTTAGACATTATCACTGCTTTTTTTCTAGAAAAAAAAGGTTCCAGAACTGAACAATTATGGAAGGGCTAAAATCACAATAAAAACGGGATTGGGATTTGGGAGGAGTCTCAATTAACACTGAAAACAGTCCACAACACTGAAATTAAATAAAAATAACTAAATTATTGTTTTTATTATTAAAATAAATAAATTATTTTTTAGTAGCTGAAAGAAGGTGCTGGAACGCCATTCCGGCTGAAAAAGCATGGACATTATTATTATCATTATTATGCATCTATTAAGCGCCACTATCTAATGACCAAGCATCAATCGATGGCACTGAGCAACTGTGAGCAAACGACTTGCTCAAGGTCTATATACAGTAACCGTCTCGGAGAGGAGTCTCGAACCTGCACTCTCGACATTACAAGGCGAGCGCCCTAACCAATTGGATACCACGTTCCACATCTATTGCCAGCGCTACCTTGTGAGTAATAGTAGAACAAGAAACGGTGGTAGCGAACTGGCTTCTGCAAGAGGGAATGTGCTCCAGAAGGAACATCTTGCCAAATGTATGTTTTGCATTGGATGGAATCTTATTCCACTGACCTGTTCTCTTTCCTCTTTCTTGCGATTCAGTTCTTCGAGAGTCATGTCGTATTCCATCTGTATCGCGTCACGCTTTCTAAGCACAGCCTTGAAACACATCGAACATTAAAGGATATCAATTAATCCAACCCGTCACACATACATCCATCTATCCACACACCGACCCTCTCCCATCCACTTACCCATTCACAGATTCATCCATCCACCCATCCATCTAAGCCACCCACCCACCCACTCACCCACCCACCTACCCAAGCCCCTCACCTACCCACCCACTCACCCATCCACCCACCCATTCACCCAATCACTCATTAACAGATCAATCCATCCATCCAATACTCACCTGTTTACAAATCCATCCATCCATCCATCCATCCATCCATCCATCCATCCATCCATCCATCCATCATCCATCATCCATCCATCCATCCATCCATCCATCCATCCTAACATGACACAATGAAACCACGATCGAGCAGAATGGTCTACAGAACGAAGGTCTTGCAGAAAAGAGGCGATGTTGGAAGAGAGAGTAAAACAGCCAAGAATTAGTTCACAGCGCTGGATGCTCTAAAGTTCAAAGTGTAAGGGGTTGTCGTACTGTTTTACATTAAATTATATTACCAAAGAACTACTGCTAAGTTCAACATACCTTGATGGCCTCCGTGTAGAGAACATACTCCTTCACTGGATTTCCAAACTGAACCTCGGTTGCATCGACCTGCGTTAACAGAATAAACAAAGAAATAAACAAGGGAATGAAGAAGGGAATAAACAAAGAAATAAACAAGGGAATAAACAACCTATAGAAACAACAGCTCGTTTATCAGGTTGTTTATTTCATCAACAATACTTTGATGTGATTCGCAGGGGTGCTGCAGGGTTAAAAAAATTGAATGCCCTCCCCTCCTGTCCCCCACTCGTAGTCATATACTAAAAATGACAAAAATATCGATGCGATGCCTATTCCTTGTGTGGATTTGATTTGATTGGTGGGTGGATGCACGTGCATCTAATGCGTCCGCCTGAGGGCGCCCCTGTTCATTCAGGTCTAAACTAAAGACTTGTCTCTTTCGACTTGCCCTTAATGGTGCAACGCTTAAAGCCCCTTTCAGTGTACTAACACCAGCATATATATTATGTAAAAAATCACCATGACATCATAAATTAATTTATGCAAACGAACAGAGATACATTGGCCAATCACAAACCAATTCCTGAAGGCCCACGTAACACTTCTCGACTGATTTCGCCAGAGCAGACAGCGCACCACCCAACTTCTCTTCTGAATTCGACCACAAGGTGAAGATCGGACCCCATTCGTTCAGTTCAGCTAGTAAATCTAAAACAAAATATCTTAAATTATTCAAAACTGTCTTAAAATACTATTTACATAGTAAAACTAAAATATTCAGAGTATTTCCTAAAACAAACCAGCATTTAAAGGCAAATTTTAAAATTGTTATTATCATTACGCATTTATTATTCGCCAAGATCAAATGACCAAGCATCAGTCGATGGCGCTGAGCCATTGTGAGTAAAGGACTTGCTCAAGGTTCCTACACAGTAACCGTCTCAGGGGAGGCTATTTAATAAGCGCCAGTATACAATAACCAAGCATCAATCGATGTCACTGAGCAATTGTGAGTAAAGGACTTGCTCAAGGTCCTTTACGCAGTAATCGTCCCACCAGAAATGGGGTTCAAACCCATAGTCTCAGCGCTACAAGGCGAGCACTCTAACCACGTCCCACAATTCTGTGCATTCTTACCACACTGCTCTTTGACAATCCTTTGCGATATTCGTTCCATTGTCCCGAGTTTCTCCCCAAACGCGTAAACATAGGTCGTGATGTCATTGAATTCAGGCGAGCGATTTTTCATCATTAACGAAGCGCTCATGTTGTGAAACGAGTCTGCGAGTCGCGTTATTATGCCTGTGCCTTCCTTCTTTGCTGATTGGAACTCCTAAACCATGTAACGCAACAAAACATAATGTGCGTGTTCTAACAGGATTATTCATCATTAGACATTCTACCATGTCGTTGGATCTTCATGCATTATCAGAATATTCTAAACAGGGTTCTGACAGGCTTATGCATTATTAGACATTCTATTGGAGCATCATGCGTTATTAGAACATCCTAACCAGTGTTCTAATAGGTTTATGCATTATTAGACATTCTATTGGAGCATCATGCATTATTAGAACATCCTAACCAGTGTTCTAACAAGCTTATGCATGAATTCACATTCCACTGGAGCGTCATGCATCATTAGAACATCCTAACCAGTGTTCTAACAGGCTTATTGGAGCATCATGCATTATTCGAACATCCTAACCAGTGAACATTCCAACAGGCTTATGCATTGTTAGACATTCTATTGGAGCATCATGCATTATTAGAACATCCTAATCTGATTGTAGCCGCTGTTGTAACAGACTTATGCATAATTATACAATCAGTTGAAGCTTCATGCATTGCTTATATGAACATTCTAACATCATAAACTATTCGACTGTGTCCTTGGAACATCATACACTATTAGAACTACTAACCCGTTTTCTAACAAGTTCCTACCCATTGTTTGGCGGTCAAGAATGTGTAGTAGTGTTTGTTGAAGGAAAGCACAGGGTGATCAGCGATGCGCTGTAGGAAGTTCTGCAAGGCCACCATTCGCGTTTTGACGAACTCTTGGTTGAAACGATCGAATCTCTTCAGACTATGCTTCTCCGGAAGAGGCTTCAAACAAACCCAGGATGCCATTAATTAATGCTACAACCATCGTTAATTAATACTGCAGTTTTTTTATTGACATTGTGTTACTTTTTACTACTGTGTTCATTGTTGCTTTATAGTGTTTATCTCATGCTAATAAAGATTACTTACTTACTAACATGTTCACGTAGACATATGTAAAAAGATTTGACTGCATGACCAAAAGCCACTTACAGGGACTAGGTGGGTTGGATGCGACTCCTCGAGTCGCTGTCTTAACCAGATGAAGTCGTTGTAGCGTCTTCGGACTTGATACTCTTGAGAGTCAAATTCACTGCGAGTTGTCTATCATGTATAAAAAACACAAATTAGCCCATTTACAAAAAAAAACACAATTTAGCCCATAAAATAAACAACAGGCCACATGGAATTATGTCTAGTAGCAGACGCAACCATATGCATTAAGATAGAAGTACATGTAGTAGTAGTAGTAATAGTAGTAGTAGCAGTAGTGGTAGTCACTTTATTGATCACCAACAGCTTACAAAGTAAACAGACAATTAAGTTCACATCAAAAGGTGTCAAAGGAGAACTTAAAAGAAATCATATGGGTCCCGCTATGCAGTCGCCCAATACAATTAATTAATTGCCTCTGTCTTGAGTTGTGGCTCAAGCTCCTCAGTTTGTCCTTTCCACAGTTTTGCAAGTGCTGAAGTCTGTATTATTCAACAGTAATTTCACTGGTTCAGGTTCTTGAAGTGGTGCTTTATAGATGTCAGATAACAATTACAATTACATCAACGTCTACATTCGTAAATACAACTTATTATGTTAATGGATAGTTTGTATCAAGATAATTAAGCAGTGACGATCCTGATAACGACCAAACATACTCTGGCGCTATAGAAGTCAATGGATTAGATTAGATTAGAAATCCTATTCTGTAATCGCAAATGCGTCAACCTTCGTTGTAACTCTGAATGTAATGTATGATTCCATCGTTGACGTGTGTTTCTCGGGATTGTCGACGATGACGAACAGATCGTGTTCGTCGCTGTCCAGGTCATCTTCGGCCGACTTTCTTGCTGAACGAAAAGAACACTGGCCGCCATTTTGATCGTTGCTCAAATCAAGATTTCGGGTAGATGTGGGACTGATCTGCGACAGGTAGTACTAGAACAACCACACAAATTGACAAAGAACATATCAAGAAGATATTATCACACGGAACAGGGATTATTGAAAACAGCTCAATGGAATGCGTTCAATTCTGCAAGAAGAACTGAAAAGAGCAAAGATCAAACTTAAGAATGATTGATTGACTGACACTGTACATTATTTTATTCTGGTCGAGTCTATGAGACTATGACATCCGAGCGTGAAATGTACATATTACTGATAAGCACTTAAAAAAATCTTTAGCATGTGTTTAACTATTTGCTATTTTGTTTCAGTCAGTTTGCCGATCGATTAAAAAGTGCTCCAATGATCACGCAGTCGCGTAATTACGTTTACACAAATCTACCCACATCATCCTAGTATTATCTGTAGTCCGTTAATTTACATTTAGAATTGTGATCGGCTAACTGGTACTTCAAGTTTCATATCGACTAGTCTAAACGTCTCAGAAAGCCAAAGAAAACGTTAAGAAATGCGGCAGGAGTGGTCCGGCGCTAAGTAAACATCCGATAATCGAATGCATTCCCTAGAAGCGTTTCTGGGCGAGATACACAGAAATCAGTGAAGCGAATTAAAATATCGGCCATACTTCGAAATCATACTCGTCCGATTCTTCGTCGAGGGCGCTAGATAAAGGATCTTTAACCCCAAGAGGGTCTTTAAAATCCGCGGAATTTCCATCGGCTGCTGAATTAACTACAGACGATGGTTGAGAGTCCGCCATTGTTTGTGGTCACGTGCGCAGCAGTGCCCCGCCCCCTAGATTACCGTACATGTCGTAATTGACGCCGATTATCATCTGTTCAATATCGGGCTTCACGAAGAAATACGGTATTTTACTTTTCAACTGAGCGAAGCATCTATTGCTATTAAACAACGCTTCTTGTTTAGTTCGACAATTTGTTCACTTCTATTATTGGTATTAATTGTCGTAATCAACTGTCATGATTGCGTATTTGGGCTATATTTTGGGTGTTCTTTTAATATGGGACAACCTTTACTACTTTTCTCTTGCACATATTTTGAAATTATATCAACCTACCTGAAACTTGACATGCAGAAGTGGACGATAAACCCGATTCAAACCATTCTCTTATTAAGCAGAAAATATCGATTCTAATGCTAGACATAACTGCGCCTTAAAGGTACCTACCCTCCTGAGCTGCGGTCTCTTCCTCAAGACTCGTCACCGCTTTCTTCTCTGCTCTGAAGATTGTTCTCTTTCACAGGGGCTGGGCTGGGAGCGCCTCTGAATAGCTTCCCTGGAAGGGCGCTGTATAAATGCTTGAATGATTGATTGAGTGTCTCCATTTTACATACACAGCTTTACCCCATTCGTCAGTGGTTGTACGTCATTCTATTCAAATGTGCATCTGGGCTTGTAGGTACAGAGAGCTCACTCAGGAGCTATACATATATAGGCGCCACGTAAATGTGAAACTGTGATTTTAAAATCTTAGGGTGAACAAAGGTGTAAAAGATCCATAAATTTGTGTAACAAAGGCGCTTAATTTTCGTCAGTTCTGTCCGTCTCTCTAATTAATAAACTGAATTTCTTCTTTTTCTTCTTCTTTAGACACATGGTTAGCTTCCCACAAATCTGACCATTCTTTACCTACCGAGAACAAAATTTATAAAAATTGTTTACCTTCGAAGGATTTTTATGACCCTCGTTTACTTTTCAAAAATTCTTATTGAAACTTTTCATTTCCCATATTTTTGGTGACCTTGTCCACACTTCAGATGCCTGCATACAGATGCCTTCTTTGGTTTCCCATTTTCATCACAATCTACCCAACTTTAATGGGCAACCATCGCTAAAACCAGTTTCAGAGAACTCAGTGGCAAGTCCCAAAAATCCACTGGGGTACATGGCCCCATCTGGTGCATTGAAAAACAAACACAAGAGTCTTTCCAAATGGCAAACACGGCTTTTCTTAACAAAATGATGTTAACACAAAGTCATGTGTATGTCTGTACCTCACAGGAAATCACCAAGCAACTGCTTCTACGTACACATGCGTTTCTATATCGATCAGATCAGAAAAAATCCAAAATAACAATCATCGCTAATCAAACAATGCCCGCAGCTCTGCAAGATAAACGTTACAGACAAAAGCACTGCAAGCAATGGCAAAACAGGCAGCACAGCCAAATCCTCAATGGAAAAGTTGAACCATCCTTTGATCGCTGTTGAAGATTGGTCAAAACAGTTACAGAAGCTAGCTGCTTGCATGGACCCTTCATACGATACAACTGCATTTCTTGTTCAATAATTCACAGTATTTATATAGCACCTCTTGAAGATAATTCCTCAGAGGCACTCCCAGTCCAACCCCGGCGGAAGAGAAGTTTTCAGTCATACACCCCTAGTGATCGGAAGCACAGCGCACTGTCAAAGAAAAGCAGCATACATGTAGCTGTTGATGATGAGCTACAATCCAGTCTAGATGCATTCAGAAGATAGAAAGAGATCATCAGATATCTGCACGAACACAGCAACTTAGGATACCAATCGACTAATACCCGTCGTTCCGATTTACACGTGTCTCTAAGGTCACTGGTCACTTGGCACAGGATGGATTTGAAACCCATAAACGATCATTTCGATAGGTTAGAGTGCTCAGCATGTAATGTGGAGAGCACGGGTTTGAGCCTCCTCCCCAAGACGGTTACGGTATAGGAACCTTGAGCAAGTCCTTCACTCACACTTGCTCAGCACCATCGACTGACGCTTGGTCATTATATAGTGGCGCTTAATAAATAGCCTCCTCCACTGAGACGGTTACTGTGTAGGGACCTTGAGCAAGTCCTTAACTCACAATTGCTCAGCACCATCGATTTATGCTTAGTCGTAACATAGCGGCGCTTACCAAATGCAAGAATACCCGGCTGAGATATTTCATCACTCAAAAACACTAATCCAAAAATAATTCATGTCCGGTTTCAAGGTCAAACTGGATTCATTTTATAAAAGTTTCTGAACATTAACAATGGACCCAGGAGATGGTCAGCATGCCATTTAAGAAATCTGGTTTTCAAAATTAGTAATCAGATTTCCATATCAGCATGCAGCACAAAACTTAGTTTAGAAACAAGTCTCGCAACACAAGGCCCAAAAGAACAAGCCCACAAAGTGGCAACGATTTGCAAGACGTTGGCTTCCACAGATTCACCAAACCTTATAACATGCTTCGCTCTTAAACTAATTCTAATACATCCAGGCACAGATATAACAAATTTAGAGTATCACCGCATTAAGTGTGCGTTCTATAGGTAGTGCGCTTGGCCGTGATCCGACAGTTGCAGGTCTTAGCCTGCTGAACAGACTCTGAGCAACAACCGTGGGCAAGTTGGTAATGTACATAAGCACTGGTACGACTCTGTCATCAAGCCGAGTTTGGTACCATGGTCACCTGGGAAGTACGCAGGGAGATCTGCAATGAACTGAGCCGTTATTAACCATGCCGATTAATAGCAAATAATAATAGTAATAACAAATAATAATAATACCAGAAATACAAAATTTATATAGCACCACTAGTAGAAATCAACCAGCGGCGCCCATTGGAGCTGTTTTACACGTTTAAACATGACCCGTTCACAACGTGAGATACAGACTGAAAGCGTTACAAGAAGGTTCCAAATGTTACTGGGAAAAATCACACTACAGACTGTGCTACCAAAACTACATCAACTCTCATCTCCTACGTTAAATTAAACTAGAAAAAATCTCTTCCGGTCTTCGAAAAACATCAAACCAAAAACCGACATTCCAGACACAACTAAAACTAGTTACAAAATATACACAACCTTTGTACAAGCAATTTAAATAGCAGTTTCGTGCATACGTACATACTCACACGTATATTTACAGAACCAAAAAAAACGTACGAGAGAAACGATTCCAGCTAATTTAGCCGTTCCTAAAGTTAATTTTTATAGCTGCGCTAGCTGCCCGGCAAAAGCGTTGCCAGGTGGTCGACTATCACAGGATGCTGGTGGTGTCAAGACTGCTTGCATGCGTTCAAATGGAACCGTCGCACTCGACTGTTCCTGCGCTGCGACTGCACGGAGCAGGAAGCATCTGCGCTGACGTGGTCGCTGTGGATGGCAACAGGAACATGCCTCATGTCCGAGGTATCGTGATCTGCAATGAAGAATGTCTCCTTACAACACATTATCTATTATAACATGAATCCTGATCTAATCTAATCTGGGAATTTATATAGCACCACTGTCGTAATGAAAATGGCAGCATTTACATGGTTGTTTCTATTCATAACTGCATTCTATAGCTTCTATTCATAACTGCATTCCCTAAATTCTATTCATTACTGCATTCCTAACTTCTATTCATAACTACATTCCACACCTTCTATTCACAACTGCATTCCATCGCTTCTATTCATAACTGAATTCCATGGCTTCTATTCAAAACTGCATTCCATGGCTGCTATTCAAAACTGCATTCTATAGCTTTTATTCATAACTGCATTCTATAGCTTCTATTCATAACTACATTCCCTAACTTCTACTCATAACTGCACTCCCTAACTTCTATGCATAACTGCATTCCATAGCTTATATTCATCACTGCATTCCATAGCATCTATTCATAACTGCATTCCATAATCACAATTTCCCACACAGAAGCAGCACATCATCAAACAAGATGGCCAAGAACAGGAACTCCAAAACTATCAGCACCCAACCAGCTTAAAACACACCCTCAAAATAAAAACCGGATCATGCGCTCGGAACAGTCATGTGTTGCATTTAAGTAACGTTTAACAAAAGTTTCACGTAAGTAATATTTAATGTCTAAGTAAAGTAACGTTCCATGGAACACATTTTCAACGGACCTTCGAGACTCGTTTCCGCAAGGACGTGTTCCTCCTCCTCGAATTCCTCGTCGCTTGAAGCGGGGCAAACCCGATGCAGGTTGACGAGGTAGGGGACCACGGTCATACTCCGAAGGGTGTCGCCATCGTCTGGGCGTGGGGACAGACGCACGTACTCGGACATCATACGGGGGTGCTTTTTCCTAAACCAGCTGTTAGCCGCACAAACAATCCAATGTTAAAGTAATGTTACATATTCAAAGTTTTTCTTCAATTTAATTAACATCCTCCTCAAACTCCAAAGCGGAGCAACAACAAAGCCGTCCCTCCCGATTCTTATATCGGAGAGGAAAGTAAGGTAATGGGGAAGCACAGTTTGGCTGGCCGGAGAAATCTTTGTTCCTCTCCTCGAGGTGAACTGCTCTAACTTGTATGTACGTGTATGTTTGTGCACGTGTATGATGTATGTGCATGCATGTGCATATGTGTGTATTGTGTTGTATTGTATTTAAACATTTATAAAGCGCCGCTGGTAGGTTAAACCGTTCAGAACCGTTCCATGCAAGTGTGTATGTTTGTGCGAGTGTATTTGTGTGTGTTTACACACATACATGAACATGTATGTGTGTGTTATTGGTTGTTACTTATGCATGCACCATGACAAAGCAGTGTTGTGCTTTTTCAATGGTTGGACCATCCCCCGGAACAGACTCCCTTGGATCTGCACGCCATCTTAACTAGGGATTCTGCTTGCACTTGCTAGAAGCACTTGAAAACTGTTCTTTTCTGCAGAGGTTGGGCCGAGTAGTTATCTGGAAAAGGCGCTATATAAATGCTCTCAACGAATGAATGGAAAGATAAAGCAAGGTGAATCGGATCTATTAATCTAACAAATCCAGCAGAAGGTCTAATCCCGATCTAATCTAATGACTTCTGTAGAGCCGTAATCAGGTATCAATCGATGGTCTCTTCACGTGAAATGGCAGATATCGAAATCCGCAGCAAAAGCCCGCTCAAAATATGCAAATCGTGCATCTGTCACGCATTTACAATATTCCTGTTCCTCTTCCTTTCACAACACAGATTAATTTATGACATTATAATTTTTATAAAGGCTCTACATAAATAAAGAGAAATACAGATACATGCATACGAGCACAGAAAGAGAAGATGAGCAAGACATACTCATGGGCTCTGATCTGCTGAATGGTAAACCTCTTGCACGGCTCATACTGCAGTAAACCTGTAGGAAACACCACACAAGACATAGTCCATTAGCATAATCTAATCTAATCTCATTTAATCGTTATTGCAACATACAAGGCATCAATTAATGGAAGCTTCTTTTAATTTGCATCCAGTTCAAAATTTTAACTCTAATGCACAACAGTTTGGCCAGGGTAGCTCCTTCATACCTCAAGAAATAAATAGCTAAAGAAATAAGTAGCTGAAAAATAAGTAGCTAAACAAATAAGTAGCTAAATAAATAAATAGCCAAATACATAAATAGGTAAATAAATAAATAGCGAAATAAATAAATAGCTAAACAAAAAGATAGCAAAATAAATAAATAGCAAAATAAACAAACAGATAAATAGCTAATTAAATAAATAGCTGAAATAAATAAATAGCTAAATAAATAAATAGCTAAATAAATTAGCTACTTAAATAAATAAATAGCTAACAGTAAACCGATCAAGACTCCTACCTCTGATAAGATCAGCGAGTAGCTTATCGACGCAATCGGGTATCACATATTCACCCTTGCCGATATTTTCAAACAGCTTGTAGATATTGTCACCCTCGAACGGATAGAGTCCCGTGGTTATGTTGTACCTACAATGCACAAGGTGTCTGTTTGAGAAAATATTTTTACAAGACGTTGTAGAAATCCTTTACGACATCATTCGAGTGACACCATTATAGAAAAGTCTTCGAGTACTTTATAACCTGATATGAAAGGTCATCCTAAAATACATCGCCGATCCTATATTCACATCCGCCATTGCACACAGGCCACATTACCAACCACAGACATAAGGACGAAATAGAGAAAAGCGCTTACAGCGTAATGCCTGACGACCAGATGTCCACTTTGAAACCGGCAAAAGTGTCCTCCCCGTTGGCGATTTCCGGCGGTTGGAACGCGGGTGAGCCCTGGCTCGTCCGACAGATGTCATTCAGTGCAAACACATCCAAGGCCTGCAAGCAACCGGAAGACTTAGAATCCAATCAACCGATTGGCCAATGAATTAAGCCAAATGTAACTGTAATTTATATATTGCCATTTCAAGAGAGACTCATGAGAGTCGCTCCCAACCTAACACAATGAAACCACGATCAAACAAAATGGTCTTCAAGTATTTGTGGAAAAGAGGCGAAGAGAGGCTGAGCAGTTCATGTTGCAATTAGTAATCTTTACCATGCTGGTCTGTAATACGAGTACACATGACATGAACCGGTGGTTCACAAAAAAAATGGTATTCAGGTCTATGGTCAGTGATTTTAAGAATTTAAATGTATGTCTACTGTATGTCTGATTGTAATTATAATTAGTAATCTCCATAGCATCACTGTCTAATGCACAAGGTATCAACTGATGGCACACCAAAACCAAGTCGTAATCCAGACAATATACCTCAATGTGTACACTAGTAATCTGGTACTACCCCCGGTAATATTACTCTGTTTATGAATTCACCTCAAAAGCACAGATAGCTGGATCAAAACAAGTCTTCAAATCTTTGTGACCTGAATATCTGTGTGTATGCATGTGCATGAGTGTGTATATGTCTGAGTGTGTATGTGCGATTGTGCGTGTATGTGCGCATATGTGAACATACGCACACACTGTTAGGGAACCTTACAATGTGCTTCTTACAAAAGAACAACATATTCATCTGGAGATGGACTGCACCTGTGTAGCTGGAGAAGGTCTCACTCAGACACATAGAGCCAGACCGATAAACTCTCTAAAGGATAAACAGTTCAAGCAAATCTTGCCTCTGCTACACCAAGATCCGTGATTTTCAGAGTTTCGTCGTTGGTCAGAAGCAGGTTGCCCGGTTTAATGTCTTTATGCACGATGTTCTGACTGTGCAAGTATTCAAGGCCGTCGACGAGCTGAATGAAATAACTATAAAAACAAAACACACGAAATACTATCAGTAACAAAAGTTACGGCTTCTGTAACGTAACTGGATATTTACATAACTTTACATGTAATGTAAACTCATGTGTATACAGCATCTCACAAAAGTGTTTGACTCATAATATATATGTGGGGAATGGTAGCTGAATGGATAGAGCGCTTGACCTGTAGCGCAAAGAGTAGGGGTTCGATCCTCTACTCAGGTGGTCACCGTGTAGGGACACTGAGCAAGTCCTTTACTCACAATTACTCAGCGACATAGAAGTTCATAGATCATGTGTGCACTTCTGAACTCTGTAAGGAGGGCAATATCAAATACAGTTGTATTGTATTGTAAAGTAAGTAAAGTAAGTATATTCTTCATTACACGATTAGCAAACGCACAACATTGGAACAGTAGCTAGAAGCATTGAATGTAAAACATAGAAGTAATAAATCGAAATAAAAATTATAGAATAAGTAAATAAGTAAGCAAGTGTTTTCTTATCATTTATGCACTAACCTGGTAATGTAACCCTTCCCTGTATGTAACTGATTTAAACCAGTGCTATAAGGCAGGTTGAAATGGCAAACAGCATCATGTGCTGCAGAACCTAACTGCAGTGGAAGACTGTTCCAAGAGGAATCTCTAGTAGAGGAGGAGCATATTAGACTTTAACCGAATCTCACTTGTTCGCCTGGAAGATCGGAAACCTCTTTCCCGGCGCGCCTTCGAGTAGTTCCTGTAGACCAACGACACAGTAATCCATCACCATGTACATCTTCTGCTTCTCAACGTTCTCCAGAACGTCGATCAGCTCGATAACGTTTCGATGATGAAGTCTTTTCAGCAGGATTATTTCTCTGTAAACAAATCACGCACATTTCTACTTTTACTTAAAGTCACACCATTTTGGATTTGTTAGATGGATACATTTCAGCTTTTTAGTGTGAGGTTCTCTAAAGGCGTTAGTTTTGTCACGTGGTGTTGCAAGTTGCAATTCAAGGGATTCAATTTTCTAATTTGTAAGACTGAAGTCCAAGTTTCTAAAAAAATTAGTGGTGCAAATGAATTCAAAATCTTTAAATATCAAGCAAATCAGGTAATTTCTTACATCATACTACATTTAAGTAGCAAGGCCCTCAGAAGATTAACAGAATTGTACCTTTTAACGTTGGCTTCACCGTTTGGAATTCGTCGAAGCTTTTTCTTCTTCAGGATCTTCACTGCTCGCCTGCATAGCGTCTCCGAGTCGAGGCACTCTTTGACCTTCCCGTAAGACCCCTCTCCGAGCATGTCTCCCATTATATACTTTCCCACATACTTGGCCTTTTTCTTTACGGGCCGATACACGATCAGCTCCGAGTTAACCCTGTGAAAGCCTAGACTGTGGTCCTCGTCTTCCGGTAGCAGGGCCCCAAGACCGCATCCGACTGGTTCTAACTCCTGCGAGTTAAAGTCATCGCCTCCCAGTCCGAACCGGACATCTCCCCCGTCCATTTTAATTCAACGGTTGTTTGCATAAATAAAAAGCACGATATCTACAAAACATGGTCACTTCTTGTCTTCTACACGAAACTACACCGCATCTGTGTCCGTCGGTCAAGAATCCATTAAACATCTAGGAAACGGCTAAATGGCACCCCGTGGAGTAAGCATCTCCAACGACGATGTTATTGTCAAATAACCATAATAGAAATCCTTGCAGTATTGCTTAGGTTGATCATTGCATTCTGAATATCTAAAAATCCATGAATAAATAGCCAGATGATTGACTCAAGAACAATTGCACCGAATCTAAATAGCAATCCTATCAGACCCAATGCTTGTATCTGCTTTACAACAAATCTATTCTGAAAACGAGGCCATTAATTCCCAAGAAACTTCCGCTACCGTCCCAAAAAAACAAAATACGTTGGTCAAAGTAGCCGCCCAAAATGATATAATTATTAGTTGAATATCTGTTGGATTATAATAATAATGATAACTAGTAAGTGGCTGTGCTGACTGATTTTCCAATTCAATACAATTAAGGAATGATGTAGTCGGATTAGGATTTCTTAAACAAGTTAAAGATAAGTAAATAAGTAAGTAAGTAGCCTTTATTTGTATCTGACAAGCGCAAATGACAGTATTACATGTTATAGAATTTCTTTCAGTTTCCAATGATTGCAATGAAAAACATAATGCAAATTTTAAAGTGGGGAGACGCCCTCAGGTACGCGCTAACCAATGTGCGCCTGTGAATAAGCTGGTTCCCGCGACTTCGCTTTTTTGGGAGCTGTAGAAATCTCGAGATTACGATTACGAATGTAACTAATTGGTACCACAGTATAAATAATTATTTATACTGTGTTGGTACCAATCTTCTTCGTTCTGGCGGAACCCGCCTTTATCCTGATTCCCGCGGCTTTGTTTCTCGGCGCTGTAGGCCTACAGTAGATATCTCGAGATTACGATTTGTCAGCTCCTTCCGCCAATCAATGCATTAATTGTGTCTTCTACACCGGTGCTGTAGAAGTTTCCACAGAAGAATAATACAAGGCATCACGCCTTTGGCTAAAATTTGCCACAATACCGAATTCGCAGGGAGCTGCAACAAAAGCTATCACTACCAGCACTGAGCAGAGTTTGATCTTTTCTGTATCCACCGTGGCCGTCTGTAATGTAAAATGTAATAATTATTAATTGTGTCCGTTATAATTGTGTAGCGACGATGTCACCGTATTGCCTCAACCCTGCTAATTTTCGATACTTTTGTCGGTTACAGTAAATCGGAGATCACGATTACTTACTTATTTACTTAGTCGTGCGCAAGAACCTATGTATAAGAGGTCGTTGGCAAGAACCAGAGCCGTGTCAAGCTAAGAATAGGTATCAAGGAATCCTTGGAGCATATCAGTCTAAATATAGATATCGATGGCAAGAACGGTTATGGCGTAAAATGTACATATGGTGTTGTTGAATTAGCGTATGATTTTTGGTGTCTGCGATTAAACGTTTGCACTATCGTTGTGTAGAATTTATCCATTTATTTAAAAGATCCTCCTGTTGAGATATTTGATGGTTAGTGTACTTAGACGTTGAACTTGTTTTTACTTTTCTAAATTTTGGAATAATGATCTAAAGCATGCGAACGATAATAGGTGGTTTTGAGTTTACTGGTTGCGCAATTGGGCAGATTCTTTTAAACAAGTCAATCCCTGGAAAACCTCAAACTGCTTAACGAGATTTTATTACTTACCAGAGGTTCATTCAAACCGGCAGGGGTGGTGAAGGATCTCATCCTATCAGTTTATTGGAAAATGATCAGGGTTGATACACGGTCGATATAGAAAGCGTGGACATTTACATTTTATTTTATTTACAGACCAGGCAATCACCATAAAGGCTCTTTCATTTATTGTGCTAGTGTGTTTAAAATTGCACAAGCGCAGTATTTTGTTTCTTATTTTTCTTGTTAGGTATGGATCCAAAAGAGAGAGATCAGGCTGCAGGTAGTTCTTCCGCTACTGCGACTGCGAGAGCTCCAACTATGACCTACGTTTGTGCTGGTCAGCATTCTGTGTTCTTAATTGAAATATTAAAATAGAATATTAAATGTGGGGTGCATAGCAAATCCTGGAAACCCCTATCCCAACATGGAATTCCGCCAAACCCAGAAATATATATTTTCTAAATAAAGTAAAATACAAAAATGAAATAAAATCATTTGCCCAAATCTAACTATGAAATTTCGGGATATTTGCAGAGATTAGTGTTTAGGATTTTCAATGCTTGGTAGAAAACTTGGTTTTGAGAATTGGGTTTATTTTGCGTTTTGGTATGGACAATGACTGTTATTATCATTATTATTGTTAATTAGTAACTTCTATTGCACCGGTGTCTAATGCACAAGGCATCAACTGATGGTGCACCAAAGCTAAGCCGTAATCAGGTCAACATCCAGAAGATCAGTCCGTGAGACAGAGAGCCAGACTTAGTAGTGACCGTTGACTGAAGCCTGGGGCAATATTACAGTAGTGCTATAGAAGTTCTTGAATTATTGTTGTTACTGTGATTGTTAAAACTCTTGTAGACTGTCACATGGAAAGTGAGATTCGCTCAAGAGATGCCATCAGATGTAGAGAATGCGGATATCGAATTATGTATAAGAAACGCACGCGCAGAAGTAAGTAAGACATTTGGAAACCATTATATTTCATTGTCAGGATGCATAATTGTCTGATGGTAAGTGTGGTGGATTGTCAGGGGTGGTCACTGGTCGGGGCTTCAATCCCAGACAAGGCTGAAAGGGTTTTTGAATAGACTGGTTTCCGTGATTTCCCTTTGTTGGGCGCTGTTGAGATCTTGAGACTACGATTTAAAGAAATTTATGCTTTTCTTGTGCTCCCTGAGCTATAAAATGAGTACACTGTCTGTACAAGGGAGAGGTCTGGTCACCTACCCTTATATGCTGAGGTCATTTCATACCCATGGCTACCTGTCACGGTTAGCTCAAGGGACTGCTTGTGTTCTCATCTTTTAAGTTTTTCCTAACTTCTAGCTTGAACTTCAGTTTATCTATTTTTGAGGCCTCAGCCCAGATTCTACAACTTCTTTTCTGGGTTTAAAAGTTAACATATCTTATGTTTTTGGGGTAGATTAAGCAGTAAATCTTTCTCAAGTAGATTGTCTTTGGTCTGAAAGTGGACTGCCTTTCTTGTTTTTTTAGTTGGACTGGGATAAGCAACTGCTGTGGTACCTAGGCATGAGATATTGTGAGGCTCTTCCTTCCCCTCACCATGCAGAGTGGGCACCCCAAAGACAGATAGGGTCTCAGAGCATGTTAAGTCCCTATGCAGGTTCTGGGGTGAAGCCCCACACTTTTCCATGCACTTACATGTTAATCTGAATCGTCAAGAATTGTACAATAGCTTAAAATAGAAATCCATAGAATGTTTTACTTGCTTATTAAAAGTCATTTTTATGACACTAAATTGCCGATACTATAATTTTCTGTTTTCTTTTGTTTCCAGTGGTTGTGTTCGATGGAAGATGAGTCGGAAATAAATGCGAAGGATGCTCTGCTTAACACACAAACATTAGCAAAAGACTTTGGCAAACTGGGATTTGTAATTTGAGCTGTTTAACTGCGTTTGTTGAAAAAAAAATACACAAACCTGAAAACGTTTGTTTCTGAATAAGAATCGTTCTAAACCACTGTTGGTTTAAAGTTTCACGTGGCAATTTATATAACGAATACAGCTGACTAATTTTTGTACATGAGAACAGAAACAGCCCAAGAAGCTTGCCCCTATTGGCAGTTAGAGGTTCCATGTGGTAGGGACTTCAATTTCTTGGCCTAGGCATATGAAAGCAGATGGTTGGTGCTCTTCCTGGCCACCTGAGCTTCCGACTGACAGTGTACAGTGGATATGCTCATTTCACAGCTGAGTTTGCGAAAAAGTGCTAATAGAAGAGCGATCTTTAAAAGTTTTTTTGTTCTGGCAGGTGTTGAAACCTGACCATTTCCTGGAAAGTCCAGCAACCTGATCACTGTAACAAGTCTATCCAACTGAGACTAAGTATTTTAACACTTTAACGACGAGCTGCATCGGTTCCCAGTCAATTTTAGTACACGCTCGTCATTAAAGTGTTAAATTAAGGGTTGTGTACAATGCCTTTTGGAAGTCACTGAAACACGTCCATTATTAATTAGTAACCTGTTATGCCATTGTCTAATGCTAAGGGCCTCAACTGATGGCACATCTAATGCAAGCCATAATTCCTCACAATTAAAAATAACCATGTTTGTAGTTTTATCTTGTAATTATGAGATAAAATTCTGTGTTGTGATGTTGAGCCATTGCTTCTTTTCTGTCGATGGTTGAACCATTCTAGAGAGAGAAAGAGAGAGAGAGAGAGAGAGAGCAGTTCCTTAAGCTAGTCTGAGAGGTATGTAGCCAACGTTTAAAGTGCTAGCAACTTCCATTTTTTGGCATCGGCATGTGAGGGTGGGTGGCCAGACCTCTCCCTCGCCGTTTGATATTCCCACCAACAGTGTACAGTCAGTGTACTAATTATAGCTGAGTTCGCTACTGCGCAGACGGAATAGACATCTCGAAACAAATTTCTGCCCTGCCAGGGATTTGAACGCCCAACCTCTTGGTTGAAAGTACTGCACGTTAACATTGGTAGGCACACCCAACATGTTCTTCAACAGTGCTGCTAAACTGTGTGAAATTTGTTCAAAACGTCCAAAGAGGTCAAGTTAGAGATGTTCAATCCTGACCATTACAGTATTTTGGTCCATATGCCAGTGCATATTAATTTTAACTATAATCAGTGGGACAGATGTCCCATTAATTTTAACATTTTATATGGCATCGTCATTGCAATGAACGCTACTTCTCGTGAATAATCTGGTGCCCTGCTCTATGCTTTAAAGTAGCTCTTAAGAAATTTCCTAGCTTACGATTATGATTGCAAAGCTAGCGAGCAAGCACTTTTCGTTGTCGCTGTTGTCGTCGTCTTAGTCATAGGCGTAATTTGTGGGGGGTACGAGGGGTACCCGTACCCCCCACTTTTTGGACTGGGGGGTACTGTACCCCCCACTTTTTAAACAATGTCAATCAATATTTTTTTTATTTTGCCTTCCCAGAGAATGCAATCTCCGCCAAAGTGCGAAAGTTCTTAGATACACAGGTAAATCGAGAGCCAAAATTAATGAGAATACTGACAGGGAATATGTTCAAAATGGCCACCATGCGAAAAGCGAAAGTGGAGGAGAAATTGGTACCCCCACTTTTTAGACGAAAGTTTTGGTACCCCCCACTTTTTAGACTAAAGTTACGCCTCTGGTCTTAGTCATCATCATTATTGCTATCATCATCATCGTCGTCGTCATAATCACCAACTTACTGTGACCAACATCATCGTTATCTCCACAAACAACATCGTCGTCGTCATCATCAGCGTCGTCGTCATCATCATCATTTCGCAGACTGAGTTGAATGAGTTCTAGATGCCGTCGTTAGGTGGCGCAAACCTGAGTAGGCTATCTTCTGATTTAATGCTGAGGCAGCCAGTGTTCCCATAAAACCTTCGTGAGTCAGTTGTAGAATTGAGGAATTACCCCGTCAATTTGTTTTTCTACTTTCTTCCGGTTGAAAACGTTAATTAAACTCTACAAACTGAGCTGATAATGCGCTGGAAATTCGTCTTCGAGAATTCCGGAATGTATTCGTGTTGCTGGTGTTTCCATGTTCGAACTGGAACGATCCTTTTCGGAATTTTGTGGCTGGTAAATAATCGCAGTTGACGAACCTTTCAGTTTTAGTCAGAAATGCTCGAAGTCTAGAAATTCTTCGCCATTTGCAAATCATGTAGCGAACTATTTCTATGTGTGAGTCGTGAGTAGTCTAGTTGGAGGTTTTTAATATTGCAATATTATGGGTTTTAGTGTTGGGAACAAGAAGAAGCTGCTGCAATAATACTAACATATGGGCGTGGTTTCGGTTAAGGAAGTGCAATTTCGCAGAAATTGTGCCCTGCTCGTTATTTACATGTAATCGATGGCTGCATGTAATGTAACCCTGCCACACATGACATGAATTCAGGATACTGTAACTCCCAGTATTTTGCTTTTGAAGAACGTTCTTGTTGAGTAAACAGTTGTTTTTCCTTGCTTCATAATTTGAAGGCAAATAGCAAATGACAGAGATGTTCCACCACTCATAAATAAATCGTTGTCTTAGTGGACCCAATTTCTGGATGTTGACCCAATTACGGTCAACCCAATTACGGTCTGGTTTTGGTACGCCATCAGTCGATGCCTTTTGCATAAAACACTGGCATCAACAAGTTACTAATTAACTAAATAACTGTTATTTGAAAGGTGCTACATAAATACTGATGGTCACTTCAGCTCCAGAACACATCATGCAGCTCTTTGTAATGTAGTATAATGTAAATATCTGAAATTTCCCAGCACGATACAAAAGCCACATCAGGAAGACCAACTTATCCGCTGGTGCTACATCGAATCAGGTTTGCAATGGGCAAGATGTTTGGTCCATTTCGGTGCCAGGTCAGAATCTGGGTGAGGTCAAGCAGAGCAGACAGCATGGTGCTATGTGGAAATCTTTCTTCCTGTATCGAGTGAATTTGGTTGACGAACACTGCACTATGTAGTTCATGGGCATTTATTGGTTATGGGCTCTGTAAAGTGATTCAAGTGCACTGGACCATCCTCAGGGAACAGTCTTTCATGTAAAATGAGAACTTTCCTCCTCCACACATACACACAAATGCACATACATACATACATATATGCATACATACATAGATACGTAATTTAAAAAAAATTACGTATACAGTACAAATGCACGCATGCATACAAACGCAAACATACTGACATACATCCATACTTAGCCAGACATATATCTTGCTGGATTACAAGTCATTTTATTATGTGTTGGTTGTTTTCAGTTGGTTCAGGTTGCGCTCGTGGGTCTGAGTGCTCTGGTTGTCCTGCAATGCAGCGTCTACGAGCGTTGTCCGCTGCCTGGTCTCGTTGACGTTCCAGAACCAACGGATGTGATAGCAACAACGGAACCGGAGTGGAATGGGTTGATGAAGAAGCTGAAAAACTGCAATGATGGCAAGTCTGAGTAATTCAGTTCTTAAGGGAACAGTACCAAGTTTTTCCATGATCAGGTACACAACCTTTGCACATCTGTGTGTACAGGAACCAATACGATACGATACAATACAACTGTATTTGATATTGCCCTCCTTCTGAAGTTCAGAAGTGGTGCACACACGATCATACGACAGCACATCGTTAGCGCTGAGCAATTGTGAGTGACGGACTTGCTCAAGGCCCCTACAAGTGCTGTAACCATCTGGGGTAGTAGAAGAAGAGCAGTCCCTTAAGCTAGCCGTGGGGCAGCCATGGGTATGAAATGTTAGCGACTTCATTTTCTTGGCCTCGGCGTATGAGGGCGCGTTGCCTCACCATCTCATCTTCCCACTGACAGTGTACGGTCAGTGTACTCATCATAGCTGAGTTGACTAGGGGGGGGGTGCAGGTGGAACAGAAATCTCAAACCTAATTTCTGCCCTGACAGGGATTTGAACCCCTGACCTCTCGATTGACAGTCCAGCACGCTAACCATTACCCTATCTAGCACTATCACAGAGGAAGAGGATATTTATTAAGCACCACTATCTAATGAATAAGCATCAATCGATGGCGCTGAGCAATTGTGAGTAAAAGACTTGCTGAAGGTCCCTACTTCAGTAACCTCCTGAATGGAGGATCGAACCCGTGGTCTCCATTTCTATCTCTGATCTTGTTTCACTTGCAGTTTAAGACTTGTCGCTTTCGTTCTGCAGTGCGATTGTGGTCATTTAATAATTTATGTGATATGAGTGGCCGTTGTGAATAATTTAAAGCTGCTTTCTGTTTTTCTTCCAGATGATAAATTTGCTGCTGCTCTGATCGTTGGTGGTAGCATCGGTGTAACCCTGATGTTGATCTATGGGGCGCTTAAAGTAAGTCCAGGCCCTTGACCTATGACCTTTAAGCCCTTGCTCTATGACCCTCAGACCATAGCCCTTTATGACCCTCAGGTCTTTGACCCTCATACCTTGCCCTATGACCCTAAGGACTCTGCCCTATGACCCTTAGGACTTTGCTGTATGACCCTCAGGCCCTAGCCCTCTATGACCATCAGGCCTTTGACGTGGTAGCTTTCAACAGCAATGATGACATTTGCTTTCATGAGATGTACCTCGGTTTAATGGCAGGATGATGTGACCTGTACAGTGTGGATTCGTTTACATGCTCCCAGTTTACGCACCATTCTACTCAATGCGAGGTGCTATTATGTCCCTGAAAGCTACTAACTTAACACGCCATATTGGCTAATACTTCGTAATTGGAAACTTCTTTATCGCCGGAGTTGGGCTGGGACGCCTCTGAGTAGCCTACTCCAAGATACCTACTCATAGTAGGTATCTTGGAGGGGCGCTATCAAGTCCAGTGAATGAATGAATGATGAAGGAATGAATGAATGAATAAGTGAATGAATAATTAATTTAATGAATGAATAATTAAATGAACAAATGAATGGTTAATGCACTGTACAATAACTGCAGTTTAGCACTAAATATTGACTTTAGCATCATCCCTTTCAACCTGCGACCTGGTTTACATGCAGTGTTTAAGACATGTCCCCTATAACTTCTTAACGCATCCTTTTAGTGAAGTTGTCTTACGAAGTACGCTGTCAAGACATATATATTGGGTGTCATTTGTGAATGATTTCAGGGGCGACCTGGCTACATGATGCCTTTCATGGGCCTACAGGTGTTCGTTTTCTGTCTATCGAGCCTCACTGTCGTTAGCTACCTGTCGGATGTTCCCTACATCAAACGCTTTGTTGCAGGACTGGTAAGCAGTCAGAACAGGTGCTTGCAGAAAGCCAAGCTGTACAAGTCGAGGAATTTATGTAGCTGCTTTTAGGGTTTCGGCCTCCCCGAGGTGGTTACTTCGTAGGGACCTTGAACAAGGCTTTCTCTCAGATTGCTCAGTGCCACTGATTGGTGCTTGGTCATTAGATAGTGCTGCTTAATAAATATAATAATAATAATAATAATAATAATAATAATAAATTTATAATAATAATAATGATAGTAATATTACGGAAATAATATAGTAATGACTGGAAGTAGGTTGAAGATGTATGTTGGGGACTGGGGATGGGGTAGGAATGGGGACAGACCTGGCGGGGATGGGAATGGGGACAGACCTTATGGGATGGGGACAGACCTGATGAGGGATGGGAATAGGGACAGACCTGATGGGAGATGGGAATAGGGACAGACCTGATGGGAGGTGTGAATGGAGACAGACCTGATGGGGATGGCAATGTGGACAGTTTTGTGACTTTTGTCCACGTATCACTCTCTCACTTAAACCGATTTGAAAGTATATGTTGATCATGGTCAAGTATAATCATAGATGAATGCAGATCTTCAAACGTTTCGTATTGCGTTTCAAAGAAAGCAACTTGCATTTCTTGTTTTAGCTGTTCAAAAGCCAGAGTGTGTCCATTTTGGAGAGGATCGGTTACAGAGGTGCTACATAAATTACCCTGTTCTGTCGTTTTATGTCTTTGTAGCCACCGTCAGCGTTTAAGGATTACGTGCTGGGCATCGATTCTGACTACCTGACGTTGGCCATGGTTCTCTTGTCTGTTGGACTTCTTGTGGTTCAGGTATTTGTTATTATTATTATTATTAATTGTTCTTATTTTTAAAATTATTATTATTCTTTTATTATTATTTATTATTATTGTTGTTATTATCATCATTATTATGAATTTATTAAGCACCACTATCTAATGACCAAGCATCAATCGATGGAGCTGAGCAATTGCGAGTGAAGGACTTGCTCAAGGTACGTAGACACAACTCGAACCCATACCCTCCGCATTGCACCCTCTGTGTTACAAGGCGAGCACTCTAACCAATTGGATACAGTGGCGTGCTAGTTTTTCTGTGTTCTGTCAATTCCGCTGCTTTCTTTCATTAGCTTCAAGAGCATACAGCTCCAAAAATCATTTTTCAAAGATATTGCCGACTTTAGAAATCTTTTCCAGTTACCATGTTCAACAGATTTGCCTGAGGAGTCTTGCTCAGCAACCATCCTGATGGGACCTTCTTGAATATTCCCTAGTTGGTATCATGTAGACAGGCTGCTTCAGTGAGTGTTTTGTGTTTATTATGCCAACCTAATTAGATTCTGTGTCTAAGGGGAATTTCTTTAGGCTTACCTGATGGGAATCATGTTTATTAGGCATTCATAATGAGAATTAGTTCAGACTTATGTGATGGGAATCGTGTTTCACATGTTAATGGGAATCTGTTTAGGCTTACCTGATGGGAATCGTGTGGTCTTGCTACAAGTACTTCAACCAGCCGGACAGGAGCATCGGCCAGGGAAGTCTCCTGAGGTCATACGATTCCGACATGATCACCAGCTCTGAAGACGTCGAGGTAGCGTACTTCCTTTATTTCTGATATAGTTCGTGAGCAGTTACACATCACTGAGCTCAGTGTCCGTGTATTAAGCTATGAATGTGGTGCTCTGCTGCCTGTGGGGATCTGGTGGTTCTGTGGGCTGCCATCAAGTGATTCTCTTGCATCATACTTGGATACTCTGTTGTTGCTTGCATTGGACCATTTTTAGGGTACAGTCTTCCACTGAAATTATTAGTTTACTGGCACAAATAGCTCAGAGGGTCGTGTCTTTGTGAAGTTCTGGAAACGTACCATACAAGTATTCATTTGCATACGTACACGTGCATACATACAGGCATGCACACATATACTTAAGTGTGACAGAGTATCCAGGCAATGAAAAGAACATGTCTAATGAACATCTGCTTTGGTAGTGGCAGTCCTCGAAGGCCCTGGGGTCGAAAGCTACACTGGAGACCTGTTACAGCATGCTTAGTTGTAGCATAAACTGTGACATAGTGTGGTCGGGGAAATGGATCCAACAGTCAGTGTATCTACATAATGTAAATTCGTTATAAAATCA
Organism: Allolobophora icterica; assembly: GCA_963556255.1. NCBI lineage: Eukaryota > Metazoa > Annelida > Clitellata > Crassiclitellata > Lumbricidae > Allolobophora > Allolobophora icterica. The sequence goes on along the minus strand of OY744607.1, from coordinate 2,549,448 downwards.
CATCGCTGTTAGGTGGTTCTTCCAAAGGTAGCATTGCAACGAGTTTCTTTTGTAGTTTCGCTGTAGCTCGAAACAGCAACAATCCAACAGCTGAGGTTTATCTGAAATACATTTGTTGTTGTTTTCTTTGAAGGTTCTTTTGCCTCCGAAGTATGAAGAGGTGATCGCCATGCCTGTTGGAACAAGCCCTGCCCCGCCCCCCGCCTACACCGCGAACTAGGACGTGGGGTCGTCATCTTTGGTAGAACGCCCCGCTCACTCAATTAATCCCGTAGTTGCAGTGACTTTTCGTGTTTGCCGTAATTAACGATTTCATTCGCAATCGCATAGATTTTAAGATAGGTTCTGCATACGCCAGCTGTGGGTTCTTTGGTTTCTTTGCCGTCAGTTTCATCTGCTGCTGTTGCGCTTCTTATTGAGAGTTTCGTTGGTTGATGGGTTTACTGCGGTGGGTTGAACAGGTTGCCTCAATCTGTAAGTAAGTACAGTGTGGGGTCTTACACGTCATCCTTCTTAACGTGAAGTGGTGTCGTGTCCTCCAAAGCTATTTACTTAACACGCTGTACAAGAATGCAGAGTAGCTCTAAATATTTGACTTTTTCTGCATCATCCGTTTTAGCACATGATTGGTTTACACGCTATGTCGTCGGACACGTCCCCGGATGTCTTCATGTTAATGGGTCCACGCTGTATGTGTATATCGAGGTGTTTTTGTTGAAAGTGTTCGTGGTTTGCAGATTTTTCTTTTCTACAGAAACTAATTACTCCTCAAATTATGATTAATTGTGATAAGATTTAATATAATGTCACTTCAAGAAAACTATTCAGCGGTATACTTTGCGCTGGCTTGTATCATGTTATTAAGAGACTGGACTGTATTTCAAAATTCTTTGACATCTTGGAATTAAGTTACTATTGTGAGAAGCTGGATACAGCGTAATGAGAAATACTGTTCGAGCGGGACTAGAACTTTCTCTGTAGACACAACGGAGCAGCTTATAGTTGTAATCGTAAACTCCTAATTTCTAAAGCACTCCTGTATAGCAGAGCACCAGCTTAGAATGGGTTTGCTGTATATTCAAGAGCGCTACAATGGGTCTGTTGTATAGATTCTTGTGCAAGCGGGCATAGTGTGCAAATGCACGCGTTGCATTTTATGCATTTTCGTACATATGTGCACGTCTGATGTACTAGCGATCTTGTATCTAGGACATTCCTTGGGAAACTTTGTGAGTGAAGTGTTGTTGCAAAGTATGAGTCAGAGGTAAAGTGAAGCTTCGGTGTTTTATAGCGGGATTTAGGGGAGGTGGTCATTTAATTTTCGTAGGCCCTTAGCTGGACTTTGACAAATCCCAAAGTCCTGGACCTGGAGGGATTTTAGTTTACTTCCCAGTGTAGGCCTCTGCCAAATTATGCTGCTGGTGACAACTGCACTGACAACATGCATGGAGTCGTTACACAGAGTCTGCTAAGCGGATTCAAACCTTTAGTCGTTAGACAACCAGGCATCCTACGAGTAGTCCACCGTGTTATATAAGGGTACAGACAATTGTTTTATATCAAAATTTATGATTTCTACATTATTATTATTATTATTATTATTATTATTATTATTATTATTATTATTATTATTATTATACACGTAAGAAGATTTATAAAGCACAAATTATTACAATTAAATACATGGCAAATGCACTAGTAGCTGCTCGGCTTAGTCAGATGAAGTGGCAAGTCTTTAATTTCTGCCTCAAGCTTTCGATAGAAATTTCTGGACACAGAGTGGGATATTGTGATACTCGATTGACAAATATGAGCGCACAATCGCATTGACCCGACAAAGGCGTTAGCTTTCAGAAGTACACTGCACAAATGTAAATACGCAAATACAAATGTGTTAACTTTCGGTTTCTGGTGTTAGATCCTGTGCTCTGCGTGGGACTGGTTGTGTAGCGTAAACTCTAGCTTCTGAAGTTTTTGATGGATATGTAAATGTCGCTGTTGGGTTGAACAAGAAAGAAGTCTGGTGTTATCAAGGCTCAGTATCCGATTATTGGTTAAAGCGCTCGGCTCCTAATGCTGAGCGGTTGAGCCTCCTGTTCCGGTTGCCATGTTGGGCTTTCAGATCCTTCACACACTGTTGCTAGGCATCTTAGATGTTCTGTCGTATGCTTGTGTATGCTCATCTGATTTTTGCAAGGAGGGCAGTTTCAGAAAAAGTTTCCTTGTATTGAGGAATAATGTAGACGAAGCGAATGGGTGGAAAATGTATAGAATAGAATAGAATATTCTTTATCGAGACTCTCTGTCAAACTGTCTGTAAATAGCGGATGGGAAGTTGTAAGCTTCTCGTTCTGTATGCTCTGCTTGACTCTAATAAAACAAAACTGGTTACGGTGTTCTTGATAACTTTTTACATTCTTAATTGTAATCTCAGAATTCCTTAGTGCTACTGTAAAGCTAAGCACGGGGCAAAAGCTTATTCACGAGCACATTTGAACCTAGCCATGATGGTGTGGACTTTGACATAGTTAGGTCTAGACTAGGGGTTGTAGACAAGTATGTAACAACAGCAGTAAGAATTTCTGCATACTTAATCACAATTTATATAGCACCTTCATGAATCTCTCTCTGCAGTGCCTTTGAGACGATCTTCTAGAGCATGATTAACTTGGCATTAGGTACCTGAGTTGGGGGTTCAAATTCCAACCAGAACAGAGAAGACGATTCTAGATTTCTGCTCCACTAATGCAACAGCAAGCTTCATGAAACGAATGGATACTTTTGAGAGTCATCTGTCAATAAGTTCAGACGGCAATGAAGGGTAGTGGCCATTAGTTGCCTTCATGCGCTAAGGCTGGAAAAAAGGAAGTTGAAGCTCACTGTAGTGTAAAAAGACATCTCTTCTGCTTTGGTAGACAACAAGTCCAACCATCTGAGTAGAATACTGCTACTATTATTTCTCGATAATACAACAACTAATACTACTACTACAACAACCACTACTGATTTTACTACTACTACTAGTCTATTACTACTACTAATAATAATGATAATAACGATACTAATAAATAATAATAATAGCAATAAATAATGTTGGAGCTCCAATTTGTATGCAGTTGCATTTACTGCACCATCGGTTGATGCCCTGTGCATTAAACAAAGGCGCGATAGAAGTTATTAAATTAATTGATTTTGGCTATAGGTAATTATTAGGCTATATATCTCTGCACCCAAACTGTCCAGTCTTTGAAAGTGATTAGGCTTGGTGCAAATAGCATTTTTTTTCAGGTACATAGTTCCAATGATCCGCTGTCCTCTGGTTCATAAGAATTTGCCCAATGAAACCGCGTTACGGTAAAGATTCAGGTATTCATATTACTGTAGAAACAAAATAATGATCTATTCTAGGGGCCCGATAGCGCATTGGATAACATCTGGCGTAGAGTGCGAGAGGTAGCGAGATCGAGTCCCATAGGCGGACATGCTTTGTAGGCTGCAATTTGCGCCGTTTATTGCAGGCTGTCTGTTCTGTTAGTAGTTAAGGTTTATCGCATTACATGTACATGTACAGCGCAGTGCGTTTGCAGGCGCTTAATTAAAGAATAAATATTATTATTATTATTATTATTATTATTATTATTATTATTATTATTATTATTATTATTATTATTATTATTATTATTATTATTATTAGAAATCACTTACCATTGACTCGCTTACTTACTTACCTTAAGCAGGTCATAAATTTTAATATGACTCGACCCATATATTCTGACCTCAGCTTAGCTTTGTGTTTATGTAAATAGCTTCCTCGGTGGAAACAATCACACCAGACATTCCGAGAGCATTCAAGGCGCATGTTCTGTAAAATCGTTATCAATAAAAATAATAGAAATAGCGTGACGAAGGACTATCACGAAATCTCGGATTTCCGACGTATTTTGAATGATTCTTGGCACAGTGAGTCCTAATTGCCGACAGCGTAATGCGTGACAATACCAGGCATCTGACAAGGTGCTTGTTTTCAACGCGGCACATTGATCAGATCAGGTTAAGGGACATTGTATGGTGTTGTAAGGCGTGCTTTTATATGTAATTCTTGCTGGTTTTTCACAGGAATAAGGATGTTATTTGTGTCCAGTTAGAGGGCGGTAGCTACGCCAACGGCCCACTGGCTAACCCTGCTATAGTGAGTACGCTGACCGCACACGGTCAGCGAGAAGATCGGACTTCTGGCCACCCACCGTCGTAGGCTGAGGGTGAAAAAATTGCAATTGTAAAAATTGCAGTGAGAATACGTCTTCGCTTACAGTTCATACCCATGACTGCCTCGATCAGGGCTAGCTTAACGGATTGCTCACCCTTACCCTTTCCCTGTAGAGATTAGATAGCTTGGCAATGGTCAAATGCATTTGACAGATGGGCTAAGACCACGCCACTACCCTTCCTGTGGTAGTGCCAGTCCCAAGCTTGGCAAAGGGAGTAGGGCAACGCTGATCATCGTTGTTATGACACAGTGTCGTTAAACAGTAACTAACGCAAGCTAATATAATATTTGAAGCAGAGGTTGATTGAGGACTGGGGTTTAGGTATACTTTACTAGACTGGCTCAGACAATGGTCTGGACATAGTATAATGGTAAGTATTTCTGCCAAACATTTGCGTTGGTCCATTAGATATCTTCCCACTGATGCAATGCAGTGTGATAGCATTACTCTTGTTTTACCATTTCCTGCATTTACAATACCACAGTTCTGCATTGCTCACAGTACAACGCATTGCCTGATAGTAAACTACGAAACGTCTGAAGGAATCTTGAAAGAAAAATGAAATTAATAGTTAAAGTAAAGTAATAGTTAAAGTAATAATATTTAAAATAAAAAAATAAAAGTTAATGTGATGTTGTTGGTAAACTATTGCATGCTGAACTAGATCTGCGTTTAGTGTACACGTGAACAATCACGTTTTATTTAGCAAACATGTGGCCTTGACTCTGCTCATTTGTCTGTTTGAATGTGTGCCATTTCCTTTAAGGTTTCCTTGTATGGACCGTTCAGATCCCTAAAATAAGCCACCATCAGAAGGCAAACCATGGTACCAAATGCAGAGAGGTGCATGTGATGTATGCTATAACCAATGTTGCTGATTTGGTCAGCGAATTAGTGTTTTATGCTTGTGTCACATTTTGAGTGTGTTGTGTCATTGTGTGCCATGGCACATGGGCCCCTCTGGTTTCAGTGCGCAAGGCCCCTAGAGCAGAAAAGAATTAATTATATGCCAATACACAAATATTCTAAATGGCAAGGCCCCCACAACGGCCCCACTCCAACTCTGGTTATCTATCGTCTGCATTGTAAATTCTTCTATGCTCCGAGGACGAAAGCAGACTGTGCACACAGTGCTTGACTTTGAACTTTTAAGTGAGTTTAGTTATGTGACAGTGCTTGCTTTAAGTGGTCTCACCATGGCCATTGCGAAGGTGAATTCTGTTTAGTAACATCGCTGTGCTTGTTTCAAGTGGTCCTGCCAGGGACGTTGTTAATGGCCACTTCAGCTGTAGTCTTGCTATCTGTGAGGCCTCGTCTGTGGTTTGTCTAGTTTTTCCTGCATCCGTCCAGTTGCTCTACATACATCGTATATTCATATATATATATATATATATATGGATAGAACACTGGGCATATATATATATATGTATATATATATAGGTATGTATATATATGTATATATATGTATATATATATATGTAAGTATATATATGTATATATATGTTTATATATATATATATTCATTCATTCATTTGGATATCACTATTTACTGTATGTAATTTAAACCATTAATTTTAATCATTTGCTTATAATTGCAACTGCTCACTGTTATCTATAATGCAAAGATTATCGACTAATTAGCCGTGCAACTAATGTCACCGACTTTACGTTTTTCGGTGTGTGTTTTCTTGTGATGGAGTTTTTTTGTGTATCAAATAAAAAAATACCCACTAAATAAAGCGTTATTTACTTAGGAGTTTCTGAATCAGGTGCGACCCCAGAACTGATCAGCATACATTTGTACACTATCTCCAAAAATAAAATAAACTAATAAAGTAATAATATTTATTAATTAATTAATAAATGATAATAATAATTTTAATTACTAACAAATAACAATAATGACAATTAATAATTAGTAATAATAATAATTGTAATTCCCTCTTCCTCAGATTTTTCTTGCCATTGTTTTACAAAATTTAATACTATGCGCAATTAACGAGACAATGTTAATACTTTTGCTAATGTGATCCCACCCATTTCTGATCCGTGATCAATGAACAAAGCTGTAAGCTGTATTTTATTAATTAATATTGTAATATAATACACATTGCCAAAAACAACAGGTTAAAATTACACATGGTTTGAGAGTTGCAGTGAAGCTGGGCAAACTGCAGGGCCTATTATCTTGCCAGAGCAATTCAAATCTCGTTTCGGTTTCCCTCATAATCGTCCAGGGGAGGGGTAGCCGAACCACCATTATAGGGGCAGTTATCAGAAAGTATGATTGGCTACTGTTTCGAGTCGTTGGGCATGTGTGTGTTTGTGTGTGAGTGTTTGTGTGTGTATGTGTGTGTATCCCTGTGTCCTTTAGGCCTGCCTAGCTTCTAGCCTCTGTACCAGGATGGCGTTCGGAATACCCGGCGGCTTCTCACTCTATACCAACAAAACACTCGACCAGGAAGTATTAAGGCTAATTAGGATAGGCCAGATAGGCCAGTCTTAGACCGTTGGGTCATTTGCATGTATATGCCTCAGGCTCACTCGCTGGCTAAGTGGCCGATCTAGGTCGGCTTGTTTCCTAGTTTTACCGTATTTCTACTATTTTGTGAGTCTCCTTGTTTTTCCAATTTATCAAAGTGGTCGGATTTAGTTGTTTGGTGTTCAAAGGAGCATTTTATCTGTGGAGTTGGCTGCTTGGAAGAGCTGGAATTATTCTACGAAGGTATTTGTGAGTGCCTTATGATTTGATGTCTGTACACCAGGAAATAAAACATAATCGGAACTGGGAAAATAGTAATTAAGACAAGTCATTGCCTTATATATTATTCTGTATTCTGACGGTCCATGCAAGGGATAACTCATGCTGAGCCGGTTTGAGTGAGTTAAAGAGCCAAGTAATGGTAATGTAATGGTTATTACAAATTTATATAGCTCCACTTCAAGAGAGACTCATCAGAGGCGCTCCCGACCTAACACAATGATACCACGATCGAACAAAATGGTCTTCACGCGTATTAATTATTAGATAAGTTCATACTTAGGTTTTTTAGCAATATTATTGAGAAGGTGGCCTTGTGTTTGGATCATGATGGTGATCCAGTGGTGTAATCCTCAAGTGGTGTAATCATTCAGTGATGTAATCCTCCGGTGGTGTAATCCTCAAGTGGTGTAATCCTCCAGTGGTGTAATCTTCCAGTGGTGTGATCCTTCGGTGGTGTAGTCATCTAGTGGTGTGATCCATCAGTGGTGTAATCTTCTAGTGGTGTTATCCCCAGTGGTGTAATCCTCCTGTGGTGTAATGCTTCAGTGGTGTAATCCTCCAGTGGTGTAATCCTCCAGTGGTGTAATCCTCCAGTGGTGTAATCCTCCTCCAGTGGTGTAATCCAGTGATGTCTGCTATCTTCTTTATCGCTATTGAACACCATTTTTTTATCCTAATTTTGTGTCGTCACGTGAGGACTGCCATTGATGAGTCTATCTTGAGTATGTGTTATGTAAACATGTAAATACAATTACAATCACCATAGAAGTTGTAATTAATTAACTAATAATTAATAATGTTGCTGCACGTTACTCTTGGTGAACATCATGATCTTGTGTCGTGATATTGTTCATATCCTGTAATGAGCAATATGCAATATTGACTTTATTGTGGCTTTGTTTTGGCGAGTCATCATTGGTTGATGCCTAGTGCATCAGACACTGGTGTGATAGAAGGTATATATATATATATATATATATATATATATATATATATATATATATATATATATATATATAGTACAATTAGGTTTTGCAGTACAGATAACGCAACGTTGGAGGATTGTTCCAGACGGATAGCCTGACAGAGGAGGAAGCAAAGTGTGATGAAGAATTGAAGTGCAATGCAGTCTGTAACTCTGAAATAAGATTATGAGTGTAGTCTGGGATAGAATTTCGGTTTTTGCATTATCAGGCAAGACTTTGTCGCTATGGTTACTAGTGTGATCGCTATGGTTACTAGCGTTGTTTGTGTGCAATGATTAGTTTACCTGTAGTGTAAATTGTAATTGTAATTTATAACTTCTGTTGCACCGGTGTATAATGCACAAGGCATCAACTATTGGTGCACCAAAACTAAGCCGTAATCAGGTCGATATCCATTTCAGGCCATAAGAGTCTGTAAGTGTTAAGATATACTGTGTATCTTCTCTAGGTATGCATGTAGCTCTTGAATTCCATTGTTGGATGTTGTGGTGACTGATATCATTGTACTTGAACTGATCACTTGAGTTTTATTACCTAGAGGAGGTAGATCTGGACCCCCTGGAAACCGGACTCGAACCTGCTTTGGGCTACCGTTTGAAAACCCCCTCTGACTTGATACAGCACTCGTGAATAAGCTGGTGCCCTGCACTTGGCTTTCGAGTGGCACTCTAGACGTGTGTAGATTACGATTACAAATACGATTACGTGACTATTCTGAACTGGATAGAGCACTGCTTGTAATGCGAAGAGTACGGGTTCGATCCTCCACTCGGCAGTCACACTCACTGTGTAAGGACCTTTTCAAGTTCTTCACTCACAGTTGCTCACTTCCATCAATGTTCTGTCATATAGTAATGTGTGCACTTCTGAACTTTGGAAGGAGGTCAATACAGTTGTATTGAGTTGTATTGTATTAAATTTTGTTGTATTGTATCTGTTTGATTTTGGGTGATTTTATAAAATAAAATTGTTACATTCAGTTTTTTTCTAGGATTTGAAGTTGGGGTTAGAGCTGAGTTTTTAAGAAATGGGTTTTGCTTTGAATTAGAATTGGAGTTCAAATTTCTGGAATATGTGTGGGTAGGGCACACATGTGCACACATGACAGAGTCTTTTTAAGTTGGATGTTGGGTTAAAGTTGGATGATTTACAGACCTTTTCCATTTCTTTTCTAGAATTTGCCACTCCACTTGGAAAGCTTTGATTATTGAGCAAGAAGTTTAACGTCAGTGTTCTGAAGAACAGGAAGAAACGATACGTCAGAAATCTAATGTTGACAGCAGTGACTAAATAGAATTCTAGAACTCGGATCGGTAGACAAGAAATGGCGGTGGAAGGTACTCGTGCTAGCGCTGTTCCCTACTTCTACGGGAGGATTTCCAGAGATGAGGCGGAAACGATTCTGACGAGCAATGGGTGTAAGGAAGGACTCTATCTTCTACGAGAAAATGTTTCCACGGCTGGAAATTACGCATTATCCATATGTCATCACAACAGGTACACGACAAAGATGCCTATAGTAATAGTGTAACTACCTATAATTATGGTGGCGTGGTGGCTCAGTGGTAAGTTCGGCGCCTTGTGACCGGAGGGTTGCAGGTTCGAATCCCACTCTAGCCGCTGCGTACGGACCTTGGGCAAGTCCTTCACTCCCAATTGCTCGTGGCGCTTCGGCGTGAAAATTCCGGCACAGCATCAAATGCTGTAGTCGGGAGCGCCTCTGAGTAGTAGTATACTTCGAGAGGCGCTATAGAAATATCCGGAATAAATAAAAAAAAAATAAAACATTATGTAAAGACTGATTGCTCGTCTTCCTAAATTCTCCCATATCTCTTTGCTTATGGTCAGTCAACTTCACTGGCTCCCTCTCCTACTGCATTCAATTTAAAGTTCTTGTTCTCGTCCTTAGGTCCAAATTGGGTACTACTCCCATATATCTCAGGGACCTCATCTGCCCCCTCTTTCTGCAGCTTCTCACAGACCTCTCCGTTTTCGTGACCGGCATGTCCTCTTTGTTCCATGTGTCAGGACCACTCTAGCTCAAACTAGATCTTTTGCCATCACAGGGCCCTCTCTGTGGAATGCCCTTCCTTCCTCTCTACGGGTAACCTTTCCTGCATCCATTTCCGTGAAAATTCTTTTCTCGGGGCCTTCGCACTGGGAGCACTGCTGAATGGCCTCAGCTGTGAGTGGCGCTATGCAAAACTCCAGATACAATACGATACGAAATGTGTGTACACTAGGCATGTAGTTATATGTGCATCATTCACAGTGTGCATGTATGTTTTTATGCATGTATATATGTAATTTATGTATGCATGCATTAAAGATTGGAGGATTGTTCCAGAAGGGAGGCCTGACATAGGAGGAAGCATAGTGTGATGAATAACTGATATACACTGCAGTCAGAAACTCTGAAAGAAGACTTCATGAGTCTAGTGTTGGATAGAATTCTGAGTTTTACGTTATTAGGCAAAGCTTTAGATGATTGGAAAGTGTACAGCTTTGGTCCATATTAATGAAACCAATTTAATAATAATTATGTAGCTTGAGTTTGAATTATCTAATATTGTATCAAATTTTATTACGTATCGTCTGTAAGCGGAAATCGAATTACGCGCTACTCACAAAAAACAATATTTCATTCAACATGGTTTTTCCGCAGCAATTTTTATAGTATTGTTTATTGTAATGTATTTTTTACTAGCTGGTTTACCCGGCGTTGCCCGGGGTTATAAGTTTCACACCACCACCACCACCACCACCACCACCACCACCACCACCACCACCAGTTAATGTGAAGTGAAATCCCTACTGGGATTGGCGAATCTAAAGAAATGCGTGCCGGTGACAGAGAATAATCTTCTCGGGCGGCTCCATCTGGCGAATGAAAATAGGTCGACTCGAATTTGTAAAAAGTGGGGGTTTTGGAGAGTTTTTTGCCCGGCACACCATGGTAGCGGTGAAAACGGGGGACGCGAAGCCTCACACTGGGTGTGTAATGCCCACCCCGAGACAGTAGTGAAGGTTTGGAGTGAAAAGCTCGAAAGCTGTAGAAATGCATTCCGGTCAAAGATCGTGTGCTACACACAGAGGGACAGAGGGACAGATTCTTTGCTTTATTTATATAGATTTTATTGTATTGCTTATTATTTTGTACTGTATTGTTTATTGTATTGTATTGTATTGTTTTTTGTATTGTTTTTTGTATTGTTTTTTGTATTGTTGATTGCATTGTATTGTTTATTGTATTTTATTATGTTGTTTTATTTTGAACTTTTCAGAATTCATCATTACTGTATAGAGAGGCAACCCGATGGACAGGTAATGATTCCAGACGGAAGGAAGTTTGCTGGTCCGGTGGAGCTGATCAAGCACCACTCCCAGTACCTCGATGGATTCCTTACAAAACCCAAGATTCCATGCGCCCGTCCCAACGGAGTGGCTCCGATGGCCTGGCCTGGAGTTACGATGTTGGAACTGGAACAGATCCTGGTAGAGGAAGCCGTGGAAAATAAGAAGTTACAGGTATTGCCGATATTTGAAATAAGGTCTCTGACAAATCTGACACTGTCCTGTCTTAGTGGACTGGTCTTCCGGATATTGACCTGATTGCGGTTTGTATTTGGTGTGCCATCGACTGAAGCCTTGCGTTTTAGACAGTGGCGCTATAGAAGTTAATAAATAATAATATTAATAATGATAATAATGATATTAACCATAACCATGATTTTTCATGACTAATTAGGTGCAGCATTTGTGAAAGTAAAAGTATAAGATAAAAGAACAAAAAGTGGAGTCTATAATTATCAGTGTCTGTCACAAAGACAAAAGAAAATATTAGCTGTTATAGTACAAGAAACAGTCAATAAAGTTAGATGATAGTAGACAATTGACATTATGTCATCATTATTAGTAGTCAAATTCCAAATTTATAAAATAGTAAGATTCGGATATCATATTAGTTATGGTTAATCAAATAAGCACGCATTTTTTATTTAAATATCGATGAATTATGATACATGGTGCAGTTCCTGTGGTATCCATTCCAGATAATAACAGTTCCAATATATTTGATGGAGAACAATCTTAAGTTGGTTCTAGCATATTCAGATTAGGGCATAGCCGGGTACTGACCCGGATAACCGGAAATTCCGGGTGTTGAACATCCGGAAGACACCCGGACCCCGGAGATGAAAGGTCATACGGATCCGGGTGGGTAAATGTCAACTAACAGTAACATAATGTAATGACATCAGGAACAGTAAGTTGCCTTGGCGACAGCCTTTGGCTGTTCATGATCTGCCGGCGTTTTCTTTTGATTATTGAGAACTCCAGCAAGTCCCTCTCCCTCCTCCTTTCGCCTATGCCCCGACAGTTTCCTTTGATGTTGAGACCTCCATCAAGTCTTTCTCCCTCCTCCTTTCGCCTAGACACTGACAATTTCCTTTGATGTTGAGAACTCCATCAAGTGCCTCTCCCCTCCTCCTTTCGCTTATGCTCCAACAATTTCCTTTGATGTTGAGAACTTCATCAAGTCCCTCTCCCTCCTCCTGTCGCCTATGCCCTGACAATTTCCTTTGATGTTGTGAACTCCATCAAGTCCCTCTCCCTCCTCCTTTCGCCTATGCCCTGACAATTTCCTTTGATGTTGAGAACTCCATCAAGTCCCTCTCCCCTCCTCCTTTCGCCTATGACAATTTCCTTTGATTGTTAAGAACTCGATCAAGTCCCTCTCCCCTCCACTCTTCGCCTATGCACCGACAATTTCCTTTGATTATAAAGAGCTCCAGCAAGTTCCTCTCCCCTCCTCCTTTCACCTATACGCGGACAGTTCTCTTTGATTATTGAGAACGCCAGCCAGTCCCTCTCTCCCACCCTTTTCGACCATTGCAGATGTTTTCCTTGTTTATTAAAATGTTCTGAAGTTGATTCGTAGAGGGTAGAATGGAGTTATTTTTTCACGACATTGTGTTCGGATTAGAGATTTGAGATTACTTTTAGTTTTAATGCCCGGACCCGGCAGATTTTTATTCAAACTACCCGGACCCGGTAAGGAACGGGGAGGGGGAAGAAGATGGGGGAAAGGGGACGTTGCTCCAATGACTTGGGGGGGATAGACGCCCCTGGAAACATAAACCGTCTGTGACGTCAGTACTGCCGTCTTGACGACGGCGATCAGAGCATTTTAGCCAACGATTGATATAGGCCTACACAGCCGTCATAATATGACGGGCAAATACTCTAGTAATAATAATAATAATCAACTTAGACCTTGACTAACAGGTGCCATTCCAGACACTTCTTTGCTTCTAAATAATATTGAAGTCCCTGAGGAACCCTTTATACCTGGGGGAACTTTTTTACTTTAGAAATAAGAAAAAGAGCAAAAAAAATAATCTCATCAAGACTGTTGAAGTGGACTACTGTAGTTCACACCATTACTAATACTGTAACAATAACGAACTGGTAAAATGTTATTATTATAGAATTTACTTTGTTTATCGTAATTTGCTTTCGTTTGTGATCTTACGATTCTTTCCATTTCTGATTCCACCAGAGATCGCAGCTGGAGAATGCCCTTGGTCCACAGAGACAGAAGCTGATCGCAACAGTTGCCCAGAAATTGCACAAGGAACAGCCATGGTTCCATCCTTCGATCAACCGTGACCAAGCGGATAAGCTGATCAACATTTCTCGTCATATGGATGGAAAATTCCTGTGAGTGCAACAAGACTTATAACAAGCGTCATCATCATCATCATCATTATTATTGTCATCACTATAATTAATATTTATTTATACTGAATGTTTATATATTAACTTTATTTAGTGGTTATTTCCGTAAAACTACTAATATCCACTCGTACAACACTAGGGCGCATGTATTATACAGATGTGAATATGGTGCATGAGCCGCCCAGCCTTATATGTACAGTAGACCTTCCATATAAGTCATAACAGTCTTAATTATAGCAAAAAGTCTGATATAACGTAGTCAGGTACATATCTATTGGACGAGCTGTCCAGGTTTTTGTACAGTTGATCTTCCGTATGACACTTGATTATGGCAAAAAGTCTAGTATAAAAAGTCAGGTACATGGATCTGAAATTAAGTTAAATGCTGGGAAATGACGTTATTAAAATTATTTTATCATCTCGTTATAGGGCAGTGACCTAAAGACAGTTATTAGTAAGTTCCAGTGTATATATGTATGTGTGTATGTATCTATATGTGTATGTATACATGCATGTATGTATGTGTAGGTATGTTTTCATGGATTTATGCATATGTTTATATGTATACATGTTATTGTATTTATGTATGCTTACTTGTATGTATGTAGCTATCTATGTATGCCTGCATGTATGCATGCTGAATGTATGCATACGTATGTGTGCATATGTAGGCCTATATATGTAATTGTGTATGTAAATATCTATGTATGTACGTATGCATTATTCGCCAGATAGCTCCAGCGTTCAGCATCACATACAGCTAGACCACACATATACATCTAAGGCTACTGTTAGTTATATTGATTTGAAGAGGGACAATGTTTGTGACTTACTGTCAGGTGAAAATGAAAGTGAATTTTGAACTAGAAGAGATCGGCAGCGATGGATGTAACAAATTTTAACACTGTGCTATAATGAAGCATTTTATGAGAAATATTTCGGCGATCATGTACAATCGGGGTCCCTGTGTACTTTCTGGGTGGTTGTCTTTGCATCGTTAGGGTCGTTTAGGGTCAGGGTAAGCGTCGTTAGGGTCGGTTAGGGCTTAGGGTTAGGGTCAGTGTAGCCTATGTAATTGTGCGACTAAAAAGCCATACCTGCGAGTGGAAGCTGGATTTTAAAATTCAGGGCTAGGGTTAGGCACCCCGATTGTACATGATCGCGATCATGTACAATCGGGGTCCCTGTGTACTTTCTGGGTGGGTGTCTTTGCATCGTTAGGGTCGTTTAGGGTCAGGGTAAGCGTCGTTAGGGTCGGTTAGGGCTTAGGGTTAGGGTCAGTGTAGCCTATGTAATTGTGCGACTAAAAAGCCATACCTGCGAGTGGAAGCTGGATTTTAAAATTCAGGGCTAGGGTTAGGCACCCCGATTGTACATGATCGCGATCATGTACAATCGGGGTCCCTGTGTACTTTCTGGGTGGGTGTCTTTGCATCGTTAGGGTCGTTTAGGGTCAGGGTAAGCGTCGTTAGGGTCGGTTAGGGCTTAGGGTTAGGGTCAGTGTAGCCTATGTAATTGTGCGACTAAAAAGCCATACCTGCGAGTGGAAGCTGGATTTTAAAATTCAGGGCTAGGGTTAGGCACCCCGATTGTACATGATCGCCAATATATCCTGGTGTCCTAATTTCAGAGTAGTTTAATTAACCACCGCTTATAGGCTCAAGTAATAAATTACATTGTTGTTTAAGACAATTGGTTATCGTGGAATTAATGATAAGCCCCATTTTGGTTTCACTTATCCTTTTGCCTAAAAATACTACTTCAAAGCAGTTGACTGTAGTTAGGCTGTGCTGTTTGTTTCCAGTGTTCGTGAGAAGGAGAAGGGATCATTTGCCCTTAGTCTGAGTTACCAGGGAGTCACGAAGCACTACAAAATCAGTCGACATAAAGCTTCGACTGGGGACAAACTCGCAATCGAAGACGGACCAACTTTTGATAACCTCATGGATGTGAGTGATTTTGATTCTAATCTTAGATTTATATAGCACCTCTCAGAGAGAGAGAGAGAGAGAGAGAGAGAGAGAGAGAGAGAGAGAGAGAGAGAGAGAGAGAGAGAGAGAGAGAGAGAGAGAGAGAGACAGAGAGACAGATAGACGGAGAGACAGACAGACACAGACAAACACACAGACAAACACAGACAGACAGAGACAGACAGACAGAGGAGCTCCAGACCCAATGAGAGAAAATAAGGATAAAACAAAATGTATTTTGGAAATGCTTGTGGAATAGTGGCAAAGAAAGACCGTGGAGATCGTGTCATAGGGTTCTAGGCAACCTATTCCAGAAAGTTGGGCCAACCACAGTGAGTGTTGTAAAGAGGACCAACTCATTAATTTATATCATACAGTGTCTGAAAAATTGATCAAAATTGACTAAATGCCGAAAAGATTTGCTGTAGAGAGTATCTGAGGGGGCATAAAATGAAAAAATTAAATTTGGTGAAAATTTGTGTCTGAATTACTTAATTGTAGATGGTTGCTCACTACTACAACAAAAGCGATGGTCTACTTTGTAAACTAATGACACCAGTGCAACCGAAAGGATACGTAAAGAAGAATCGAAGTACGTCGTCTAATCAACTTTGATATGTTTCACATTTATATAATAATAGTGAGGACTCGTTTACATGCAGCCGGTTTAGTAATAGAAGTGGTTAAATTCAGCCTTTGTGGTTTGAGATCTGTCACCTTTGTTGGATTGAGATCTGTCACCTTTTTTGAGATCTGTCACCCTTGGTTGGAGATCTGCCACCTCAAAGTGGAGACCCATCACATTACTTTCGTGTGCTAATTTACATTACATTTAAACGATGTTTTTTTTATGTTACAGCACTGTCTGGTACAAACATTAATCCAATTTATGCTGCCATTTATGGAGCTCCGGTGAGTTTTCCCTTTTAGGTTCTTTCGCATAGATGTAACACTTTCACGCATATTTATTACTTTACATAAAGTGTATGAATTTACAGGAGTAAAAGAAGTTTCTGATTACGATGGTGGGTGCATTGGCCACTTTGAATGCGATTGTGGATTGTAACTGTATCATAACTCTATCTCAGGATTGCATTCCCATGGTACCTGCTCATTAATTGCAGATGATGTGACTTGAACTTTCAAGTATAAAATAAAAAATCTTATACCTACAGTTCATGTGTAGGTAACAACGGTTGTAAGCAGCAGCTTTGCAGTTATCTATTTCAACTTGCAAATGCACCGCAGACTTTTAGTTTACAGAGCAGGCCGTCTGCATGGTTCATTGCAGGAGTACTTACGCATGAACAGTTTTTCTGTAGAAGCACTATAACGATGCAATTCAGTGTTTTATCTATTGTTTGATATATTTTGAAAACCCAAGGTTGCTGAAATGGGAATCTCTCGAGAAGTGATAGAAGGTGATTTTGACGAACCTCCAGACGTGGTTGATGGTGAGCACTGATATTCTCTAAGCAGAGGCTAAAGAAAGATGTAACTAACCAGAAATTAACCAAGAGAGAGTTCTCTTTTGTTGAGATCATTCTTTAAATGGTTGTCCAGAATCTGTGAGTGCTAACAGGTCATTCCCAGCTTAAATGTCAAGACCAACCCAAGCAGTGTTCCAGAACACCAGCTGTTGTCTCACTAAGTCGTTACAGAGGCTTATGACATTAATATGAATATGAGTACATTACGATACAACTGTATTTTATATTGCCCTCCTTCTGAAGTTCACACACAACCATACAACAGAACATCGAGGATGCTGAGCAATTGTTAGTGAAGGACTTGCTCAAGATCTCTACACAGTGACCGCCTCGGAGGTAGCTCGAACCCGTACTCTCCGCATTACAAGGCAAGCAATCGAACCAATCAGCCAACATGTCCCATACATAAGATGTACCAATCTAGAAGAGGATGTGTCTTTAGGATAACTTTTCTACATCCACCACGTAGTGAAAACTAATGTATTTTTACCTGGCCTAACTGATGTGTTTGATTTTCAGTAGTGTCATCAATCATCCATTTACATAACTAAGCATTTATATAGCGCCCCTTCAAGGAAACTATGGCACTGCAAGCCTGAAAATCCTTGTTTCTTTATTTGTGACACAGTCGCACCACTGAACTTTGATCCACACGAAATCACGAAAGTCTATGACACGGTCCCACGAACGGATGATGTGTTCAACCTGAGTAAAAGGGACGTCACTTTGACGAGAGAGCTTGGTGGTGGAAATTTCGGATCCGTGATGCTGGGTGAATACCGACATAGAAACAAGACGATTCCAGTTGCCATTAAAATGCTGAAACAAGCCGACATGCCAACTGCAGAGGTAGGTCTGAACTGACTTTCTTGTTGTTGCTACAAGCCTTGATTAGTGTATTTGATGATGCCCTCATTCCTAAGTTCAGAAGTGCACACACGACCTTATGAGGGAAAATCGATGGCACTGAGCAACTGTGAGTGAAGGACTTGCTCAAGATCCTTACACAGCAATTGCCTGAGCGGAGTATCGAACCCAGTGCTTTTTTCTAGAAAAAAGTTCCGGAACTGAACAGTTATGGAAGGGCTAAAATCTTGAGAAAATCGGGATCGGGGATTGCGAGGGGTCTCAATAAACACTGAAAACAGGTCAAACACTGAAATTAAACTAAAATAACTAAATTATTGTTTTTATTATTAAAATAAATAAATTATTTGTTAGCAGCTGAAAAAAGGTGCCGGAACGCTGTTCCGGCTGAAAAAGCACTGATCGAACCCATACTCTCCGTGTTACAGGCTGACTACTCCATGCATTTGGCTATCGTGCACCATCGGTTGTTGATGCCTTGTGCATCAGACAACAGTGCTATATAAGTTACCGGTTATTAATAATTAATACTGATAACTCTGTATTTAAACATGGTCATCATGGTAGCGCTCTACAAGTAGTGAATTGGATTAGATTATAAGAGATTAGAAGGCTTGCTGTTGAAGATTGTTTCAAATGATGGGCTGATGCATGCAGGGTGTCGTCTGAACTTTGGAATGAGGGCATTATAAAATTATTAGTTGTATTACACTGTATTGTATGACTTGTAATATATTATAATTGATGCGTGTAGGGTCATGCCTTAATTGTGTAAAAAGGGAATTATGAAATTGCAGCTGTATTGTATTGTATTATGTCTAACAGTTGATGCTTGGATATGAAACATGAGCCCAAGGTTTGCACAAGCAGAGGCGGCGCTACACCAGGGCGAGCCAGGGCATATGCCCTGGTAAAAAAGTCGTTGCCCTGGTCGTTGCCCTGGTCGTTGCCCTGGTCGTTGCCCTGGTCGTTGCCCTGCCAGTATTTTTACCCTGTCCAGAATTTGTTCGGAGCGTAATTTTTTATATTCTTAGAAAAATATTAAAATATGGGCGCTATAATTCGTTATATCGAGTGAGTTAGGCCTAAATGAAAATGTAAAGACCTGCTTTGCCTCAACAGCATTACTTTCTTACTGTTCCCTCCTTCCGAATCAACGACTTCTTATATATCGGGGTCCGAAGTCCGCGCTCTGAGTCTGCGCAGTCGAAAACGTCATAATATTCAACGCAATGACGTCACTCAAACGCGATCTATCCATTATCATCGATCATCGTAATTTTTAATTATTTTTTATTCGATATCTTGATAATCTTGCTACTTAATTCTTAAAGTTTGAGTGATCGATACCGTTAGGATGGATCGGTATCTGAAGAAACCGAATCCGAAACCCCCGCGTTTATCTTCCGACGACGGTAAGTAATTTAAAGCAAAGCATAGAAATGCCAGCCTAACAACGTCCTACACCCCGGCGTCGCCGCCCGATTCTTTATTGGTTTAATCTGAATGTACCGTACGTGATTATGGCATCATATTGCGTGAAAATAGTCGTAAAATTGCTAAAGTAACGCAAATCTGCATTTTCAATTCTATTCATAAAATGAATGAATTAATTTCATTAATAAAAATATCATTTCAAACTTGAAAGAGCTACCAGTATCAACCTATAATATACATTCCCCACCACAACGTGGCTGTCAGGACTTAGGCATACTCATATATAGGCCTATCTAACTGCAATTACTGGAGTGGAGAAGAAATACCATTTAGCTTAACTTATAATCAATGTTGTATCCGGAAAGTGTTACGATTGGTGCCTACTGTACTTTTGCATTGAATTCGGATCAATAAAGTTGAATTGAACTGAAGAAATTGAATTGAATGCAAATGCACTAAAAAGCGTGTGACATAAGGCGAATTTAAAATGTGTTAAAATGGCTAATGATATGACCGCAAATTGCAAAGTTGCAAACACACATGAGGATTCTAACTGGAGAGAAACCATTAATCTGTAATCACTGCCATAAATAGTTCACACAGGATGGCAGCTTGCAAATGCACACGAGGATCCATAAGAAACTTACTGAAAAGTAGGCATTTAGTTGCAGTCACTGCAGTCACGGCAGCACATATAAATATGAATACATATGGTTCGAGCCCGTTCATCCCATCCATACATTCCACGCATATAAACTTATTACTGCATTAATTATATATAGCCTACAATAGGCCTATCTATGACAAATCGATATACTTTTGCGTTGGGCGGTTGTAGACACACAATAGGCCTACGTGGAGTTGACATGCGAAGGAGCCACAGATGAAGCTAGTCCTGTTGCCAACGCATCCTTTCAAACCTTGGACTCTCACATTGATTTTAATTTAAGTGAAAGTGACAAAGATAGCGAGCTTGGCGATGAACATGCTGATGACGTACTAGGACCACCTGTGCAAGTTCAGTCCTGTCACCCGGTCGCACCCGGTCCAAGTGATCTATCGCAGTCAGTGGATGATGGCCCAAAGCAACTGTATATAAGAAGTTAAGAACCTATCCGAGTCACGTAATTGGGACGACACAGCGGCGATTTAATCACACATGGTTCAAGCTGTACAGCTGGTTGGAATACTCAAAAGTGAATGATTCTGCTTATTGCTTCTATTGTCGTCATTTTGTCATGACTACCAGGCAAGAATCACAGGAACGACGCAAGGATCAAGTGTTTATTCACAGTGGTTTCCGTGCCTGGAACAGGTGCACTGGGTCGGATAACAAGTCAAACGCATTTCTCCAACACATGTACTCCGAAGAACATCGCTCCAGTGCTGAAAAATATACAACCTACAAAACAATGAATGTCTCAGGAAAAACAGCTACCACGCTCGCCATGAATCGCCGCCCTCTGCCCTGGTTACTTGCATGACTGCCCTGGCTATGCCCTGGTTACAAAAAGTGTCTGGCGCCGCCCCTGTGCACAAGTGACCAGAATGAGTCACAATGGTTGTTGCTATGCAGATGAAACCAACTGGGGCTCAAGAGTTGTTTATTGGACACTGCACATTAGGACAGATTTTGAAGAGCACGGGAAAACCAGAGCTTAGGGAAGTGAAGCTTTGTTTGGGCCACTTTTGTCAACTGTATTCAGGATTAACGAGCATCAGCAATTCAAATAACCAACTCATCTTGGTTTTTGGGAACCAAGTTAATTTCTGTTTTGGTTTATGGTAAACTGACAGGTGTACACATACATATATAAGCTCATATATATAATATACATTATATATATATATATATATATATATATATATATATATATATATATATATATATATATATATATATATATATATGAGTACAGGTACATGATGTGTATAGAGTAATGCATTTACATGTATATATAGTGCATATTGCATAACCACTCCCATGTTTTATACCAGGCTATTTATAAATAAAGTTCATAAATTTGTTTAGCTTAAATAGATGAGTCGTGTAGGTACACGTACTTTGGTATCGATGCATAATATTGCATAATGATCCTGTAGGTTTTGTTTCCTGTTTTTTTTGTGGTTTAAGGGTGTTTTCACCAAGTTACAGATGTCACCCAGTCAAGAGAAATTTCCGAGTTGACAAGTGATTTGCAACTCTTATCTGACAGCGGGAAGTTGTGTTGACATTATTATTATTATCGCTGTTATTAGTATTATCATTAATATTTCGTGACTGTATTTTTGTGTGTAGGAGGAGCTGATGAGAGAAGCGCGGCTGATGGCCAATCTCAATAACCCTTTCATTGTTCGTATGATCGGAGTCTGTAGGGCGGAAAGTATCATGCTTATTCTGGAACTGGCTCCACTGGGACCGCTCAATAAGCATCTTAAGAAGGCTCCCATGTAAGCATAGCAGTAACTTGGTTACTTTGTATTATATATCTATCCAGCATTGTCTTGGTCTGCCTTTGTTACTTTTTCCTTCAAATCTTCCATGTAGCGCACTGTGTGGAATTCGGTCAACTGGCATTCTCTCTACATGTCCAAACTGTCGGAGTCTTTATTGCACGACTTAGTCTAGCAGAGTTGTTTAGATACCTAATGATTGTTTTATGTCGTTTCTTATTTTATGTAGTCTTGAAATCCCTGCTCTTCCCAGTCAGCTCATTTCTGCTGTAAGAATTCTTTACTTCCTGTACTTTATTCTACCAGACTTCTGTATATGAAGATCGGTAATAGTAGGTGGCATACAGCAGCTAGGCTGGCCATTCTGAAAAGTATGCGCTGTCTTCATGTGCCTAGTGCATGTATACCCTTCAGGGTATGCCGTGCTGGATATGGCCTATAGCACCCAATAGCGTCACTGCCATTTCAGAGAGTCCAATAGCATTCTCGTCAGCTATATCACTCCATCTCGTTGATGCATAACAACATGGATTGGGTAATGTTTCAGCTTAGATTGAAACTAGGCCAAGTAAATAGCACTGAACCGGACATCCTGCAAGGCTTCTTTCAGTTTTACATGTCATTGCAAGGCCTGGCACGATGGGACCGGATGGGTCACGAAGTGTGAACACTTGTACTTGTAGAGAAAGATCCTTCCAAGTATGTGTAATGGATTTCAGAGTTTAGAGAATATAACAAGGAGACATGTGCCATTGGTTGATGCCTTGTGCATCAGACATCGGCACAACAGAAGTTGCTAATGTAGTAATTGAAGAGGAATGGTTGAACTAGATTGAACAGGATGTAGATAGTGTATATAGATAATGGTAGATCAAAGTACATGTATCTATCATGAATTTCACGGTTTTTATTGACGGTTACTATGATATTGTATAAAGAAGTTTCGTAATTGAACACAAAGTAATTGCTCATGAGTTAATTACATGCCTGTATCAACAACAGTTCTAAGCACTATAGTAGAATGAATGCTTAACTAAATTAAATAATTAATGTTGTTTGGCTTGAGGAATCTTTGGTCCCAAAATAGTAAACACGTGTTTGTCGAATGTTGTTGCAAGAGCATTTTGATCTTCTTTGTTTTTCATCAAAAGGACATCCGTTAACAATATCACGGAGTTGATGCAGCAAGTCGCACAAGGAATGGCATATCTGGAAAGTCACAACTTTGTCCATCGAGATCTTGCGGCCAGGAATGTCTTACTCGCCAACGAACGTCTTGCAAAAATCAGCGACTTTGGCATGAGCAAAGCGCTCGGCATTGGAAATGAATATTACAAGGTAGAGACTGGGCATGCTTTGGGAATTAATTATGCTCTAGGCAGTTTTGAGGAAAAAGCTGTTGTCAGGCCTTTTCTTGATGATTTTGTACAATGAATAAAGATTAAGAATAGTTTATTTGCCTCTTGTCTTTTTGATGTTTTGTGTTCGACGTCTTTAAAGTCTTCGGAGCAGTGTCATTGTATCTGAGAAATTTGGTAGTATATATGAAATATTGCTGTGTATATGTAACAGAAAATATGACTGAATGCTATGAAGGGAATATGTATACATATACTTTCGTTGTTTTTGTAAACACAGGCTGAAGCGGCGGGTAAATGGCCGTTGAAGTGGTATGCACCAGAGTGCATCTACTTCTACAAGTTCGACTCCAAATCAGATGTCTGGAGTTACGGGGTTACACTCTGGGAAGCCATGTCATATGGAGCCAAGCCATACAGGGTCTGTTCTCTTCTATTTTATTTCGTTTTTATTTCTGTTGCTGCTAATTCCAATGAAAAAGCATCAGTGGTGTATGCTGTGTGACTGAGTTAGCTTGCACAGAGATTGGCATTGCCTCGAAACGTGTCAAAGGACCGTTTTAAAGTTTTGGAGGGTGTCTGTGTTTGCAGAACCTGCACACTCTTTTACTTCTTTTTGTTTGAAGGGCATGAAAGGCGCTCAAATCGTTGAGATGATCGACAACGAAAGGCGACTTGACAAGCCAGACAAATGTCCTCAGGCAATGTACGACCTTATACTCAAATGCTGGCAGAGAAAGTAAGTTTCCATTTCTTAACTATATTATTGATTATAATTTATTATGTGCTGTTATTGTTTAATGTGCTCAAATGTATTTACAAGTATTTAAATGAAGAACATTGAAAGGTTGTCTTGTGTGATCTGCCAATCACAGCACACCTTCTAGGTTGTCCTGGTCAGTGATTTCCCCAACAGAAAACTGGGTAATCTAGCCAGAGACCCCAGAATAGATATAAGGTGTACCAGGTATAAGTTGTGTGAATATGGATTAAATTTAAATATAAACTTCCACTATGTTTAATTTGGTGAATTTAAAAAAAAGTCAGTAATCTAGCCATATGTTTAATTGGGCTTTTGTTTGATTTATTTCGTTAATTGGGAATATATTTTGTTCATGCCTTACTTCAGGCATGGGATGCACAATAGTCTGGTTAGTGTGCTGGATTGTCAATTGCAGGGTCGGGGTTCAACTCCCTGCCAGGGTAGAAATTTGTTTGGAGATATCAGCTTTACTTCTGCCACAAGTAATTCGAGAATAACAAATACACTGACTGTACACTGTCAGTGGAAAAATCAGGGGTTAAAGGAGAGGACCCATCCTCATATATCAAGGCTTAGAAAGCTGGTTTTGCCAACAATTCATACCCATGTCATCCTCTGTGGGCTAACCTAAAGGAGTGCTCATCTTCCCACTACAAAAGGTGTGCAAATGGACGAGATGTATAAAGTCTACAAAGATGGATAGACTGCAAGGTATACGAATATTGATGAGGTGTATGAATAGAGATGAGACGAACCAGGCTTAAGTTATATGAATATGGATGCAACTGCTATTGTCATCCACTCAGTAACATGTTAATTTGTCGATTTTTTCATAGGAGTGAAGACCGACCGACGTTTCAGCAGATCGCAAGGCAGATGGAACAGTTCCTATAGTATGTGTGCGTCATTGTATTGTTGTGTTAAGTTTGTTAAAAACCGCAGACGCTGCTAAACAACTTTCAATTTCTGCGGCAGATCTAACTGTACACCAGTTTCGTTTTTGTAGCAGTGATGTGACTTTTAATGAATGACAGTCTAGCGTTAATCGAGATCCCCTACTGTTTTACGCATGACACAGTTGTTAGGGGCACGGGCTGAACTTTACCAGAGAGTGTAAGCTCAACGGGCAGTTTTTTCCTGGTTTTATTTTGGTACGGTGACCGAACAGTATCATGTTAGCCACTGCGCTTTAGTGTGGTGTTACTATCGAACTTCATACTCAAATGTTCACAGCTTGTCAATCTGGTTTGGAGTTAAAATAATCAGCTGAATACTTTTGACGATGGATAATTCCATTGTTCCCTTCAATGCTCTACCACGATTTTACAGATAATATATTTAACAGGCAGGGGCGTCTACACCATAGAAACCTTGGAGCAAATGCTCCATCCAAAGAAATAGGGGGAAGATCTGTCACTGTGTGTGCCACCATTTTAGGGGGGAAGGAACGGGGAGGGGGAAGAAGAAGGGGAAAAGGGACTTTGCTCCAATGACTTAGGGGGATAGACGCCCCTGTTAACAGGGTATCACATAGCTGTCCAGTAGTGCTTAGTTATTTGGGGATGCAACATTTATAAATTGATTTCTTTCCGGGTTAGCTGTGGTCATTAGTAGGGGCGAGTGTTGTCCGCTTTTTAAAAAGAACTTGCACAATGAATTTCGAAGTGACCGAGGCAGAATATCTAGTCATAATGTTACGCACGCACTGCAAAAACCTAAGCGTATGAAAATGTCTCGATATAAAGTTGTGTACTAACGGCCGTGTCGTGCGAACAGCCATGACTGCACTTGCACTTAACTATCACAAGCATCAGCGTTTCCTGTTAATTTTAACCCTGTACATTTGTTGTTACGATTTTCAACAACTTGAGCATTCCATGGCTGTACTGATTGCAGGTTGCAATCAGCTGGGTGAAATTTAGGGGTTTAGAGTACTCCTTGGAAACACATTTTGCCCATTTCAATCTAGTCTAACGACTTCTTTGGTGTCGTTATCATACTGCATAAAGCATTAGTCATTGTCAGGTGAACTCGCAGTCAACATAATAATCCAGTAAAGAAGTCAAGTCGAAATCCGATAAGTCAGGGAAACCGGATATCAGGGTACAGTGGGCAAGCAAGCTGAAACAGATCGAGCTTTAAGTTTAGTTCTGAAGAACACTAGAGAACCAATACAGAACTAGGAAGTGACTTCCAAAGCCTTGGACCAGCCACCAAGAATGCCCAAGAGCCCAGCACTGTTCTGCAAGAATCAGGTATCGGAATAATCGAGTGCAATAAAATTTTATTGCTGACATGAGTTATTCGGTATTCATGCCAGGAACTAAGACTAAATTGGGTGATCAGGACTTTCAGGTCACAGGCGTCCATGCACATGGAACATCCCTCCGTCATCTATATAGGAGGCCAAAAGTGTTCACGTTTCAAATGCAATTTTAGTACTTGTGCTGTCATTGTAAAGCACCCCTAGAAGTAACTCACTACTGATGACACTACAATTGTCGTAATTACTACAACAGAGGTATAACTATTCCTGTGGTGTTGGCTACAAAATCACACCTTTACGATTGGCAACATTCAAACTTCCTGATGAATCAGACTATCATGTCACATCCCATACGCTAGTGCAGACAGTGCGTAAACATGCCAGAAAGTTGCAGTGTTCTAATTTTGTTACATGTTCTTTCATGTGTAGTCGATGGTATTTATTTTTACAGTTGTGGGAATAGCATGTATGTTTTAAATCATGTTTATCGAGATGAACCGAAACTTGTTAGCAGAATTTCGCCAAAGAGCTTTGGGACAAATGTTACTGGTTGTGCTAATAAAATAAGATCTAGTAATGACAGATATGTGTATTTTCTGAACGTTTTCAACTCGTACGTCTACTCCCTTTCGAATGTTTGATAATACAACACATTCCTTTTGGCTCCGATCCAGGTATTGGATTACAGTGAATTTGTACACTGAATGCCTGGCCGTAAGCCACACTGAAACTGTTAAAATTATGCATGAGTGTTCAGAACACATCACTTTTTGCTTTTACCAGACTTCGCTTTCTCTATTGGTTTGAGTTATGTTGTCGCATGGAAATTGATAAACTTTTGTTTAAAACTAACCTAACCAGAGATGTTCACTGGGCCCACAAGTGGCTCTTGCTGTGCAGCTGGTGGCTAATGGTCCAGTTCAATCTAACAGAATTCTCTCATATTTCTGTATTTATGAGAGTGCTGGCTCCCTATCGAGATCAAATTCGAATTCAAGATCCTCCTTGGCTGGGGGCCGTTAGTTGGTTCTACCCCATCTTGCATACCAGAGCTGTTTGTGCCGATACATACCCAGTCAGGTTGCATTTACCCAAATCCCAACACGTATAGCACTTCATAAATATTCAAAAATTTATTCTTGCCGCTATTGGTTGAGAATAAATTAAGAAATTTCTGCAATGAATATATCCAGCTTCCACTCGCACATAGAGCTTTTTAGTCGTGCAAATATCCAGCTTCCACATGCAGGTATAGCTTTTTAATTGTTTTTCGCCAGAATTAAAATTCTGCAATGAGAATATCCAGCTTCCACTGGTAGATATAGCTTTTTAATCGCACAAAATGTATAGGCTACACTGACCCTAACCCTGAGCCCTGAGTATTTAAGAAGTGCTCTACGTGCTGGGATTTGAGAATATGCAGTCAGGTTGACAGTCGCTTCGTTCGGCTGATAAATTATATCAGCAGTTTGCAAGATTTTTAATTGTTTACATTGCGCAACATCTCTGTACATTATGAACGTTTATTGAGTGCGTTTTTAGCATCACCATCTGGTTTGTGTTAGTGGACAAGCATCCTAAATATGTTTGCATTTCAGTATTTTTTGTTGTACGTTTCATTGAGTCTTGGTAGGATAAACTGTTGTAACTGGTGCTCTAAAAGCTTTCTGTTTATCACTCCGAGTATTCTCTAATTTTTCCGGTCCCAGTTTGCACTAATCCCAGTCTGTTCACTGTAAGCTTACACGTTTTAAAGCTTTGTTTTCAGCATTTTATATTAGTGATTTTTGTTAAAGAATTGTGAATTTTGACAAAATTAAGTAAAACTGTACTCGAAAACAATGAACTCTAATCAAAGCTGTAACGACATAGATACCAATTTTTCGGTCTGTTTTATAGCGCTGCTTTTATACGGTGAGGTATTTGATATAGCTGCTACGGAACAGTATGAGAAAATCCAAGTTCCAGTGTGCTGAGGCTTGCATGAAGATTGCAAGACCAAACAGAAAGGTTCTAGCTTTTAACTTTTTGGTGGTGTAAAAAAAGTAGTTTTGTTACCCAAGCGCAGGCAATTGCATTAGCCTACAACACAAACATCCAAGTAAACTAAGTATGGTTGACGGCATTTGCTTTAAAGTTGCATGACTTTCTTATGTAATTGTGTGTATATCTGGACATTCGTGTAGCGCCTTTTGAACGTAGGAAAGTTTTTTCAATTGCAACTCCAGTCTGAATAATATTTATGCGATTGGTAATGTGAACAAGATATTTTGGCAGTTGCTAGGGCCTATGTGATTTGTATGATAATAGCCTACTGGGCTGGTTAAATACGATTAATGGTAACTATTATTCACTCAGATATAGGGCCTAATGACATTGTTTTCAGGCAAATTTAGCCTATACATTCAACAAGATACCAGTTATTCTATACGTTTTTGCGATTCTATTCATAGAATATGCGTAGGAACTTCTCTAGCGCAGTTTTTGTATGCTGATTGCACACACCGTCAGTGGAAATGGAAATGTAGCGTAACGTTTTTCTATAGGCCTACCGACCACGTGGCCTCGACGCAGGTCATTTTTAAATGAATTGATCGGGTGAGATCCTTTCACAACCGCTGCCATTTTGAATAGGCACCACGCCATTTAAGGTCTGCGGGTAGGCTTATGGGCAACCGTGGGGTAACCAGTGTGAGAATTGTAGCAAAAAGACTTCCGGGGGGTCAGACTTTGATGAGTTTGAGCCATGTGGAGTTGAATATTTTATCCGTATTTTATAAACTAAGAAAATTCAAAACTGCAGTAGAAAGCTTATCACCCCGACACGACATGCAGTTCTCACCCTGGGGTAACCGTCTAGCTGTCTGCTTGTCTGAGATTTGGGAACTTGACCTGGAACCGACATTTACCCATTTGCCTATCGATTTTGTTTTGACTGAGCGCCTGTGACATGTGAATAAGCTGCTTCCTGCGACTTGGCTTTTTGGGCAATGTAGAAATCTCGAGATTACGAATACGATTATAATTACGATTAGGGGCGTACAGGTCGAAAACTAGCCAGCATGCACTCAGGTGCCCATGCATGGTTAAGGACGTGTATAAGGACTTGTATTCCTGGGTATTCAGACGAGGGACCTGTATTATAGACCCCATATGGGTCCCATCTATTTCCCATGGAGATACTGGCAGGGAAAAGCACTAAGTCAGATAAAACCAGGGTCCAGACTACGGCGGTCAGTAACAATAACTCACATAGTTTTGGAGTTTTGAAGTCTGTGGAAAAATAGGTCATATAGTTTTAGGCCTAACTGGCTCAAAGTAATTATTGGATCCGGTGCCTAAATACTCAGAAATGGATTTCGTTTCCAAACTGCACACTCTTCCTAAAACTGTGAAAACTGTAGGACTGCTTGAACTGGCAAACTTGTAGAATTTCAGGAATTAAAACGAAATCGTGTGCAGTTGACTTGAGCTAATCTCCCAACAATTCATACTACGCACTGCACACTGCACACTGCAGACAAATCAGCAATCAGGTGCACAGTTTGTGTCAGAAAACAAACTATTTTAGGCCCTGATTATAGGCCTAATTTAAACACAGTTTAAACTTGCAGGGCCGTTTAATTTTAATTGCAAAATTGACGGTAACTGGTGCATTTAATAAAGGTCGTTTTTGCTATTGGGCCTGCCAAGCGGGTCGACAGCGCCAAGCAGTTCTTCCTGCTGCTTTCTCTATCTATGCACACAGAAGAAGGAAGTGAAACGACTCAGTATTTGTTGTAGGCCTCATACAGCCTACGACAGGCCAGCGGTAGGCCCCGTGAGTTGTTTGTACGGCTCGTCTTGAATTGGCCTGCGCTACCTGGTTGAACTAGGTCAGTGAAACCTCCTTATGGTTTTGGAGAATTTCTAATATATCGTGAGTGTCTTTTTGTCACTGATTGATCGAACGTGCAGGGTGTGGTCGTCAGGATAGACCCCATTCATCGTTCAAGGGAGTTGGTTGTTTGTTTTTAAAGTTGGCTGACTGGAAGAGGTAACGGCGGACAGTAAAGGTATGTAATTGTCCGATTATGCTGATCTTAATCTGAACATAGGTGTCAACTTCTGGTAGGTAGGCCCTAAATACTGCAACTCTATGGAGGCCTATACTCGAGTCGTCGTAATACTTAAGGCCTATATATACGTAAACGGTAAACCTGTCACGGATTCATAAATAAGGCGGACTGTCGACTTGCTACGGGTTTCGTTTCCCAACGAACCATTGTTCCTCTAGGGTTGGAGAAGGGGAATGGGGGGTTGGGAGGAGGACGGTTTTGGGGAGGAGGAAGTTGGAGGTCTGCCTGAGCTCCTCCAGTAGTGGTAGTAGCCTTGCCAGCGATATTCATGGGCATTTGATGGTACCTATATTATGGGCTCTATAGGGACCTAAATGGGAAAATAGGTCCAATGTGGGCACCATGTGGGCAATATGGCAGGGCCAGGAAAGATATAGAGTTAGAATTAGAAGAGACTCCTCCACTACCGCTGTTTGAGACAGGTCAGTCACCGTCAGTGCACGATTTATGGGTTAAATTTCATTATTAAGGCACAGTGCCTCGCAAAGTAATTAAAAACACAAATAGCAAGATAATTAAACACTGTGAAGTACCTAATAATTGAATGAAGAAGGTATCCTAAGATTTTAGTCACGAAGGTGCCCTAATAATTTAATAAAAAGGTGTCTTAACATTCAGTCCAGAAGGTGCTCAAAATAATTGAATCAATAAGGTAACAAACCAGATATCCTAACATTTTAATCCACTATTACCATTACCACTACTGCTACTACTACCACTATTACTACTACTACTACTAGGCCTACTACTAACGCTACTACTACTACTATACTACCACTACCACTATTATTACTACCACTATCTAATAATTTAATCAAGAAGCTATCCTAACATTTTAATCAAGAAGGTGCCCTAATATTTTAATCAAGATGGCGCCCTAAAAATTTAATCAAGAAGAAGCCCTAACAGTTTATACAAAAATTGCGCCCTAATGATGCAACCAGGAAGGTGTGCCTTAATTATTTAATCTACAAGGCGGCCTATGATGTCATCCAGATGATGTGGTGTTCGGTAATTAAGCAGGCATGATCTGTCACGACTTCTGCTGATTTTAGAACTAATTGGTAATTTTAGAATGCGTCACTTCACTTTTAATTGGTGATAATGTAGGGAAGTTTAACGTTTGTTTAGCTATATAGGTTATCGTGTCAGAAGTTTAACGTTTGCTGTAGCTTTGGTCATCAAGTTAGAAGTTAAACGTTTCTCTTAGCTAGGTTATCAACTTAGAATGTACGTTTGTTAAGGTTTTGGTTATCAAGTTATAAGTTTAACGTTTGTTAAGGCTTTGGTTATAAACTGAGAAATTTAACGTTCGTGTTCAGAGGAGGTAAAAACTAAGCGGATGTTGAGAGTGGAGACCTTCTAGATCCGCAGCCTCACTCCAATCTGTAATGGCGGGTGCCCGTGCCAGCGCTGTTCCCTACTTCTACGGAAGGATATCCCGGGACGAAGCGGAAACGATTCTGACGAACAGCGGGTGCAGGGAAGGACTCTATCTTCTACGAGAAAACGTTTCCACGGCTGGAAATTACGCATTGTCCATATGTCACAATAACAGGTAGGCCTATACAGTATACAACAAATGTCCCGTTTTTGGCCGGCGTTCATTCACAGTTGCTGGTCGTAATGCGCCGTAATGATGTAACCAGGCCTACTACTAACACTACTACTACTACTATACTACCTACTATACTACTGGAGCTCTGTATACCTACTCATGTTCGCAACTCTCCTACCCAGACTCTCACTCTAAACTGAAAACTTGCCTCGTCCATTATTATTTCCTGTTGCTTGGCTTTATTGTGCACTACTCAACTTTGTAAGGAGGATATTTACAGACGTCCTGTATTGTATTGCATTGTATTATATTGTCAGTGGCGGCGCCAGCTATACAATTTCAGCAGCTCGCGTCAGGGTCATAGGAGTTATTACAGAAACAGTCAACCAGACCGGTTTAGAACATAACCGCTTCATATCAAGTTTGAACGTTCGATATACCGCCGGTGTCACGTGACAGACTATACGTCGTAGGCCTAAAACTATCCTGGGTGGAGGGAGGGATGAATAAATTTATCCCTCCGGATGAAATATACACCTTTATCCCTCCGGATGGAATATATACCGGTGTAGAGTATCCGGGAGGATAAACCATTTCTTTTCCCCATCGTGTGAAATCATCTCCCGAGGAATAAAAATTCACAGGTAGGCCTATAAGGCATTATTGATAAATGCGTATATAATTGATATATCTATGTTGTAATCAAAATCAAAAAGCAGAAACAGGTAAAGCTATAGTCATCTAAGTCTTCTAAACAATGTTCAGAGCAAATCAAACCGAAGTTACAGTAGGAAGAATAATCACACGCGGAAGTGGTTTTCTTCCCCTTCTCTCGAGAGGGATTTTGGGGAAAGAAGCATATGACATTGTCGTTGAAACATTTCTCAAGATGTTTTTGGATTTCTGAAGGATCACCGAAGCAATCTCAAAGACATAGGCAGTTTCGTACAGCCCACATGATGATCAATCCTTTGCTGATGGCAGGGGAGGACTTTAACATTTAGGTTCCCCGATGTCGTTAAGTGCCTTGTGTAGGAGCTGACTCAACTGTCGGCCGAGATTTGCCGAGATTTTATTGATAGGCCTACGAATCGACTGATATCAAGCGCGAGCTACCAATCCACCCAATTAGCACCTTAGTCTGTTTTCATGACAGGCCTACAGTAGGCCTACTGTCGTTTGTGAAATGCTGATATTTGTCTTAGGGCCTACTCGTTTTATAAATGTTCATCGCAACAAGCCTTTCACGCAACTAGTTATACGAATAGACATTGTTTGATTTACGTGAAATTACAACACCACAAAGAACACAAGAGCCCTTGAAAATTTGTTCATTGCCTAGCTAATATATTATGGCTTCAATGGCTTTGCTGATATGAATCGACCGATATAGGCCTATCAGTATCACAACTAGCCTAAGAATAGAGTAGGCCCTATAGCGTAGAGAATAATGAGAGGATCATTGACTTCACTGGATACTTTGCCTACGTACGCCAACAATAAGTACCGTAGCATATGACGCCATAACCGCGACTGACATAGTTCTAAACTGAGTTAAATCGCACAATTTGTAATTTTGTTGGAGGGGGATACTTTTTTGAGGGGAGATAATTTCGTACGACTTATGAAGGATAGGCCTACTTTTGCACGAGGGGATAGTCCCTCCCGTCACATTCATCCGGCCGCGACTGCTAAGGGGATATAATTGTATGGGGTGTACTTTATTTTGTGACACCGGCATTAGATCAATCGAAAGAGTAAAGGTCATAAGGCAGGTCAATAGTAAAATAGGCAGGTCAAATGACCTACCGCGACCCATAGCGCCGCCACTGTGTATTGTGAAGATCGCTGTATTAAAGTGTATGGGTGCTTGTGTTAGTTGTGCATGATGACAAAGTGACGGCCTATGAGAAACTTTGATTTTTTCCTGGTAATTACATTTGACGTTAATTGTTTGTCATCATACAATTATGATGCCTCACATTCATCGGAAAAATGGCCTGAGCTGAATTGTAGAAATATTTATTTGTTTGTTGTCCAACATAATTGCGTTATTTTTAAACACTACACAATGAACTGCAGTTTTTGCTAAAAAAACGTTTCCACAATCCTCCACAAATCATTTTGTTGGGAACTTTTCAGAATTCATCATTACTGCATAGAGAGGCAGTCAGATGGGCAGGTCATGATCCCAGATGGAAGAAGGTTTCCTGGTCCGGTGGAGCTGATCAAGCACCACTCCCAGTACCTCGATGGATTCCTTACGAAGCCCAAGATTCCGTGCGCCCGTCCTAACGGAGTGGCTCCGATGGCCTGGCCTGAGGTTACGATGTTGGAACTGGAGCAGATCCTGGTAGAGGAAGCCGTGGAAAAGAAAAAGCTAAAGGCAGTGTATTTTTCTGCCGGAACGCTCCGGAACGGCGTTCCGGCACCTTTTTCAGCTATTAAAAATAATTTAATTTTAATAAAAGAATAATTTAGTTATTTTAATTCAATGTGACGTCGAACTTCTCTTGGGAGTGTCTCCCTCCCCAAACTCCACCCATTTTTCTCAGGGTTCGCTCTCGACTTAGCCCTTCCATAATTGCTCAGTTCCGGAATCTTTTTTCTATAAAAAAGCACTGGCTAAAGGTATTAGCCATATGATTGTATACCCTCTGGAAAATAAAGAACTCGTCCTCTAGACAGTAACTGTTGCTGATAATTATCACAGTTAGCTAATACCAACTGTATTATAGATAAGCCCTAATGATTAAGCAATTAGTTGACTCCAATTATCTATTGTTATCACCGATATTACTATGATGATGATGATGATGATGATGATGATGATGATGATGATGATGATGATGATGATGATGATGATGATGATGATGACGATGATGATGATAGTGATAATAATAATAATAATAATAATAATAATAATAATAATAATAATAATAATAATAATAATAATAATAATAATAATAATAATAATAATAATAGTAATAATAATAATAATAATGAACTAAATGTTTGTCTCCTGGGCTGGCTAGTTCTGACTGAAACCCGTTGAAGACTTGAACTCTGGATGGACGGAAAAGATTATACAATGTCTTCGGTTAAGATATCGTAATAATTTTCGGTTTCATGATTTTTCCAGGGATCGAAACTGGAAAATGCCCTAGGGCCGCAGCGGCAGAAGCTGGTTGCAACTGTCGCCCTGAAGTTACACATGGAGCAGCGTTGGTTCCATTTCACCATCACCCGCGATGAGGCGGAAAAGGCAATGAAATCATCTGGCCATCAAGACGGAAAATTCCTGTGAGCAGAAATAGCAGCAAGGAGCTTGAAGTGTAACCTAGAACAATTGTATTGTATTGTATTGTATCTGAACATTTATACAGCGCCTCTCACAATGAATGTTCGCTAATCAGAGGCGCTCAATGTGATGTATTACTGTGAGCGCCAGATTGTAATCGTCAACCACAGTGCGTTTGCAGGTGGTATAACAAAGAATATACTTACTTACTTAATTAACTCCACATTTTTAAAGCGCTACTCGAAGCTAAGCTTATTCACGAGCGCTACGTCATGTCAGAGGAGTTGTCCAGTGATGTCACATGAGGATCTCAGTCCGGCTGCTGCAGAGAGGAGGCTGAGGAGCTGCTTAGGCGGGTTTCGTAGTGAACGAGAAAGCTTGGAAGGCAGAGAAATGGATTGATTAGAGTAGAATTTTTTGAAGAGGTGGGTCTTGAGTGTGGAGTGGAAAGCCTGTGAGGTGATGAACAGATCAAGCAACTCTCAATGAACAAGGAAGGCTGATTGGTGCAGTGTCTAATGCACAAGGCATCATCCAATGGCGCACCAAAACCAATCCGTAATCAGGTCAATATCCAGAAGATCAGCCTGTAAGACAGAGAGGCGGCCTATGGTGGATACTGGATAAGCAATTTGAAAAAAACTACAACGATCTATATAGCGCCGTAAAAGAGCCGAGGCCAAAGAAAAGGGCGCTCCATATGTATATAATCGTTGTTCCATAACTGATATATTATATATTAATAAACAGTACGCATTGTTTAGTGTCTAACTTATCAATTTATCTTAAAAATAAACAGCATGAAAGCAGTTGACTGTAGATAATGTTGTGCTACTGTGTGTCTTCCAGAGTTCGCGACAAGGAGAAAGAGTCGTTTGCCCTGAGTCTGAGTTACCAAAGAGCCACGAAGCATTACATCATCACCCGACATAAAACGTTAACTCGTAATCAACTCGGAATTGAAGACGGTCCAAGGTTCGATAACCTCATGGATGTGAGTTAATTCTGCAGGTCATGCTTGTAGGAGGAGCTCTGTTAAGACCGATTCTCTCTTCGATCAGCATCTGCTCTTCGTTCTCTCCACTGGCTTCCTGTCTGTGAGCGTATCCGCTTAAAGCATCTGCTGGAAAGTCTGGTGTTCCCGGTACACGTCTTGTCTTTGACCGGCGTTCATTCACAGTTGCCGTTCCCTCCTTCATCTGGAACTCTCCACCTTCTCATGTTGGCAAGTCGCGTATACCGAGAGCCCTTCTTTCGCTCTAAACTGAAAACTTGCCTCTATCTGCCATTGGTAGCAACTAATAGTCGGCCCCATTGTGGGCTCAACAAATGTAGTTCTTAGGGGTCGTATTACATGTTTTGCCTAACCCTCGTATAAGAGGCATAGTGGCCGACTGATCAGTACTCCCGGCCTGTAACGTGGATGGTACACGTTGGAGCCTCACCCGCGGCAGGCACTGTGCATGAACCTTGAGCAAGTCCTTTACTCACAATTGCTCGGTGCTATCAATGATCTGTGTATGTACTTCTGAACTTTGGAAGGAGAGCCATATATAATAATAATAATGATAATAATAATAATAATAATAATAATAATCATAGGCGCCGACTTCTTGGGGGCCTTGGGTGCCAATGCACCCAGAGAAAAAGTTCAGTGGGGGCCTGGCCCCAAGAAGAATTCGAACCTAAAATAAAAAATTGGGGGTATTCCTAAAAAATGTGGTCACATTTTTTCTGGAGATGAATTCCTAAAAAGTCGTCAAATTTTAGGAGACAATGCCCCCATTTTAAATTTCTTTATGTGTAAACACGTAGTAGACGATGGAAAATGACAATGAATAATGTATAATGTGGAATTTTCCGGATAACTAAAAAAAAGTCATCAGTTTTTTCGGAGATCATTTCCTAAAAAAAGTTTCGTTCCTTCTGGATCCGCCCCTGACTGGCACCCAGAGACAAAAGCAAAAGTCGACGCCTATGATAATAATAATAATAATGAAAATAATAATAATAATAATAATAATAACAATAACAATAATAATAATAATAATAATAATAATAATAATAATAATAATAATAATAAATAATATGAAATACAGTTGTATTGTGTTGTATTATAAGCTCGTGTTTCTGTATCTAAGAATACAATGAGCAGCTGAATTATCTTAATTAATATGACTGTAGATGATTGCTCATTACTACAACAAAAGCGACGGTCTGCTGTGCAAGCTAATGATACCAGTCGAACGACCGGGATACGTGAAGAAAGAACGAAGTAAGTGATCGGATAAACTTATTTCATCCAATCTAATCTAATCCAATGACTTCTACAGCGGCGTTATCATAAGAATCTCACAATGTTCTCAGCGTCCTTCTGAGGTTCTTAGCGTTCTTGTGAGGTTCTTAGCGTCCTTGTGAAATTCTTCGCCCCTTATGAGGTTCTGTAGCGCCCTTGTGAGGTTCTTAACTCGCCTCTGAGGTTCTTGGCCTCCTTGTGAGGTCTTAGCGTCCTTGTGAAGTTCTTGGCTCCCTTATGAGGGTCTTAGCTCCGCTGTGAGGTTCTTATCTCCATTGTGAGGTTCTTATCCCCATTGTGAGGTTCTTAGCTTCCGAGTGAGGTTATTTAAGAGCTGCAAAATGGGCAGATATAGAATATATATATCAGTCAATGGTTGTTTGTTTGGGATAGTCCTACATGCCGTTAATGCTGCATCAGACCTTCATTCTTATCCGACTTTCATGCATTAATTTACGTTACATGATGTGTAAGAGAGATGCTATTTGTTTACATTACAGAAATCACTGGTACAAACATTAATCCAATTTACGCAGCGATCTACGGAGCTCCAGTAAGTTTTACGAAATAATTTCGCATAGAAACGATAAACAATTTCATGCATATTCATGACTTTATGTAAAGTTCATGAATATTAATTACTTTACGTAAAATACACAAAATAGCAAGGCAGTGAGAGTTTCAAAACCTAAAAACCTTCTAAATAGCCCCTTCACCGTCTAATCTTCTGGCAACCGGATTTTGTCTTAATAATTGGTACCTTTGGAAAACCCCTCTGCCTTGACGCAGCACTCGTGAATAATCTGGCGCCCTGCTTTTAAGTAGCGCTTTATTAGAAAGTGTTACGATACTGCATACACTCGGTTGCTCTCTGAAACCGCCTCTGAAGGGCTGGAGTGCTACTGCTTGGGTTTTCCTCAGCTGGCCTTCTAAGGTAGCCTAGCTCGTGATAGGCCTAAATCTAAGAAACTAAAAGAAATGGTCATCAAAGAAAAAGCTCTTGATAACTAAGGCAGAAGAAATAAGAAATTCCGATGACACAAATTGGTCGTTAAAAGAAATAGGCCTAGGCCTGTAGAGGAAAGCGGTCAAAATTTGACAGTTTGCCGTTTGCAAACTATTGGATCCGTACGTTAAAACTCTTTCTGCCAGATAAAGATGTGCATTCAGAGCTGACGAGAACTGTAAAGTAACCTTAGAAATGTCTCAGTGGTAACATTTTCCAGCTGGTGTTCGTTCCCATGGCATTTTAGAAGGTAGGACTTTTGCAGTTAACTTCAGACGGACGGGTCTCTTGTTCCAGGGCTCTCATCTCGGGTGCGCCACTGAGTGATCGTTTCTGTGTGATACGTTATATAAATTTAAACAATAGAACACAGTGTTTAATCTGTTTGATGATTATTTAAATGCTAAGGTTGCCGATGTGGGAATCTCTCGAGACGTGATAGAAGGCGATTTTGAAGATCCTCCGGATGTGGCTGACGGTGAGCACTGATTTTTTTCAAATAGGAAGCTTAAGAAATGAATAATGGTCATCGTAAACTCCAAATTTCTGAAGCGCTACTCCGACGGGCAACACTTTATTTACGAGCGCCGAATTGCTAGAAATAAATCGCAATTGTAAATCGTAATCGTAAATTTAAATTGTAAATCTTAATTGTAAATCGTAATTGTAAATTGAAATTGTAAATCGCAATTGTAAATCGCAATTGTAAATCGTAATTGTAAATCGTAATTGTAAATCGTATTTGTAAATCGTAATTGTGAATCGTAGTTGTAAATCGTAATTGTAAATCGTAATTGTAAATCGCAATTTATTGTAAATCGCAATTGTAAATCGTAATTGTAAATCGTAATTGTAAATTGTCGTACATATTGTATTGCATGAATATAAAAACATTATGGGCGTTTTTCTGTTACGCAGCCGCGCCGTTACCGTTCAACTCTCACGAGATAGGGAAAGTCTACGATCTGCTTCCACGAACGGAAGACATGTTCAGGCTGAGCAGAAGAGACATCACTCTGACGAGGGAACTCGGCGGAGGAAATTTCGGATCAGTGATGTTGGGAGAATATAAGCACAACAACAAAACCATTCCAGTTGCTGTTAAGACGTTGAAACAGTCCGACATGCAGGCGGCCGAGGTATGTTTCAATAAACAATAGATATATATGCTCATGAATCGATTGCATGTACCTTCTTCTTTCTCTTCTTCTTCTTCTTCTTCTTCTTCTTCTTCTTCTTCTTCTTCTTCTTCTTCTTCTTCTTCTTCTTCTTCTTCTTCTTCTTCTTCTTCCTCTTCCTCTTCCTCTTCCTCTTCCTCTTCCTCTTCCTCTTCCTCCTCCTCCTCCTCCTCCTCCTCCTCCTCCTCCTCCTCCTCCTCCTCCTCCTCCTCCTCCTCCTCTTCCTCCTCCTCCTCCTCTTCCTCTTCCTCTTCCTCTTCCTCTTCCTCTTCCTCTTCCTCTTCCTCTTCCTCTTCCTCTTCCTCTTCCTCTTCCTCTTCTTCTTCTTCTTCTTCTTCTTCTCCTCCTCCTCCTCCTCCTCCTCCTCCTCCTCCTCCTCCTCTTCCTCTTCCTCTTCCTCTTCCTCTTCCTCTTCCTCTTCCTCTTCCTCTTCCTCTTCCTCTTCCTCC
The DNA here is from genome assembly GCA_963556255.1 of Allolobophora icterica. NCBI lineage: Eukaryota > Metazoa > Annelida > Clitellata > Crassiclitellata > Lumbricidae > Allolobophora > Allolobophora icterica. Next base: position 2,509,180 of record OY744607.1, on the reverse strand, counting down.
TCCTCCTCCTCCTCTTCCTCCTCCTCCTCCTCCTCCTCCTCCTCCTCCTCCTCCTCCTCCTCCTCCTCCTCCTCCTCCTCCTCCTCCTCTTCCTCTTCCTCTTCCTCTTCCTCTTCCTCTTCCTCTTCCTCTTCCTCTTCCTCTTCCTCTTCCTCTTCCTCTTCCTCTTCCTCTTCCTCTTCCTCTTCCTCTTCCTCTTCCTCTTCTTCTTCTTCTTCTTCTTCTTCTTCTTCTTCTTCTTCTTCTTCTTCTCCTCCTCCTCCTCCTCCTCCTCCTCCTCCTCCTCCTCCTCCTCCTCCTCCTTCTCCTTCTCCTCTGTTCCTCCTCGTCTTCTTCTTCCTCCTCATTTTCTTCTCCTCTTCTTCATCGTCTTCTTCACATTCCTCGGTTGTGTATTTAAGACGATAGGTGGCGTATGTGGTATTCCATGTATCTTAACCATCCAGTGTTTCAGAAAAGCATATACAATTGTATACAATTATATTGATTTGTATGCTACATAGGCTTATTTGTATATTCTCTATATACTGCAATGTTCGTGTAGGCCTATATATTCTCCAACAGTTTCCAGTTGCAACAGTCGTTATCTCTTTATTGTGCTAAGTGGTCAGACTATTAAAATCACAAAAGGATATAGGATATAGGGCACCTAATCACCATCTAATTACCTGACAATAGGACAATGCATCGTTATTGTTGTCATCTTATTGTTCAGGAGGAGATGATGACAGAGGCTCGGCTGATGGTCCAACTGGACAATCCATACATCGTTCGTATGATTGGAGTCTGTCGCTCCGAGTGCATCATGCTCGTGCTCGAACTTGCTCCTCTAGGACCTCTGAATAAGCATCTCAAGAAATGCCCTACGTGAGTACAGTCGCTTAGTTACATATGCACAAAACGAATGGGATCTGACGTTGTCCTTTGCAGTAGTTCAGAGGTTCAATCTGAAGCTGGAAGTCCTTAGGATGAGCCACGGTAGCCGAATGGTTAGAGCGCTCGAACTGTAACGCGGAGAGTAAGGGTTCGAGTCTCGTGTAAGGACCTTGAGCAAGTCCTTTACTCACAACTGCTCAGTGCCATTGATGTCCTGTCTTAGGGTCTGAATTTTTGAAGGTGTGCGATATCAAATACACCTGCATTGTATTGCATTATTCAGTGTGTTAGGCTACCTAATCTGTACTGTACTGCTACAGACTTCAGACATTCTAGGTTAAAGATTTGTTAGTACCAGTTGATGCAATCCAATCTTTTCTGGTTTTAATCGAATCCAATATCTTGAATTATGTGGCGCTCTTATATAAAATCCTGATGGGCACCGTGTCCGGTGCGACTATCCTCAGACAGAGACTACTAGAGGCAAATTGCACCCTGCTTGGGATGGACGTGACTGCCTGGCCATACAGTTGCAGAATGTAACCTGTTGATGTTAATTTACACGCACGCGCTCTCACACAGATGTGCATCAAACGTACGTTCTAACCAATCTAGCTAAACTGGATGAATGTCTTATATTTGGCGTTATTTTGCGTTGTTAGGACCACAGTTCAGAATATCACGGAGTTGATGCAGCAGGTTGCACAAGGAATGGCATATCTGGAAAGTCACAACTTCGTCCATCGAGATCTTGCGGCCAGGAATGTCTTACTGGCCAACGAACATCTGGCAAAAATCAGCGACTTTGGAATGAGCAAAGCGCTCGGCATTGGAAATGAATATTACAGGGTCAGAGTATAAACTGAGCAGATTCAAAGGAATTAATAGAGCAGTTTTGATGAGAAGCCTATAGAAATCGCTTTACTGTTATACCTGTCGCAGTTGACGTTTTATGTTCCAAATAATAAAGTTAAAAAGTTTAAAAAAACTTGCAGTCATAGGCTACACAGTTTAGTTAGACCGCTCGACTTAGAAACCTTTAAAACGGCTTAAAGCAACCTATATTATGACGGAACACGCTAGGTGTTTAATATCGTTTCACAAAAATTGTTAAACCGCTCGCCTTAAACACTTTTATAACGGTGCAAGTAATGCTATATTAGGACGGGACACCATAGGCGTTTAATAATTTTATATCTCCAGGATTTTTTCAAAAGCAGCCTTAAACCACCAGTGTAAAAATTCTCGGCATGAAACTTGTCTCGACAATCTCAATGGATTCCCAAATTTCAAAAATCGTCCGTTCTACCAATTTCCATATCCGGGCTCTCAGACACATCCGACCTTTTCTCACCAAAGACCTCGCAAACACCATCGCCTGTGGGATAGTCAACTCTCGCCTTGACTATTCCAACTGCCTTGTTTACGGGACATCATACAAAATTTAATCTCTCTGCAACGCATCCAAACAACCTCGCTCGTATCGTGTGCAGCTCCCCATATCGTGCCTGCAATAAACCACTCCTCAAATCTCTCCACTGACTACCTGTCAAAGAAAGGATCATCTACAAAATTTCCACCAGTACCTATAACTGCATCACAACAAAAGCTCCCTCATATCTCTCCGACCTTTTCAACAACCACATGCCATCGAGAAACGTGCGGTCATCTGGAACTCGAACCCTTGTCCTTCATCGGTGTCGCATTACAACTGTATCAAAATCATATCATCCGCACCTTGAATCTGGACCAACCTACCCTCCAACATCAAGATCTCTATGACTCTCACGATTTTCAAGAAAAATCTAAAGACTGAGCTTTTCACACAGGCCTGCCTGAACTGATCTCTGCTCCACACAGTTGCATCGATTTTTTCGACTGTCTACGAACTATGACACTTAAATTATCAAATCTCTATTATTATTATTATTATTACAAATATTATTATTATAGTTATTATTATTATTATTTATTGTTATTATTATTATTACTACTACTACTACTGCTGCTGCTGCTGCTGCTGTTGTTGTTGTTATTATTATTATTATTATTATTATTATTATTATTATTATTATTATTATTATTATTATTATTATTATTATTATTACCATTGTAGCCAATTGGTTAGACCGCTCTTTTTATACACCTTTAAAACGGCTTCAAGCAATGCTATATTAGGACGGGATACGATTGGCATTTAATATCATTATTTCTACCTTGTTAAACCGCTCGCCTTAGACACCGTTAAAACGGTGTCAAGCAATGCTATGTAAGCATGGGACACGATGGTCCATTAATAAGAACTTATTTGAAAAGGTGTTGATTGAGTGTAGGTCTATATATAGAAACTATGGTCCATGCTTGCCGATTGGTCAGAGCGCTCGTCTTGTAACGCGGAGAATACGGGTTCAAAGCTCCTCCCTTGAGACACAATAGCCGATTATTTAGACCGCTCGCCTTAGACACCTTTAAAACGGTGTCAAGCAATCTCTATTAGGACGGAACACGATAGGTATTTAATATTGGTTCATACAGTGTTAACCGCTCACTTTAGACACCTTTAAAACGGGGTCCAGGAATCTTTATTAGGAGGGACACGATAGGCATTTAACATAACTACTAACCCGAATTTCTCAAACGCAGTCGTTAAATCTTGGCATGAAACTTGTCGCGACAATCTCAATGGATTCCAACATTTCTGGAGTCGTCTGTTCTACCAATTTCCATATCCGGGCTCTCAGACACATCCGACATTTTCTCGCCAAAGACCTCGCAAACACCATCGCCTGCAGGATAGTCAACTTTCGCCTTGACTATTCCAACTGCCTTCTTTACGGGACATCATCAAAAAGCTAACCTCTTTTCAATGCATCCAAAACAACCTCTTTCGTGTCGTATGCAACTCCCCATATCGTGCCAGAAGTAAGCCACTCCTCAGATCTCTCCACTGACTACCTGTCAAGGAAAGGATCATCTACAAAATTTCCATCATAGCCTATAACTACACCACAACAAATCTCCCTCCTATTTCTCCGACCTTCTTCACAACCACGTACCCTCAAGAAACATGCGGTCAGCTGGAACCCGAACCCTTGTCCTTCATCGGTGTTTTATTACAACTGCATCCAAATCTTCCATCTCATCCGCACCTTGAATCTGGATCAACCTACACTCCAAAATCAGGATCTCTACGACTCTCACAACTTTCAACAAATATCTAAAGACTGAACTTTTCACACAGGTCTACCTGGACTGATCTCTCTGCTCCACAAAGTGCTGCTGAATTGTTGCTTCAATTTTTTCGACTGTCTACGAACTATGGTACTCAAATGAGTCAAATCTTTATTATTATTATTATTATTATTATTATTATTATTATTATTATTATTATTATTATTATTATTATTATTATTATTATTAATTATTATTATTATTTATTATTATTTATTATTATTTATTATTAATAATAATAATAATTATTATTATTATTTATTATTATTATTATTACTACTATAATTGGTTAGACCGCTCGCCTTATACAGTTAATGTCAATCCATATGATTTGACTGCTCTCCTTAGACACCTTTAAAACGGTGTCGAGCACTGCTATATTTGGACGGAACACAGTAGGCATTTAATGTGAATGCTGATGAATCGTTACACCGCTTTCCTTAGACACCTTTCAAACGGTGTCAAACAGTTCTATAATTGGACGGAACGCGATAGGCATTAAATTTCACCCAAAATGCTTTTGTTAAACTACTCTCCTTAGACACATTTAAAACGGCGTAAAGCGATGATATAAGGTGACACCTTTAGTTCAGATGTTAAATGAATGTGTTAAATGAATGTAAACCTGTGTGTGGGGACCTTGAGCAAAACCTTCATTCAATAGCTCAGCGCCATCGGCTGATACTTGGTCATTAGATAGTGGCGCTTAATAAATGCATAATAGTAAAAAAGTGCAGTTTCATTGTACTGAGAACTTTGCTATGAAGGGAATATGTACACACATATACTTCTTTTGTTTTTGTGTACACAGGCTGAATCGGCCGGGAAATGGCCTTTGAAGTGGTATGCACCAGAGTGCATCTACTTCTACAAGTTCGACTCCAAGTCAGACGTCTGGAGTTACGGGGTTACGGTTTGGGAAGCGATGTCATATGGAGCCAAGCCATACAGGGTCGGTTCTCGTTTCTATTCAACTCTAATCTTTTGATATTTATCTAGTTGAGGTCGTGCGTATGGTTGTTTTCCCAAGGGATAGTTGAATGCGCTCACTCTACAATAAACGACAATGATTTTATCAGTCGGTGACGATGGGACACTGTAGCCGATTGGTTAGAGCGCTCGCCTTGTAATGCGGAGAGTATGGGTTCGATCCTCCTCCCTGAGACGGTTACTGTGTAGGGACCTTGAGCAAGTCCTTCACTCACAATTGCTCAGCGCCTCAGTGTTTCTGACTTTGCGCGCATAATAGGTGCTAAGTAATACTAATAATTATAATAATTATAATATTTAGAATTATAGCAAAGTGGGTGTTATTTGCTTCCTTTTGTTTGTTTGAAGGGCATGAAAGGTGCTCAAATCATTGAAATGATTGACAACGAAAGAAGATTGGAGAAACCAGACAGATGTCCGCAAGGAATATACGACCTAATACTCAAATGCTGGCAGAGAAAGTACGTTTCCATTTCCTCAAGCTATTCACATTATAGGCATGCTTGTATGTATGTCCGAATGCATGCATTTACGTACCAAAAAAAGACACTGCCTATAGCTCCAGAAATAGGCCTACCCCACAAAAGCGCATACTTAGAAGAATATGCCCTTCGAAGAATATGGTATGGAAGTATTTTAATATGAATATAAGGTGCATATATATGTTTTGAATAGAAGATGCACTGGTAAATAGATTTAATTTGTTATCTTCCACATGAGTATTGGCAAGAGTTAAAATTATCAACCAGCGCAGGGTGACCTGGTTGTTCCCTCAATCAGAACATCCGCAGTAGCCAATAGAGTTAGCGAAGACTACCAATCTAGCTGTATTTGCTATAGCTGGCACAGTGTTCTAGACATTAAGCGTTATGGTTGCGTCTGTGACAACTTGGATAAACGAGTATTGATTGATTGATTGATTGATTGATTTGATTGATTGATTGATTGATTGATTGATTGATTGATTGATTGATTGATTGATTGATTGATTGATTGATTGATTGATTGATTGATTGATTGATTGATTGATTGATTGATTGATTGATTGATTGATTGATTGATTGATTGATTGATTGATTGATTGATTGATTGATTGATTGATTGATTGATTGATTGATTGATTGATTGATTGATTGATTGATTGACTGATTGATTGATTGATTGATCTACGGTACAGCACAGAAGGTTCGCTGTGGCTGGTCCAACTTTCTGGAACAGGCTACTTAGCATCTTACGACACATGTGAGCTTCTCGGTCTTTACCTATATTCCGTAAGTGCTTAGAAACCAGTTTGTTAGATCCTGGTTTTCCATCGTTAGGTCGTGAGCGCCACTGATGAGTTTTCTTGAAGAGGACCGCTATATAAATCCGTGATTACATTACATTCAGTTACGTTTTATCTGTTGAATTTCTACATAGGAGCGAAGATCGACCGACGTTTCAACAGATTGCTCGACAGATGAAATCGTTCTTTTAAGTCCATTTGTGCTCGAGGTGACCGTCCGCTACGTTTGTGATACATCATCATATCTCTATTCTCGGTAGCATCTACAGTGGATCTAATTGCATCGCCGTCTTCGCTGTTAGAGCAGAGATGACCAAAGTGTTCTCTTCTTGTTTTCTTTTCGTGAACATTCTTGAAAATTCCTATACGGTGTTCGCATAAGAATTGTCCAATGCGTTCCTGCTGAAGAAACGGTGCTTTTTCAGCAGGAATGCGCCGGAACGGCGTTCCGGCACCTTTTTTCAGCTACTAACAAATAATTTATTTATTTGAATAATAAAAACAGTAATTTAGTTATTTCATTTTAATTTCATTGTTTTGAACCACTTTCAGTATTTATTTAGACCCCTCCCAACCCCCAGTCCCGTTTTTCTCGGGATTTTAGCCCGCCCATAATTGTTCAGTTCCGGAACCTTTTTCTAGAAAAAAAGTACCGAGAAGAAAGCTATCCCTTAGGATAACCCTGAGCGGCAGCCATGGGTATGAAGTGTCAGCGACTTCATTTTCTTAGCCTCGGCTTATGACGGCGAGTGGCCAGTCCTGTGCCTCGCAGTCTCATCTTCCCACCGACAATGTACGGCCAGTGTTCTCGTTATAGCTGAATTGGCTGGGGGGGGGGGGTGCAGGTGAAGCAGAAATCTGGAAACGTATTTCTTCCCTGGCGGGGATTTTAACCTCTGACCTCTTGGTTGGTAGTCCAGCACGCTAACCCCTACACTCTCACACAGCCCCAATTCAATGTAACGCAATAAGGAGACGATAACTGTTTAACACTCGGAAATGGATCATTTCTGAGCGATATGATCGTTAATCTCGTAGTCTGGCTGAAGTGTTTTATTTATTAATATTTGTTACAGGACTGAGTTTGATCAAACAAATGAATGTATACCAGAGCCGTCTAACTCGTGAAAGGCTACTGCCCTAGATTTCTATGCAAAATAAATTATGTTGATTAGTCTTATTAAGGTTGTTGATAATTATGCAAGCATGTAAATGAGGTTGAGTGTGCTTGAAGAAACGTTGGATTTTAAAAATATATATATATATATATATGACTGCTTCTTTTGCATCTTCAAAATAAATGTAATTATAAACGTGATTAGTAATGTTAAAAAGATGTTATGCTACCATGGTTTTCACTGCAATGCTTTAAGGCCTTAGGCTGATCTAGACTTGTTGCATGCGATTCAAATAAATAACCTGTATCTATATATATATGATTCAGTTATTTAGTCACAAGCCTGGAAAAAGGAAGAGGGCGACCTACCTACCCATAGTACCCATAGTGCCAATCCCAAGCGTGGAAAATAGAAGAAAGGCGACATACCATATTACACATAGTGCCAGGTAGTGTCAATTCCAAGCCTAGAAAAAGGGGGAGGGCGACCGGCGACCTACCCATAGTGCCCTAAGTGCCCATACTAGTGCCAGTCCCAAGCCTGGAAAAAGGAAGAGGGCGACGTTAGCGGTCCTGGGAGTCATGAGATATCGTTGAACATATGAACCACAACAGTTGTGAGAATTCGAACTGCTTTCCTTACACGAACTGATCCCTTCCACTCCACTGGGCCTATCTAAAGACATATGTAGGCCAGGCATATAAACCTGTTTCCTCTAGATATATTTCCTCCACAGACTTCTCTTCCCTGTTCTCATCGCAGGGATTGTTTTAACGTGCAATGATACACAAAATGTGCAGTGATGAAAGGCTGTTAACCATTGTTTGTGCATGAGAAGAATTGTAATTCCTAATTATTTATGAGTTTTATGTGCTCCGGCGCCTGTCATGTGCAGTGATAAATTTTCATTAAAACATGCCCTGTCTCATCGATTACTCTGACGGATTTCGACCAGGCAGTTTGGCCTTCCCCAGTCCTTCTTAGAAGTTGTACTTAAAATAGCGCAATTTAAAGTACCTTACAACAGCGCTGTACCTATGACTATGCAGCGGCGTCACTATGGTTTGTGTCACACAGTGCGGTAAGTCATGGTGTCACCCCACGAACCTCTCCCTAAATCCTTTACCAGACAATATACAGTACCCTTAGTAATGTTTTTTTGTACTAATGTTACTCGTAAATCGTAATTCCTGTACAAGTCTTATCACTGAATGTAATGGTAATAGTTTATCCTATGTAAGGTCGACGTCAATAGGACTGCATTAAATCGACGACAACAGTTAGACACCTTTAAAACGCCGCCACTCTGAGCTACATATTTACCAATCGCGTTCAATTTCTAGATAGCATGATACATCATAACCCTTATGTAGGGTGAAGACGACGTTAACGGGATTAACAGGCACAAGATGTCGCTAAACACGAAATATCGCTGCATTAAATCGTGAACTCTATGCAGTTGTGTTGTACTTTATTGTATAGAAGTTCATGATTAAATTGACGACTGCAGTTAGACACCTTTAAAACGCCGCTACTCACAGCTACATAAATATTTACCAATCGCGTACAAGTTGAAATGGCACATTAAACTGATTTCTTTCGACTGACACCCACAACAGATAGCTAAACACGAAATAATGCTGCATTAAATCAAGAACTTCTATATAGCTCTGTTGTATTGTATTGCATTGTATTGTACTGTACTGTATGTAAAAGTTCATGATTAAATCCACAACTACAGCTAAACGCCTTTAAAACGCTGCCATTCTCAGCTACATATTCACCAGTCGCGTTCAAGACGTCAACGGCCTTTGTAGCCATAAGACGTCGTTAAACATTGGAATAGTAGTAGTAGTAGTAGTAGTAGTAGTAGTAGTAGTAGTAGTAGTAGTAGTAGTAGTAGTAGTAGTAGTAGTAGTAGTAGTAGTAGTAGTAGTAATAATAATAATAATAATAATAATAATAATAATAATAATAATAATAATAATAATAATAATAATAATAATAATAATAATAATAATAATAATCGGGAAAAGAATTATTTTTAAAAATAATAATAATAATAATAATAATAATAATAATAATAATGATAAGATGGTCACTCCAGAGATTAATTTTCACATATTTAGTATCTGACTCCTGAGGGATTATATGTACCTCTGGGAAAAAATGATGATGATGATGATAATAATAATAATAATAATAAATAATAATAATAATAATAATAATGATAATAATAATAATAATAAAAATAATATAAATAATAGTAATAATAATCACTGGATACGTCTGGGCAACGACTGTCTTACACCAGTATAGAGGTCGACGTCAACTGAAATGACACCCACAAGATATCGCTACTGCTAAACAACTTTAATGTCGATTTCAGGTGGTGCCAGTCCGAATCCTGGGTTAAGGATAGGGCGACGCGAATCATCTGTGAATCATGACACAGCGTAGTTATACAGAACTACCAACCAATCTCTAGTGACGCCACTGTGACTATGTAAAGGTGCGTTCTAAGACAGTTAGCAAATGTGTGCTGCACAGAGTCAACGGCAACAGTACCGTACGTAAGTGCAGTGGCGGACTGTTCCAGCAGGACGGTCCAACACACGAGAAGGCACGTTGGGCTCAAGTTGAAATGCGACAGCGTGTCACCTGCATATCTCCAAGGGCCGAAGAGCAATACGATCGTCGACCCAGATGACTCGAGACTGGAGTACAGAGCACCCTAGCACCCTGGTTTATGCCAGAGCAGTGCCAACAATAAATACCCTTGTCAGCATAATGGTCTTGAAAACAATACGCTCCGCAACAGGCAGTTATCATTTATTGCCATTATTGGTACCAAGTACATGACTATACCACGGTGAAATGAAAGGTTTTAATTTGGATTAGTACTGGTAATTGTAAATTTATATAGCGTCACTTAAAGAAAGTATTAGACTCGCCACTATCGTCCAAACCTAACATGATAACAGTGAAAACGAGTTTAATGTTTTTGCCAGTAATGCCAATGATTCCACCGAGATCGTTTGTATTGGTTATATTGGTCTGCAAAACGCTGGATACTATTAAAGTCGTGTCTTGCTGAAAAGTTTTCCGGGTAGTTTGAAGAAAGTGAGAGATTTTGGTGAGATGGATTCAGGTTTCTTCAGATGGGGAGTCGGTGATGCTTCTCTCCTGATCCTTGTTTCTGGACTGTGTGAGAAGTCGAGCAGGCACCTAGAACAACGTGGAAAACAGATATATTTGTTCACAGTCGTAATTGTCATCAAAATAATCATCATTATAATTATTATCTCAACATCATAGATTATTATTATTACTATTATTAGAAATATTTTTAGAAGTAGTAGAAGTTGTAGTAATAGTGGTAATAGTATTAGTAGACATAATAGTATAATAATAAAAATTATTATTATCATAATCATCATCATCATTATCATCATCACAATAGCTATGATTATTGTCATAAATTTTAATCAGTATTTAAATATAATTTTTAAAGTTCACTGTCTTTTATCGATCCATTGCTGACCATCACTTCGAAACAAAATATAAACAGGATGAAGGCATAAATTTCTTACATTGCTTACCTTTTCAGTAGCCACCGGATTCCTTACACTCGCCACCTCTTCAGTTTCCTCCACCTGGTGGGTCGCTATTCGTTCGCTCTCCATTACGTTTTTCAAGTCATAGTCGGGTAACGTACCAAGCTTTCCGTTGCTAAGTGAGTGACCGGTTTCAGAGTAAGTCTCGACTGTTTCTGCTTTTCCATAGCGAAGAAAAATTGTTTCTGTTGGTCTGTTTAGACTTTTGTCCTCATGAGCTTCAACAGTTCTATCCAACGATGGCTCTGTAGTTTTGTCTGAATTACTGTTTGCTATCTCAGCAGTTTCCAGAGTATGTTCTGTCGGGTAGTTTTGATCGCTAGTTGCTGCATGATCTTGTCGATGATCGCTTGCACTGTTTGTGATCTGCTCTTCGAGTTTTGGTGTGTTTTCGATTTGCTGGCCAGCTTCTATGGTTCTATTCGTGGGAAGGTTCTGCGTTGTCAGCCAATCAGGGTCGAGGGTTTGTTTTCGTCCGTTCGTGGATTCTGAGTGATCGTCTGTGGTCTCGTCGGAATTCTGGTGGTTGGTTTGATGTATCACAAGCAAACCTTTCGTTTTATGTGCTCCAGTCGATTCAGCATTTGTCATAGACGAATCAGTTACCAAGGTTTCATTCTGTTCCGTAGCTTCATCCAAATCTACCTCCTGTTTGGTTCTGGCCCTGCTTCTGGTAAATGTACCAGCGGTAACTTCGGTTTTGTACAGATCTTTTTCTTTACGTGAAACCGAATCCTGTTCTTTGTTCTCGGTTGTCTGTTTTGTCAGTTTGGAAGTTCCTGAGTGCTGTGTGGTTAACAGGATTTCTTGTGTTTCGCTGTTGGTAACAACATCAAGCTGTTGAGTGACTTGTTTTTCAGTAGATGAATTCATTTGGTGTGTCATTGGTTCAAAAGAGCTCAACTCTCCGATCTCTTTTTCTGACGGAAGCAGTTCGCTACTCGATGCTTCATTCTTTGATGCTGCTTCTGAAATTGAAATTTCCTTTGGATGTGAAGTCGTACTCAGTGCATTTGCCTGATTTTCAGGATCATCGCTACCCTGCCAACTGCTCTGTCTGTCTTCAAACACGGTTTGCATGTTTTCTGTGGGATAAGAACTTGGAGAATTCACAGACTGTGCCGCAAATACTGTTTCATTATCGCCGTGATCTCTTGATGAATCGCCAGTGTTCTGACTTTCTAGGTGATGCTGGCTCGAAGTAAAATCCAGTCTGGTATCTGCATCTACCTCCGTTCGCGAACGAGTTGTTAATAATGGATGTTGAAGTTTCTCGTCACGGGTTACCTCTTCGGTTACCTCTTTCGTTATCTCCTTGGTCACCCTTTTGGTTGCCAATTCGGTCAACCCCTCGCTCTGCACTGACGACGTGATTGGAAGCTGTTTGTTGAAATCATTCCGATCCGTTTTGTCGTTTTGTGTGTACTCTTCGTCCGACTGGAAAACTTCAGTAGGTTCATTCTCCGACATCTCAATCACTGTGAGATCCACTTCGGCAATTATCCTCTGAAATGGTTTCTCAGATGACAGACTTCTATCGGTGACGTCCGCAGTTTCAGAATCAGCACCATTACTCGATGATACAGATAAAGACGTTTCCTCGTTTGTTGTCGGGTGATCTTGTTGCATCGATGCGTGGTCTGGATGCACCGATGCGTGACCTGGATGCATCGATGCGTGATCTGGATGCATCGATGCGTGACCTGGATGCATCGATGCGTGACCTGGATGCAACGATGCGTGATCATTCGTATCGCAATCGAAGTCGTTTAGCTCTTGTTTCTCGTCCTCTGCAACATGATACCGAATCTCTTGCTCTTCCTCCGTCACATCTTCGCTGCTGACGACATCGAGATCGACAATCTGATAGATGGTGTGTCCTTGAGGGATTTTCTGACGGAACTTAACTATGTCCAGACTGTTTTCGCTCTCTGTCTTCAGCATCTCATAGTATTCATCGTCATCCTCTTCATTTTCAGGAGCTGGAAATGACAGGGAATTCCAGTTCCTTCCGTCCTCTGGTTTGTCGTGGAAAAGACCGTCTGCAGAGTTATCGTTTGATGGAACGGCCTTAGACGTCGCGCTGTCTTCAAAGCGTGGAATCGGTAAATTGTTAAATCTCTCGGTGTGACTAACCGACAGTGTTGCAAGCGTCAGTGGCAGGCTGCCATCGTCAGGGTAAGTTGACTCTGCGCTTGTATCATCCGACAGTGTTGCAAACGTCAGTGGCAGGCTGACATCGTCAGTGCCAGTTGACTCAGTGCTGACATCATCCACGGTCTCGACCGATATGTGACTGTCCACATAATGAGGAACAGTTGCAGGAGTATCGGTAAATCCTTGAAGGTTATGAAGAGGATAAGAAGCAGAAGCAGGTAATTCGTCGTCGTTGGTCTTCTCCCTGATTTCTGGTGCACCATCGGATGCCTTGGGATGCTTCATACCTCCACCCTCAGCCTCCGTAACATTGCTTGTCTCAGCATCATTTAGAGTCTGTTTCGAGACTCTCAGATCTCCTGCATCCTCTGAATATTTTGAAGAGTGATGATCAGGAGTTTCAAAATCAGTTTGATTCTTGTCTTCTCCTCTGGAGAGGGTGTCAGTGTCATCTTCATGTAAATCTGGGGACGGGGTGACAAACGTGAACTGATTCAACGCCGATTCGAGGTGAGGAGAATATGGCCCACCGTGTATTACATCTTCCAGAACCTCGTTAGAGTCTTTATCGTCTCCACCTGGTAACACCAACCAACATCTATATTACCCGCGCAACCATTATAGCAAGAACAGCGTATGCTTTTCCTGCCTGGTGGAGCCTACATGAAATCACACAGCAACTACACGTATGCATTTCAGTAACAGAGTTGCTATTATTGTTATTTCGTATTCACTAAGCATCACTATCTAACGACCAAGCATCAATCGAAGGCGCTGAGAAACTGTGAGCGAAAGACTTGCCCAAGGTTCCTACTCAGTGACCGCCTCAGGGGAGGAGGATCGAACCCGTACTCTCTGTGTTACAAGACAAGCGCTCAAACCAATCAGCTACTTTGCGCGCGTTAAAAATGTTCGTAATAATAATAATAATAATAATAATAATAATAATAATAATAATAATAATAATAATAATAATAATAATAATAATAATAATAATAATAATAATAATAATAATAATAATAATAATAATAATGATACCGTGTCCCTTAATTGCCTTACAGAAGGGGTTTTGTAAAGAAGAGTTACCGTCATCGAAGACAAAGGTGTGCTCACCTGAATGGCACCTGTTCATTGGCACAACGTCAAGATGTTTCTGCTGCAGGCAAGCTGCCACTTCTAGCTGACACCAGTTGCGATAGACGATGCCATCGGAAGCACAGACCGCAGGACCAACAGACGGACATTCACGATGACAGGAACACGAATCCGTCAGCTCTGCGTTCAAGTCTGTCGTATATATCCAACATTCAACATTAAACGGAATCACTTTCACAAAATCTAAAGACCTCTAACTGAACATTTATGCAGCGCCATTTCAAGGGCAACACAGACCAGTGACGCTTTCCGCTCTATATCCTGTTTGATGCTAAGATGTTAAGTGGCGTTAAAGACTGGAGTTTATCACAAAAGCAACAGTATTGCATCTTTTGATGATCTTTGAAGGCGCCGTATAAATTATCTGAAACGTACCTCGTGGTACACGAAGAATTTACTGGTGGTCCAATCGAGGCTAAGGACTTCCACAGCGCATTTTCACTAACTACTTTACGCATCAATCAATATTGATTTCATAGGAAAACAATTCGTAATCTGTATCTTCAATCCGGTTCAGATGTTTTTCTATCGCATCTCAAGGATCTCTGAAAGACATTGCGATCGACTGATCAACTGCCACTGAATCCAGGAATCAGATGTTGAGCTAATAAGTGATGAGATTGAAAGATATATATCTACCACCAGTTGGAAAATTGTCGTCACTTGTGGTGTCTTGTGCACAGAGCGAACCAGAAGGACAGTCATCGTGTATTTCGTACAGAATGCTGTTCTCATAGACTGAAAACATCCAAACCCAACAAATTACAAGAAATGACAATTAGAGGCAAGTAGTTATACTATCCAGTGTTTAACAATATCTTATGGTTGGCTGGCTGTCAGAGTTGTTGTTGAATTCAACCTTATATTGCAATGTCCAGTTTACTTAAAGTCTTAAGGACGATATTGTTATATCTTGGCACAAGGTCTTTCTCACATACAAGAGCGTCATTCATTCATTCATTCATTTATTCATTCATTCATTCATTCATTCATTCATTCATTCAGAGGACATATATATATATATATAGCGTTCCTCCAAGATACCTACTCAGAGACGCTTCTGGTCCAACTCGGGCGATAAAGAAACAGTTTTCAGATATGTAGATTCCCTGAGTTGCCTGATTATTCGCACTTTTGACAGACGATTGAACAGGTCTACGACTCTTGCACTAGAGAATATCTGCCCTAATGTTGATGTCCGTTTCTTAAATAGTTTATATCGGTGACTTCGGGTTGTATTACTTCATACCAATCCAAAGAGCATTAACAGAATGTATGAATATACTGTAATTGTAATGGCAGCTACGACAATTTATACTGCACAGTCAGTTGTGACCTACTTCGCGGGTGCTTTACAGTGTCAACTGTCAGCGTAAATCCTAAGAGTCATATAGTAAAGAGATTTTCACATGAAAACGAAATAAAGGACAAAAAAATACTTGGTTCGTAGTAGTCGTAGATTCTAACTGGAACAGGACGAGTCAGTCCAATCACGTGATCTCTCGTTGCTTCAAGACTAACGCAGGTGTTACACGACGAAGGTATCTGTCAATCAAACAAATGACCCGTAAACACTAAAGACCAATGAAATTATGAAACAATAATAAGATGAACGAGAAACAAATAATTATAAGACAATGGCAGTTTGTTTCATCAGCTGGTCTACACAGACATCTGCTCCACTTAATGACTTCTAGAAACCTTGGCTATCAAATTAATACTTGATTAAGTGCATCGACTGTACCGCGAGGATGGGAAAGACTGTAGGACATTGGAGAGGACAGGCCTCATATACTGAGGAAAATTAAGCGACGGAAAAGGACTGGCCTCACGTACTGAGGACAATGAAGCAAAGGAGAGGATTGGCTTTATGTACTACAGAATATACATTGCTAACCCTTCAAATATCCAAGGCTGCTTCTTGAGCTAAGCTTAACGTGATTGATGGTCTTCTAAATGAACAGATTACCTCATCAAAATAGAGCAGTACGACTCGTCCTTCAATCTCCGATCGCTTTATGAGTCCAGTCCCGATGAGTAACTCAATCGACTCAGACCGAGCAACAAAACCAGACGGAAGAGATACTTCGAGAACCGCCATGTTGGAACTACCCGAGTGCAACCACCTGACGCAAGAGAAAACGGAGAGAAAATGAAAACTACAAATTTCTTTACAATTTTACAGTTTACAATTAACATTAGATTCAAACGAACACTCATTACATACATCACGTCAGAGTATAGCATGTACATATTTTACAGTCGATTGATGCATTGTGCAAATCTGACCGAAATTGGCACTGAACAAATCATCATCGTCGTCGTCGTCAATAGCGTGCCTCTATTCGCCAACCGTCTCCAGGCCACGTGTAACCCTAAGTTCAGAGGGGTAAGATCTGCATCCACAGTCCGGGTCAGACTGATAAATCTGCGATTGCACTTACAGAGCTACACACTGTCAGAGACGAGGAAGAGACATTGAAAGCAGTACTTCGAGTAGAAATAAGTCTGTGAAGTTGAAACACGAAACGCCAACAAACCTAGTACAAATCTTGAGACTGATTGCGGAGCCTTTGTAGAATTCCTGGCCATTGTCATCGGCGAATAACAATCCTTCGTTTGTGTTTGCATTTTCTTCAGCTGGCCGAAGAGTTTCACTTTTTGGGGATTCGTCCGAATTGGTGACCTTTACGGCAAGACTAAAAGACGGTTTGTTACTGGGATCAGGGACGTTGTAGCTCGTGTCAACCTGTTATAGGTATTAGAAAGTCCAATCACAAGAATCAAGAATATCACTTACAGCGTCATCATTAAATGATGGTGCTACGCAGGTGCAGAAATAGTAATGGAAATGTTTGTTTTAAGAATATCACTTACAGCGTCATCATTAAATGATGGTGCTACGCTAATAGTAATGGAAATGTTTGTTTTAAGAACATCACTTACAGCGTCATCATTAAATGATGGTGCTACGCTAATGCAGAAATAGTAATGGAAATGTTTGTTTTACAGAAATTTGTAGTTTACAATTAGGACCAATAATGTCATAAACGACAAGTAATTGAAAATCCACGAGCATCATAGCGAAGTCCAACCTGAAGCAAGGCACATCCTTCACCATCGGCGCTAACGAACAATATCGTAGGAATCGTTGGTACGTCGACCCTCTTCAAGATTCTGCTTGTGTCTTCACTGATGTCCAACGTTTCTTGTAGATCCATGTTGACCGTAGCTAGATTAACGGTCAGGTTAAGAGATCCGAAGAACGTGCGTGATGCATATTCCGACAGGGCAAACAACGCCACACAAGTATCCTGGAAATATCAAAACCCACAAGTATCTGGGAAATATCAAACCCACAAGTATCTGGGAAATATCAAACCCACAAGTATCCTGGAAATATCCAAACCCACGAGAAGGTTCTTCGTATTCTCCGTATAATTTCTTAATTCCTGAGGGATCTGAGGTATCTCAGGGCAAAAATAATAACAATGATAGGAATAAGAATAGGAATGGTTTATAGACACTTACTTGTGTCGAAGAAAATCCTCCGAATGAATTTCTCTTTGTTGAAAGCCATTTGACGACGGGCAAAGCAGAAGCCATGTCTCCACGAGCGACATACGTTAGCAGACTATAACCAGCCGTTTCGATGTCACCAGAACTGGCTGCAAGAAAAACAATAATTGGACTCATGTTAAGCAACAAGGGGCCCGATAGCGCATTGTATAACATCTGGCGTAGAGTGCGAGAGGTACAGAGATCGAGTCCCATAGGCGGACATGCTTTGTAGGCTGCAATTTGCGCCGTGTATCATTGCAGGCTGTCTGTTCTGTTAGTAGTTAAGGTTTATCGCATAACATGTACATTTACAGCGCAGTGCGTTTGCAGGCGCTTAATTAAAGAATAAATATTATTATTAACATCAAATGACTTCATAACAATAACATCAATATTCCACTGCGTGATATAATGCAACATGTGTCTTAAGTTGTTCAGAAGGAGTGTTCCATCGAAGCTATAGAAGAAAAGTCCTGGAGCTACAAAACCTGTCTCTCGAGACGTCATCTCCAATTCAGGATTCCTCTCTCGTTCGAGTCCATAGTTTTTCCAGAACATCAGTCCGTCTACAATTAAAAGAAACCCGGTTGCATTTTTTTATAACTTTCAACAGAAATAAATAAAACGATGTCAGTTACATTAATGTTATTTCTGCATCATTTATTAAGCGCCGCTACATAACGATTAAGCATTGTTTGATGGCGTTGAACAACTGCGTGTTATTGTCCACTTTGCTACATGATTAGATTAGCTTGGGTTAGGTGGGATTAGATTAGATTAGTGTGGGTTGGTCAAGATTAGATTAGACGTTATTTGCTCACCTTGTCTGATGGCCATGTTGCTTAAGTGATGAGCGGCTGCTGCTGCAAACGGACTCCTGAGGCGAGTCAAGGCGTAGGAAACGATGGCTGTGGTGTATGGATCATCCAGCCGACTCAACTGATTCTCCAGGAACATCTGAGCCTTCATCAGCGAAGCTCTTTCAGTCTACACTTGGAAATTCACACATTCTGTGTCCCACTTCTTAAGTAAGATATTTTCAACCCTAACCGGGTTAGGAGAAGAAACGGTTAGAAAACGTGTCGCACGCCATTGAAGTCAGGTCTGTTATTATTATTATGATTATTACTGGTTGTTTAAACCAGTTTAAAAAACTGGAAATCGGGCAATTAAAATGAAAGCAAGTTTTCGGCATGCGCGTCCTAACTAAATTGACCCGTTTAAACCCGTTCAGCTCGTTCATTTCACCCTGTTCGCCACCTAACTAAAATAGTTTAAGTTCGTTTTAAGCCGTTAGTTTACAAGAGCAGCCGTTTACAGTATATTTAGATTTACGTTGAAGTGTGAAGCCATTTGTAAACAGTGACGTTATTGGTCATGAATATTCATTCATTAGTTGGAAGCGGCTAATGAGAGAAGCGTAACAGAAACGTTGACTTCATCAATGATTTCATAACATTTCTCTTCTATTATATTATTAATTATTTATTAGATACATGCATACGAAAAACTATCAAAATGATAGCATTTAAGTTTCGTTGGCTCTGCACGCGCTATATCAATGATTAATAACTATAACGCCTTTCAGATAAATTTACTGAAAAAGCGGACTATCAAGTGTCTTCCATTACACTGTCACTAAAGAACTACCATACTTGTGGTAGTGCTAGTCCCAGACCTGGAGAAAGGAGGAGGGCGACGCTAATCATCTTTGTTATGACACAGTGTCGTTAAACAGTAACTAACCAATTGTCACTAAAACCAAGATGCTTGCCTTTGTGTCAATTTCAAGAAGGGCTGTAACGACGTAGGCTGTGAGGGAAATCACTCCGTTGGCACCACCCTAAGACATCCAGAATCAACAAAGAAAAGAATTCACACTCCTAAATAACCAGTAACGACAGAGAATACCAGTGAAAATACAGCACAGTATGAAAGAATTAATATAAAATTTATTAAATATGGTAACATGTGATGTACCTTGTAATGTAACATGTAATGTTACGTTACCCAATGTTATGTTATGCTATGTTGTGTCAAACTACCCTGTGTTATGCTATGTCACGTGACGTTGTGTCTATATATATATATATATATATATATATATATATATATAACACAGCGTAACGTAACTGTTAGTTACCTTGTTACTATACGTAACGCTGTCATGTAATGTCATGTTATCATATCTTAGGTGATACGTTAGGTCAATGTCATGTTACCATATCTTATGTTAATGTGTGTTACCTTATGTCATGTTGTGTTACTTTGTAACTATACCTGAAGCTGTTATGTTACGTTGCGTAACCATATCACATGTTATGTTACATCATGTCATGTTAATGCCATTAATGAAAAGGGGTTAATAAAATCTCTCTGGCTACCTGTATGACTTTGTTGATGAGTCTGCCAACAGGTGTGAAGGCTCCATCGGATCTCTGCTGAGACAGAAGCCAAGATGATGTCCTCGATATCTCCCGATCATCGACGAAGATGAACGCTTTGGCCTGGATGAAGGACTTCAGAACAAAGGCTGTCAACCTGCACACAGGAAAAATAAACGAAATTACACAAGGAATAACTGGTGGATGGACGAAATGATAGCTAGTTGGATAAATAGATAGAAATATTGTATCATAATCGTAAACTAAAAATTTCTGAAGTATTACCTAAAAGCTAGGCGCGGGGCAACAGCTTATTGACGAGCGCTACGTCGTGTGAAAAGGTTTCCAAAGATGTCGGATGCAGAACAAGTCCGGCTACCAGAAGATCGTGGAGTGAAAGAGGCAGAGGAGCGGTAAGGCGGGAAAGACGAAAGAGATTGGAAAGCGGATGAGTTGATGGATCAGGGTATAGGAATAATTGAAGAGGCGAGAATTTAATTTGGAATGGAAAGCCTGAGGAGGTGTGGGAGGTGGGCAGTTTTGGGTGGATGGGTGAAGGGGTGGATGAATGGATGAATTGATGGATAGATGGATGAATGAAGTGAAAACAAAATGATAAATACTTACCAAAGATTGCCTGATGAATCCTTATCTCCGAACGCGCTGTACGAACCATCCGATCGACGGTAGGTCAACTGAGTCTGATATCCTAAATAAAAATATCCAATATTACCAGTCAGAAAGGTAAACTCAAATTCATAACTTCAAGAAAATAACAAGGAACACAAATTCATAACTTCAAAGAAATAATAAGGAACACAAATTCATAACTTCAAAGAAATAATAAGGAACACAAATTCATAACGAATGCCAACAGTTGGTTCAACTGACCGACAACAGTCAATCAAAAGCAGAAGAAAGAAATTCGTTGAAAGAGAAGTGAGAAATGAAAGAAACGTTAATCAATCAAAACTCCAAACGCTGTATAATCTAATGGTTTTTCTGTTATTATATTCCCTTTTTCAGTTTGCTCACCCACCATCGCCAGAAACCCAGACATCGACTGATGTCTGGGGCGCTATAGAAGTCATTAAATCATTAGATGAGGGTCGGATCGTGTGATATCGTTGCACAAAATCATAATCCTTGGAGAAGCCCGGTCTAAATCTGATAGGTCAGGGAAAGCAGGTCATCTAAATCCGCAAATTAAACGAGTTCATACAAATACACGAACGTATACTAATAGGCCTACTCTCATTTAGAATCCACGTTAGAAGAATAGTTTAACTGAGACCTTGTGTCAGAAAGTCGACGGCTTCGTCAAGTATGTCGGGAGTCATTTGTCTCGTTGCTCGCAGGTAGCGCAGAATATAGACGTTCGGTGAGAAACGTATCATGTTCTGTTCTCCGCATCCCGATGGCAGCCTCAGCAGCTGACCGATGCTGGTCAACGCAGGTCCCAGCAGATCACCTACAAACACACATTCATCTCCAATGATGCGACCGCTTCGTTCTCTGGCACGTCTGTTTCTTATTTTATTGAGCATAACCACCATCAGTGTTGATCTTGACGGTAAATATCGGCGTGAAAGGCCTTTGCATAAATCTGTCTTAGCCCATAACACGTGATTTAAATAAACTAATGAATGAAAAGAGTTCGTGTCTAACTCATCTTAGACTTTAGCTGCTCGTATTTACCAATCACAGAAACCGTTGCCTTCTCTGATCCTTTGACGAAACTGTTTGGTAAGCTGAGGTGAATCACATCACCAAACCCAGAAACAAGATCATCTATAAAAACAAACAGTGTCATCATTCTTTCTCTATTTGCCTAGCACCACTATAGTTGAATGCAATGCTTTCGAAAAGTTAGAAAAGACGCTGCATAAAAGTGGGGATAGGGGAAACACAGGCAGCAAGAGAGAGAGACGGACAGCCGGACAAACAAGTAGACAGAGGGAGACACGAATAT